>VZTE01003655.1:0-109233 GCA_013397775.1 Eulacestoma nigropectus | reverse complement strand
TGCGCGGTAAGAAGCGGTGCTGCCGGTAAGAAAGGCGCGCACGCGCAGTGCCTTTGCCGGGGCGCTGCCGTGGCGCTGTCCGTGCCTGCGGCCGCCTCCCGCCGGCCCTGGCGCACGCGCGGTGCCCGTGCGCGGCGTGGGAGCACCAGGCGCGGGCCTCAGCTGCGGTGGCGGGCGAGGGCCGAAGGGAGCCCACGGAGCAGCGGGGCCGTTGCCCGGTGGCATTGGGCTGCGGCTGCAACGCGCTCAAGATGGCGGCGGAACCAGGAACTGGCGTCATTCCACTCTCAAGATGGCGACAGCGACGGGAAGTAGCGCGCCACAACACCCAAGATGGCGGAACCGGAAAACCACGCAGCGCCACACTCAAGATGGCAACGCTCACCGGAAGTTACGTCACGCCACTCTCAAGAAGGCGGCTCGGGCGCGCCACTCGAGCCATCCTCCCCAAGATGGCGGCAGGCCACGCATGCGCTTTGGGGAAGGCCAAAGAACGGCGGCGCGGTAGAGCCTCGCTCCTCACACAGAGCCTCGCTCCTCACACAGAGCCTCGCTCCTCACACAGAGCCTCGCTCCTCAGATAGAGCCTCGCTCCTCACATAGAGCCTCGCTCCTCAGATAGAGCCTCGCTCCTCACATAGAGCCTCGCTCCTCAGATAGAGCCTCGCTCCTCACACAGAGCCTCGCTCCTCACATAGAGCCTCGCTCCTCACACAGAGCCTCGCTCCTCACACAGAGCCTCGCTCCTCACATAGAGCCTCGCTCCTCACACAGAGCCTCGCTCCTCACACAGAGCCTCGCTCCTCACACAGAGCCTCGCTCCTCAGAACGGCGTTTCCCCCCCTCAGTCCGATCCCCAGCTTGCAGCGCAGTCTCGCCGCGGGGCTTCCCGGGGGGGGCTCGGGTGCCGGGTCAGCGGCGCCGGAGGCGGGCGGGCGGTGACAGGCAGCGGCGGGGCTCCGTCTCCCGCTGCTCGCTGGTGGCACCTGCAGGCCAAAGGCGGGGCTGCAGCCAGGGAACGGGGATCGCTCCTGGCGGCGGCGAGATTCATTTCCTGATGGGAGTCCTGGGAACGGAGCTGAGGGCGTGTGAGAATGAGGGTGCTGCAGATGGAGGGGCGGGAGTGGAGAGCCCATAGTGAATGTCTGGTGAGTCCCTGCTGTGCCTGATCTAATGCTGTGCTGTCTCCAAGTGACCTCATTCAGATTTAAACCATCTTGGAATATGCTGGAAATAAAACTTGGGCTATAAAAGGCACGTGGGAAACTTTGTGTTTTAGGGGTGTGCAGCTTCTGAACGACACGAATAGTTCAGATTCCCACAGAAACCTGCTGGGCCGTGGTTCTGGGGCAGGAGTGTCAGACAAGTGACACCTTAATAGTTGCTGTCCTTGGGGCTGTCAAGATCAGAATGAAGTGCTCGTGCCCCACTTGCAAACCACAGAGCAGGATAAATGATATAAGTGGGTATTTTTTTCCTGCTCTCTGCACTCTTAATGATGCCCTGGAGTGCTCTGGCTCATGGCAGTATAATCTGTGTGGAACTGCTTCCAGTGCCTGTCTGCAGCTGGGACAGTCCCTGAGTGTCCCATGGAATCTCTGGGGTTGGAAAAGCCCTTCGAGACCATCGGGTCCAACTGCTGCCCCAGCACAGGCAGGGCCACCCCGACCCATGTCCCCAAGTACCGCGTCGGGAACCACCCAGTGAGTGACACGAATTGGGGCGAGGGCTGCAGGCTCTGACAGTGTCCTTGCTCGCTGGCACTGGGGCTGGGGGGTCCCAGAGGGGCTCCAAAACCCCTGGCCTCCCACGGGATGGCTGGTGCGGAGGGCACAGCGTGCAGGGGGAGCAGCCCAAAGCCAGGCTCGGGACAGTTTCCCTGCAGTTCAGGGAACCCGTGCCTGAAGCACCTTTAGCTGCAGTGTGTTTGGCACCTTCTTGTAGGTGTAGGTTTTTATGCACTTGGAAGCAGATTTTGGGAGCTGCTCTGGGCACCCTGTGCCAGGGCCTCACCACCCTCACAGGGAGGAATTTCCTCCCAATATCCCATCTAAATCTACTCTCCTTCAGCTTAAGACATCCCCCCTTGTCCAAAGTCCCTCTGCCATGGGCTGCTGCTGCTGCAGTATTTGCTTTTTATGTTACTATATTGCATTTATCTCTTGTCCAGTATAAGGGACACTTTAGGAAGAAATGCTCTCGTCCTCTTGTCCTCTTGCCTCCAGATATTCCCATCCCAATGAATTCAGGTTTGATTTCATTCCTTAAGCCAGTTTTTAGCACGAGCTAATTTTACTTAGAGCAGTAGTACCTTCAGGGAACTTTAAAATAATGCACAGGAGTGGAAAGGACTGTCCAAATGCTTTGATATGTGGCTCTGCCCTCCTGGCATCCGACTGAATCCCCCCTTTCTCCAGGACAGGCCTGGCTGCTGAGGATGACCTGTGTAAGATCTGTGCCAACGCTGCCTGCGCCGGCTGCTTCTGAGTGAAGATGGAAAACCCCTCACAAGATGTGTCCAGCTGGGAAGTTTGTGCATTCCTGAGGCGAGATCATGTACTTTCACCAATCAATATTCCTGGGCTTCATCTCCCACTCCAGCCAAACTGGAGCTGCCAGCTTGTGGGGACATCCCTGCAGTCTTGCAGCACCTGGATCAGGTGCCACCAGCAGAGCAGATCTGCCAACAAGGAGGCTCTGACTCCTCTGAGGGGTTCCAGTGCTGCAGGAGTTGGGTGACACTGGAATGGAAATGCCCTGGGTTTCATTTCCCACTGTTTTGCCTGGGTTTGAACCAGCTGGGTGAAACTCAGCATCTCCTGCAGCCTTTTAACAGCTAATATTTAATAGCTAATATTTAATGTCTAAAAATTAAAATTTAATATTTAATATCTGCCGGTGATCTGGCCTCCCCTACACACAACAGCAGCACTGGGCTATCCCCTTTCCCAGCCCTTGTTCCCAGTGTGTTGGATCCCTTTCCCTTCCACCTGTCTGCAGGTGACACCTTTGATTTTGTAGCAGAACGGCAACAAATAACTTGAGACAAATTCCTGGTGTTTATGAACACTTTGACAGCCAGAAATCAGACTGTTCCTTGTACTGATTGTTTTTTCTTTAGGGAATGGGTGTAGAGGAGCACAGAAATTCTTCCCTGATTGTGTATCAAGGTTCTTTAAACTCCCTTTAGGAGGAAGGAATTCCAAACTGCAGTGCTGCAATCACATTGAAATGAAAGCATTGCCTGTTGTTTTATTTATTGGTGGCAAGACTGTGAAGAAAGGATCTGCCCATGTTTATATGCTGTATAGGAAATAAAAACTAGGAATAATTTGGATTTTTTTTTATTTGTTTATGTTTTTGCTGGGTTTTGGGGTGGGTTTTGTTTTACGATACTCTTCTTGCCTACTTGCTTTTTCCCCATATAAGGTGTTTCATGTCTGGGGCTTCCCTGAATAAAAGGTGTTTTTTAATAATGTCCTGAAATTAAGCCAATTTGTGGTCACAGAATCACTGAGGTTGGAAAAGCCCTCCAGGATTATCGAGTCCAAGCTGTGCCCGATGCCCACCTTGTCCCCAGCCCAGAGCACTGAGTGCCACGTCCAGGCCTTCCTTGGGCACCTCCAGGGATGGGCACTCCAAACCTCCCTGGGCAGCCCCTGCCAAGGCCTGAGCACCCTTTCCATGGGGAAATTCCTCCTGATGTCCAACCTGAGCCTCCTCTGGCACAGCCTGAGGCTGTTCCTTCTCTCCTGTCCCTGTTCCCGACCCCGCCCCTGGCTGCCCCCTCCTGTCAGGGAGTTCTGCAGAGCCAAAAATTCCCCCTGATCCCCTTTTTCTCCAGGCTGAGCCCTTCCAGACCCCTGTAAGGAACACAAGCCTGTATCAGAGATTTTAAATTTTTCCCTCCTACTTTTGAATTATTATCTCAATTTTTTTATACCTGCGGCCCTCAACTCAGCAACCAAGTTCTACAAGACTTTCAGTGCTCCAAAGCTGCACCCTTATCCCAGGAATCTGGTGCCTAAATCCAGAACTGATGTTAGAAAAGTAACATTAAATGTGTGAACTCCTATTTCATTTGACCGGACAGCTGTGAGGGTGTAGAAGAGGATTCCTCACATCTGTTCTGTTGACTACTCCAGCTGCCCTGGCCTTGGTTCTGAATTCTCATCCAATGTCCTGGAATGCCCAGATGTGCAGTTCTATAATCAGGTTTTAAGCAAATACAGGCTTTTATGGGCTGACCCAGGACAGTTTTAGTCTAATTTTGGAGTTTAGGACTTGCCCATATTTATGCCCAAATCTGTTATCCGGTACATTTGCGCTCCTTTAAAGGACTAACATTGTTTTAAAAGGGAAAAACCACAAGGAACACTAATGTATAATTTTCTGTGATGTCTGTTTAAATATTTTGGACAATTTGCTCCAATTTATAGGGTACTTCTGGTAGCATAAGAGTTCCCCCACTGAGCAGCACAAATTTTGTCTGTACCCTTTACTCATGAGAACACGTGCAAACCAATTCTGCTGATACGAGGTGATAACACAGGGATGCAGGAGGGAGACTGTACAGCTGGGAAGGGAGAAAAAGGGACTTTCTGCTCTCCTGCTGCTGTGTACTAAAGCTGCCCCATTCCTGGGTACAGCAGTGGGGTGTGTGTGGGGAAATTGAAAGGAGATTTAGGGCTGAGTTCCAAAGAAAAATGGGATAAAGATTTTGAAGCCTTTTAGTGATCATGGTGGCAAACACTACTTTTTGGAACAAAGTCCTTTGCTCTTGTGATGAAGAGCTTGAACTTTTTACGAGAGCAGGCAGTGACAGGATGAGGGGGAATGGTCTTCAGTAATTTAGATTGGCTCTTTGGAAGAAATTCTGGAGTAGAAGCACTGAGCAGAGGTAGGAGCAAGAGGCTGTCCATGAGGACAGCAGCCACAGCTGGCAGCTCTTCCCAAAGCTGGGGTGATCCTGCCCATGGAATGTGTGCAGCAGTGGGTATTACATAAGTTACTTTATCCAGGACAAGAGAACTCCCTGACACAGGGGAAGGTTTGCACATGGGGAAAGCTGATTGATAGAAAGGGGGGATTTTATGTCAGGGGTGTCACAAAATGGTAGGTGGGTACAATCAGAGTTTTAGACACAATCGGAGTTTTAAACACAGTTTCCTTTCAGGGTGTGTGATTAAATAATGAACAGCTTGCCAGGGAGATCGAGCATCTGCTAATTGAAGTTTTACCTGAATTTATCTTTCTTAAACAGACTTTACATCCACATCCTTTAACCACACACGAATTCCTCCTTAACACGTGGACACCTTTCTGTAGCACCTTAAATCCCAGTTCACACTGGGCATGTGTAGAGGGGTTTTTTTAGGCTTTAGAATCTATGAATTCTTCTTTCTGAATCATTCCCTCTTCCCATCTGATCCACAGGAAGGGCACTGTGGTCTGTACTGCCCTGACACCCCCAGCCCTGAACCTCAGCAATAATAACACTCCTTTGTTGCCAGCTCCCAACACTGGAGTTTTTTCCCAGCTGTTGAGCATGAGATGACAAATTCCATCAGTCTTGTCATTCCAAGAGCTTCTTGAAGCACTGGTTAATCCAGAGACTGGCAGCTCTTCCCTGTGTCCAGCACTTGCCGCTCCCAGCCCTTGATTCCTCTCATCCCTTTGTCACTGTGTAATTCTGTGTTTTGATATCCACAGTCACCAGGTAGGTGGGATTTCCCCTTTTCTCACTTATATTGGATGCACAGAGTTTTGTGCCTGTTCTCCTTTAAATTTGCCTCACCTTTCCCCCCAGATTTCTCTTACCTTTCTCCTCACTCTGCTTAGCTCTTCCAAATTTCTGCATCATCCAGGCCTTGCCTGACACGTCCTTTTATTCACTTATTGGCTGCCAGTTCTGGTCCTTCCTACTGGCACCATCCCCAGTCTCTTTCCTTTAATTTTTTTGAGTTTGGGTTGTTTTTTTTTCCTCCTTGATTCTATAATGTGGCTCTTTCCCCAGCTTTCATTATTCCTCCCCTTTCATTCCTGCCCTATAAGTCTCTTGGTCCTTGTGGGATTTCCCTGCCCATTTCTCCCTCTATTCTGCTGAAGCTCGAAATTCCCTGGACTGATAATTTTTTCTTAGTTTGAAATACATAACTTCTACGTATTTCTCATATTTTTACTCTCTCCTCTAGTTCTAGCCACCAGTGTTCTCAACCAACCAGCTTTAGATCCGATTAAAATCCTATTCCCATAGTTTCTTTCCAATTCCCACCCACATTACCCTCTAGTCCCACTCCTGTAGCCCTTCTATCCAGAAATTTTGTATCTGTCTGCTTCTCTTCCCATCAACCTCTGTCTTCCCACCCCTCTGGCCATTATCACGCCCTGGTTTGCCCATATTCTTCCTGTGTTTCAGAATGTTTGTTTACCCCTTTTTTTTTTCCCCTCCTCTTTTTTTCTCTTTTTAATTTTCCCTAAAGGGAAAAATCCAGACAGAGTTTGAGGCAAGCAGGAAAATAACTTGTTTTACCAGCAAAAAAATGTCCTTCCTTTCAAATGCTCAAAAATATGAAGCTGAAACCCATTTCCTCACAGAATCCTGGAGTGGTTGAGGTTGGAAGGGACACTGGGGGTCATCCAGTCCCATCTCCCTGGGGCCGGAATGCCCAGGACCATTCCCAGATGACTTTTGGATGTCTCCAAGGATTGAGACTCCGCAGCCTCTCTGAGCAGCCTGTTCCAGTGCTCACTCACCCTTCTTTTTGTCTTTTTGTTCCATATCAGTGAATTTCTGACTTGCCCCCACCTAGGAAATAGAAGAACAGAAGCTTTTGCTAATTTCAAATGAAGCTGTTTTTGAGGAAATTCCAGTGCTTTTCATGGAAAAAATGCAGAAGGATTAGAGGCAATGTTGATGGGGTTGGTCTCATCCCTAGGTGGGGCTCTGCTCCCACCCCATGCAAATCCAGGGATCCCCAAGTGCTCAGCAAACACTGAGCACACAAAGATGTGATTGTCCTTGGGGTAACATTTTAACTGAAGGGTCAGAGAAAGTACCAGCGATGACGTGATTCGCTTTATAAGCAATAAAAAGTCCATAAAAGCAACGACACAGCCAAGGAGAATCTGCATTAAATATTTTGCATCACTGCCACGTTCTGATAAAAACTATCATCACTGAGATAGGAATACTCTTAGATCTTTCCAGGATCTTAACTTGTTTTTTTTGTTTTTGTTTTTTTTTTTTTTTCTCAGGAATCTGAAAGACAAATCACATATTTTCCTGTGCCTGGGATATTTCACTATCAGGCACTGGAATCAGAATTGATGATAAAGGTGTTTCATTGCTGTTTTCAGTCCTGTTATAGTCAGACACTTTTTGACCAGATCAGTAAATTTTCTGCTTTGCTGTTCCAGTGGGTGAGGCGACACAGTGAATCCCAGTATTCCTGTTAGCACTCAGCTGCTTTAAATAGCAAATACCCCACAGTTTAGTGACTCCCACCTGGGGCCTGAATTGTCAGTCAGGTGATTTAGCCCAGGCAATTTTGATTTTTTGGTATCTCATGGTAGATGTCCAACCCCTCTCCTGGGAGATACCTGTGAAAAAACCTGGAAAATCCAGTTCAGGGTGACTGAGGTGGTGAGGGGTCTGTGGCACATCAGGTGGGGGGAGATGAACTTCTTTAATCTGGGAAAGGGGAGAAGAAAAGGATGAGGGGGGCATTTGTGAGGGACAGGTTAATCATGGGAGGGTCTGTTATTTCCAGATCCTTCAGAAAGGCACATCCAGTGACACTTCTGTGACACCTTCAAGGATCCATATCTCAGTTTGCTTATGAACTGCTTGGCTTTTAATAGCTCTGGAAGACTTTTTTTTTTTTTTAATTTTATTTCTTGAAGCTTGTACCAAGTGTGGTGCATATTTGTAGGTTAAAAAGAAATATATATGATTATTCTAAATCTGCTGCCCGATCATTTCCCTAAATTCCCCTTGTCTGGTGTTATTTGCCTTTGTGTGCTCTAAAGCTGCTCCTTATCTTTGATCTCTTGTTGACTCAGACCTTGGGGCCTTCACAGAGCTCTTGTGGTGGCTCTGAACAAGGTCGGCAGGGGCAGATGTGGGTGAGTGAGCACACAAAGGCACAGAGAACAACAGGGACTTGCAGGAATAACAAAGGGAGCCACTCTGGCAATCCAACTGTTGAACAGATTGTTTTTGGGAAGGGCAGAAGGTCTGAACCCTGATAAGTCAACAGCAGAGATAACTCATCAGCAGAGAGCGGGGAATTCACAGAACATCACACAGAGAATTCTCTTCCTCGTTCCAGGAAGAAAATAGATTGTGCCGAGGGACCGTCCCGTAGTAACTCTGGGCATCTCAGGCATGTCAAAGATGTGACCAAAACCTCCTTGGTCATTGCCGGCCAACAAAGGCCTCAGAGGGACACGGAGATGCTCCAAGGGCTGGAGCCCCTCCAGAGCCAGGCTGGGAGAGCTGGGTGTGTTCACCTGGAGAACAGAAGGCCCCAGCGAGACCTCAGAGCCCCTTCCAGGGCTTAAAGGGGCTCCAGGAGAGCTGGAGAGGGACTTGGGACAAGGCCTGGAGTGCCAGGACACAGGGAATGGCTTCCCACTGCCAGAGGGCAGGGTTAGGTGGAATAGTGGGAAGGAATTCCTGGCTGTGAGGGCAGTGAGGCACAGGGTGCCCAGAGAAGCTGTGGCTGCCCCATCCCTGGCAGTGTCCAAGGCCAGGTTGGACAGGGCTCGGAGCAGCCTCGGACAGTGGAAGGTGTCCCTGCCCATGGCAATGGGTGGGACTGGATGGGCTTTAAGGTCCTTTGGACAACGCTCTCAAGCACAGGGTGGGATTGTTGGGGTGTGTGTGCAGGACCAGGAGTTGGACTGGATAATCCCTGTGGGTCTCTTCCAGCTCAGGATATTCCACAATTCTGTAGTCCAGGTGTGAAATCCATTGTCATGAGTCCAACAGAATTTCCCCCCTTCTCTCCTCACTCTCCCTGTATAGGGATGTAGGAATAATTATGAAGTTCATGGGAAGGCAAGTTCAGGATCCCATCAGATTTACTACAGGACGTTTAGGGGAGGAAGCAAAGGCGGGGAAATGGAGGGGTTGATGGAATTTGGAGAGAGACAAACACAGGGAAAAAAATAAGGCTCAGGGGACAAGAGTGGCCAGTGCTGTGTAAAGAGCCTACTGGGTAGCGTGATACTGATCCTGATCAGCACACTGTGATGTGGCTTCTCATTAACATCCATTCCTAAATCCTTTCCTGGGTCAAAGACTGCTTATTCCCTCTTCAGGGAAGTCTGAGAGCCCCCATGGAGTAGGACTGTGGGTGGAGGGCTCATGCACCAGGGCGTGGAGCCATGTGGGTATGTGGGAATGTGATCCCAGGGAGTGTCCAGCCAGAGGAGCTGACCAGCTGGGTAAGAGCCTTGGGAGCCAGGAGTCTGCATGTGTGTGAGGGTGTGAAAACCAGAGGATTTGACTGCCAGAGGTACTGGGGGGGCTGGGCCAACTGCAGGAGAGATTTTGGAGTCTGGAGGGGTCAATGGGGAAGATCCAGGAGCAGCTACTGGGTTCATGTGCAGCTCCTGGAGATACAGCCCCAGCCTTGCTGAGCCGGGTGGGCCTGTGGCAGCCTTGCCTCTGTTGGGGTACAGTGATTCTGCACCTCCCCATGAGAAGCAGAAGAAAAAAGAGCCCTCAGTTAAATTAGTCAGGGACTGTGTCTGAGAGTCACTTGTGGGGTTTGTGAGAACAGGATGGCAGGAGCTGGCTTGGAAAAGAGGCTGGACAAATGAATGCAAATAAAACAGGAGCCCTGCCTCAAAGAGTTTATGGCAGAAATAATGTTTGTTCCTTGTGAAATGGTGGCAATTGCAGATCCTGGTTCCTGAGGCTGGATCACTCAAAACCGACAAAGGGCCGGGTACAAACTGCTCTCATTTGTGGTGAGGTTTTATGGGAGGATGTGGGTGTTCAGTTATGTGGTATCCAGGTTATTGGGGCCTTCTCTCCTGCCAGCCTTTCATCTTCTCCTTCATAAAAATCACAGATCCATTCTAGCACCACTCTGGCAGTTGGGGCTGAGGAATGTTGATGTTTATTGCCTGATAAAGCTCTGCACAGGACTGTGCCATCATCTCTGGGTGTTCCAGAAGGTGCCTCCAGAAGCTGTGCCCACTGTCCCCAGGTGGGTCACAGCAGTCAGTGCCCATGGACACCATCCCTCACTGTGGGGATCCTCTGGGAGCCCTGCTCTGGGAGGGGATGTCCCACACCTGGGTCACAGGTGTCTCTCCAGGACACAAGTCAGGGGAGGATCAGAAAAGCCTCCAGCTAGAAAGAGCCTTGGAAAAGAGAAAATCCCTGGGCTGGTGACAGAAGCACCTGAGGCAGAGGAAGGTGAAGGAAGTGAGATTAAAGATCGGAATGTGGGGAGGGAATGCTTCAGTCTCTGCTCTCTGTGACCAGGGACAGGACCCAGGGAATGGCTGGAGCTGTGTCAGGGGGGTTTAAGTTGGATTTCAGGAAAAGGTTCTCCCCCAGAGGGTGCGGGGCACGGCCCAGGCTCCCCAGGGAATGGGCATGGCCCCGAGGCTGCCAGAGCTCCAGGAACATTTGGACACTGCTCTCAGGGATGCACAGGGGGGGATTGGTGGGGTGTCTGTGCAGGGCCAGGAGTTGGATTTGGATGGTCCTCGGGGGTCCCTTCCAGCTCGGGATAGTCTGTGATTCTTTCTACACCAGACACAGAGACAGAATCATGGAATGGTTTGGGTTGGAAGGGACCTTAAAGACCATCTCGTTCCAGCCCCTACCACGGGCTCGGATCCACTGGTCTGACTCCGGAGCTCACGTTTGGAATGTGCAGCTCTGTGGGTGGGTCTTGCTTTGTTGGTTCAGTGCGTTAGGAGTGGAAGGGGAGAAGCAGAGGGTGCAAGTGCCACCAGGAGCCACTGGAGATGTGTCCCTGTGAAACCAGAGCAGCTCACATGGCTTCTGGGCCACAGATCTTTGGATCCAGACAGATCTGTAGTGAGCTGCAAATCTATTGATCCAAGCAGATTTATAGTGAGATACAGATCTATTGATCCAGATTCATGGAGACCTACATATCTATCTATTGATAGGTAAATCCATCTATTGATAGATCTGTTTGCTCTATTGATCCACACAGATTTACATTGAACTACAGATTTACATTTTCCTACAAAAGCAGAAGCGATTTTTTTCCAGGTCATTCCTGGGAGGTGTTTGTCTGTCTCGTTCTTAAGGCCCTACAAACCTGGGAAATTCCACAATTTCCTCATGAATGTCCAAAGCTTCCCCATATCTGTTATCTAAACCTTTTCTCTTTGAATCAACCCTTTGCTGCAGTTCATAGAATCCCAGAATCCCAGAAAAGGTTTGGGCTGGAATGGACCTTAAAGCTCATCCAGTCCCACCCCTGCCATGGGCACAGACACCTTCCACTATCCCAGGGTGCTCCAAGCCCCGTCCAGCCTGGTCTTGGACACTGCCAGGGATCCAGGGGCAGCCACAGCTTCTCTGGGCACCCTGTGCCAGGGCTGCATCGCCCTCACAGGGAACAATTCCTTCCCAATATCCCATCTAACCCTGCCCTCTGGCAGTGGGAAGCCATTCCCCCTTGTCCTGGCACTCCAGGCCCTTGTCCAAAGTCTCTCTCCATCTTTTTTGCAGGCTCTCTTCAGGCACTGGAAGGGGCAGTTAGGTCACCCCAAAGCTTCTTTTCTCCAGACTGAACCCTGGAAAAGAAACAACAGCCCACAATTCCCAGTTCTGCTCATGGGGATGGGGACCAGTCCAGCCGTGTTCTCTTTTATCAACTCCCTACAAATCCAAGGGCTGTTTTCATCCTCATCCCAACCATATCTATATTCTGCTACTCTTTTAGGTCCTCTCTTACTTGTCTGTCCCTCCAGGGACACTTGTTGTCCTCTCTGGAATCACAGCAGCTGTTCCATGTCTTCCTTGAGGTTCAGCTCTCTCAATGAATGCAAAAGGATAAGATGATGGAAGGGGCAATGGCTGTGAGAAGGACAGCAGGAACCAGGGTTTGCCAAACTACCTATTTTATTTTATTTTATTTTATTTTATTTTATTTTATTTTATTTTATTTTATTTTATTTTATTTTATTTTATGTTTTCTTTTTCTTGCCTTAATTTCTCTTGTGAGCCACACGAGGGCAATCTTATCCTGTCACTTGTGGGAAATGAGCTCAAATTTCCTGACAAAGGTTAAATAGGCTCTCAAGACCTATTTCCAACCAGAGAGCACAAAGGGAAACATTCCTCTTGGACTGGAGATGCATTAAAGGGCAGAACAGAACTCAAAATTGGAAGGAAAATAATAACAAAAGCTTTTTTAATGCTTTTTCTTGCATCTTTTTTAAACATAGCCCTGGCTGACTGCCCCAGTCACCTTCTTTTCTTTTATGTGGCTATAAAATGCTTCCATGGGGATCCTTTTCCAGGACTTTCCCAGGGACTGTGGTGAAGCTGCCTTGGTTGTAGTTGCCAAACTTCCTCTTCAGATTCCTCTGGAAGATGGGTGAGATGTGGAGGTTTGTTTTTCAGGAACCTCCTTCTTCACTGTGTCCTTTCAGGAATGATGGAAAAGATTCTTGCAATGATTGCAGCTGTTTCTCCCTGTGCCTTGGGATGCATCCAGCCCATCCCATGGAGCTGTGTGTCCATCCCCTCCCATCCCATGGAGCTGTGTGTGTCCAACAGGCACAAGAGATCCCCAGCTGTGCCTTCCCCTGCTGTGGCACGTGCTGTGCTCCCACAGATCCTGCCAGGAGTGTTTCAGGGCGGACCCAGCAGGGAAAACTGGGGAAGGCATGAAAAAAAGGAGCACCTCACCCTTTCCCATGTCCTCTGACACTATGGAATAAATGTGTCACACACAGGCTCATTTTCTTTCTAGGGGCCACTGGATGGTGCAGCACAATGACTCCATGTCCAGAGGAAGGTGCCAATGGAGCCTAAATCTGCTGGGATCTGAGTATGAAGGAGCCTCAGTTCTGATCTGGATTTATAAAGAAATTTTTCAGTGCCTCCTCCTCTGTCAATTAAATTGTCTTTTATTAGAGCAGCCTTAGAATGTGTTTTCCCTGGAAGTGTCCACGGCCAGGATGGAGCAACTTGGTCTAGTGGAAGGTGTCCCTAGGGTGGAACTGAATGAGCTTTAAGGTCCCTCCCAGCCCAAACCATTCCATTATTCCATGAGCTGCTGAACTTGTGTCATTCTTCAGCACATCCTTCCCTGGGACCAGACCTGTTCAGGAGTGAAAGGGGTGAACAATCCTTTAACAAATGAAACTTTCCGGCCTCTGTGACAGCAAATGCAGCCCATAATAGTCCATTGCCAGCAAGAAAATGCAGTCAGTGGCTTCTTTCCTCCCACAAACCTCACCAAGGAGCAGTTGGAGAAACGTTTTCAGGTGTAAGCACTGAGTTGGGCAGTGCATCCTTCTCCCCACGAGCAGCGAATGCAGGAAAGCAGCAGAATTCCCCTGGTGGAAAAGAATCAGAATCATGGAATATCCTGAGCTGGAAGGGACCCACAAGGATGAGAGCCTAGCTCCTGGCCCTGCACAGACACCCCAACAATCTCACCCTGGGCATCCCTGAGAGCAGTGTCCAAATGCTCCTGGAGCTCTGGCAGCCTCGGGGCTGTGCCCATTCCCTGGGGAGCCTGGGCAGTGCCCGACCAGCATCCAGTGCCAGCAAAAGGATTTCTTTGGCCCATTGCAGCCTGAATTGAACAGTGCCACGTCGAGCTGTGGGATTGAAGATCTGCTCACACTGGAGATTGACAGTCAAGTCCCGGTCCCAGCCACTCCTGGGAAAGCAGCTCAGAGAGGCAGAACTGCTGGGATAAAGAAGAAAACTGGGATATGTTACCAGGGATCTAAAGCAGAAGCTCAGCACAGGCTCCTGAGGCCATCAAAGTGCTCAAGAAACAGCTCAGGGGCTGATGTTGAACCCCTGCAGATGTAAAACCTCCAGAAGCCCTTGAGCACCTGGTTCTGAACACCCGCAGCTTTAACTGCTGTTCAGTCAGACCTGGGCACTGATATCATTTGAGGAGCTCTAATTAATATCGCTACAAAAATATTGTTACCTCACTGAATCGTTAGAGCAGCAAGGAGAGCTTTGCTCCTACATGCAGAGGAAGCAGGCTCGGGGTGTTCTTTCTGTGGGAGGGATCCCACAGGGAAAGAAGTTGTGTCCTCAGAATGTAACTCAAGGCTTTAAAAAAGATGTTCTGCCAGATCTCTGGTCCCAGAGAGAAAATCAGCTGAGTGAGGAACTACCCCTCCTGATCCAGAGTCCCTTCAAAAAGCATGGGAAATTGGTTAAAAACATAGTTTTGGTAGGATAAGAAAAAGAAACACCACTAGAGGAGGGGAAAAACTTCAACTGGGCAGTGGTTAGAGTTAGAAAGGATTTTGCTCCTTGGACTACTAAGCACGAGGTAACTGTGCTGTGCATGGAATCATGGAATCGCTGAGGTTGGAAAAGACCTCTCAGATCATCGAGTCCAACCATTAACCCAGCACCACTGAGAGAACAGAGGAACAAGGGATCACAAAACAAGCAGGAGATGAAACCACTGACAGCAGTACAGCCCTCGGTGCTGAAATGGCGTTTTTGTGTGGTACTTTGGGCAGGCACAAACTCACTCGCCAGCCTGGGCCAGCTGGAGACAGAGTAGAGAAGATCAAATCAATCGATTCTGCTTCCCAGAAAAGTGACTTAGCTCAGGCTCTCTGTCTTGCTCAGCACGTTCTGGAGATTTTTGCTCTGCTTCATGCACAGGAATCTCCTGTCTGCAAGTGCACATTGAGGGAACTGTTGTGGAGAGGCACCAGGAGGCAGAAGAACCCTCTCCATTCCTGAGGAAATGGCTTGAAACTGAAAGGGAATAGGGTTAGATTGGATATTGGGAAGGAATTCTTCCCTGTGAGGGTGGGGAGGCCCTGGCACAGGGTGCCCAGAGAAGCTGTGGCTGCCCCTGAATCCCTGGCAGTGTCCAAGGCCAGGTTGGACAGGGCTTCTGTTCTGTGATTCCATGCCCCCTGCACTCTCTAGAGATACAAATGCCATCTGATCCAGGGACAACTGATGAACAAACCCATGAAGCAAGATATTTCTACCTTTGCCTCTGGGATTAATCTGTTGACTGATGACACTGTGGGCCAGATAGAAGATTAAAGCTTTAGAGTAAGCAAGTCTGAGGAAACATCCAAGTCTGTTGATTTTTAAAGGAAAATAACTGGGAAAGTATGTCAGCAAGGTGGTGCAGCCCAGGGATATATCAACGGAGCAGAGGTGAATTGGTGGGCTTGGAATTTTCCCAAGATGGGCCAAGGCAAAGCCATGATTTCTCTCATCCAGTGTTGCCCATCGTCCTCCCCCAAGTGCGAGGCTGGACCTGAGACTCCAGAGGTCCCTTCCTACGAGCAGCAGCAATTCTGTAAAATGATTCAAGAAACAACTCATCATCCTGGAACAGAGAAGGCCAAGGGGTCTGGGAAAGAGGCAGGAAAAGTGCTGAGCAGTTTGGGGAAGGTTGATGGGATGTGATGTCTCGATGTCACTTCTAACACGAGAACGGGAGAGCACCACACAAAACTATGGGGTTGCAGGTTCAGAGCACACCAACGAATTTGTCTCTTCCTACAAAGGATAATTAGCTGTGGATCTGTCATGTGCAGGGTCAGATGGCAGATATTTACAGGGGTTTAAAAAAGGAATGAAAAAGCTGATGGAAGAACAGTCCATGGAAGGCTACTGAGCAAAATGCATATTCCATGGTCAGAACAATCATAGGATCAGCTCCATACATTTGTCCTGTTCTTTATCTTTTCTTGATGCATCAGATGGTTTTCCAAATGTCCTCACTAAACCCAGCCTCACCTCAATAACATGCTGGACCCTCACAAACCGTATTTCTACCAGATGAGACATCAGGCACCATCGTCCCAATGGCACTGGGTGGGGACTGATACCAGGGAATAGGGAATAGCAAAGCAGAATCAGAAAAAGAGCTCATCCTGCAGAGTGCAGGGCCCAAGGATGGGAGTTTCTGCCTGTAAGTGCAGAGGTTGAGAGGAAGTTACAAGAATAATTATATATATATATATGCATATATATATATTCTATCTATCTATCTATCTATAGACACGCATATATTTTATATTTATATGAGTACATTGAAAGCAGAAGTTTTAGATCCATAAGTGATTCAGGCACAAAAAAACCCTTCCACAGAACAAAACCTGCAACAAGAACAAAAAACCAAAACCCAAACCCCAAAACAAAAAGAAAAAGCTCCAACCCCCAAAAACCCCAAAAGGGCATAAAGGACAAAAGTCCCAAACTAAAAGCCCATCCACACATCCAAAAAACCCCTAGGGACTAAACTGGTAATCAAAAATCACCATCTAATGACCTACAGGAGACTTCGCCCTAGAGTTTTGCATAGAATAAAATAAACCCACAAGGGCCAATGATGAACCAACTTTCAAGAAGAATATTTTAAAACACTTTGAAAATATTTTAGTCTTAACTGGGCAAAGACTAAAGAAGAGAACACCCACCTGTAAATACTTCACAGTTTTCCTGACAAGTCAGGGAAGAAGCCTCAGAAGCAAAGGTATGTGGTGGGTGTGGGGCTTCACAGTGCTCTGTCCATGCTGGAGAACACTTTGTGTCCAAGGAATGTCTCTTTAGATGCCTGAATGCCTTAGGAAAATTTCCTGTTTCAATTCAGGGGGTGGCTGAGTCAGTGCAAACCCAAGGAGGTTGCACAACGATGTGGGAATGGGAGCAGAAGCTGCCGTGGGTGTTGGGAAACGCAAACCTTATGCTATAAGGTTGTTTTAACTCCACCAGAATGTTCCCTTGTGAGAGCAGGGAATGTTGAAAAAATCATCCCGTAAACTGGGCTGCTCTGACAGGTATTTGTTTAACACATTGTCTTTCTCTCATATGGCTGGAAGGAAACTATTGATAGAAAAAACCCTTTGGGATGATCAGCTGTGTACTGAAGTCATCAATAGTTCCCAATCCCTTCAGATGACACTCCTGGAGTGCCAGGCTGCCTTCCCTGCAGGCAGAGGACACGTTTTAGCAGGGCAGGGCTCCACCTGTGCCATGTCAGGGCCATCTGGGCTGCACCAGCTTCACTGGGATTTGCTCCTTTTCTGTTCGAGCTGAGCCAGCTCCAGTTGCTGCCTTTCCACCAGGAGTCCCAGAAGAGCTGCCTGAGATCCTTCAGCTGGGGACTTTTTTGCTGTCACGGCAAGGGAACGGGGGACGGTCACTACAGCTGAGTTTCAGCTTCTCCTCACACTCTGCCCTGATTTCAGCTGGGCTAGAGTTTAAATCCTCTCCCAAGCAGCTGGTACAGGGCAGTGTTATGGGATTGAGAGCAGTGTCCCTGCATTTGGCAGGGGGTTGGACCAGGGGATCTCTAAGGTTCCTTCAAACCCAGCCTGGGACTCTCTACTAATGTTGGTCACACACAGATGTGCAGTTGGTGCTGAGTTGTGCTCCCTAAAATCAAGGATTTTTCAGTGTCCTGTGCTCTGCACACAAAGCTGGGAGGGGGCATGGCCAGGACAGCTGACCTGAACTGCCAAAGGGATATTCCAGACCACAGAATGTCATGTCCAGTGTGTAAACTGGGAAGAGTTGGCTGTATTCAACTGATTATTGCTTGGGGACCAGCTGGGCAACAGTTAGTGGGTGGTGAGCAACTTTATTGGGCTGAAATGACATTTAATTTGGGGTTTATTTAACTGTCTCTTTTTGTTGTTGTTATTATTACTCTTATTATTATTATTTCTTCCAATTAGCTGCTCTCATCTCAACCCACGAGATTTGTCTTTTTTTTCCTGATTCTCCTCCCCTTCTCACCATGGGGAGAAGAAGAGTGAGTGAATGTCTGTGTGGTGCTTGGTTGTCACCTGGGGTTATTCCATGCCCCTTCAGCTGTCACTCTACAGCCGTCTGAGTGTGGTGGGTGTTGGGATGGCGTGGCCAGGGTTTGGTACTGGGGGGTTACAGGGGTGGCTTCTGTGAGCAGCTGCCAGAAGCTCCCCCTCTGTCCAGCAGAGCCAATTCCAGCTGCCTCCAGGACAGAGCCACCACTGGCCAAGGCCGAAGCCAGCACAGATGGTGGGGACACCTCTGGGATAGCAGAGTGAAGAAAAAAAACCCCAGGTTATTGCACAGATGAAACTGGGAGCAGAGAAGAGCAGCGTGAAAGCTCTGGGAGAGGAACAGATCTGCAGAATCCCAGGGCAGGGCAGGAGGGGCAGGAGCTGCTCCAGGAGCTGAGATTGCCCTGAGATTCCATGGGGAAACCCATGGAACCCTAACCCTAACCCTAACCCTAACCCTAACCCTAACCCTAACCCTAACCCAGCTGTGCCCCTGCTGCCCATGGAGGGCTCAGGCAGGGCAGAGATGCACCTGGAGCCCCTGGAGGAGCCCAAACCCGAGCAGGGGGATGCCTGAGAGAGGCTGTGAGCCCATGGGAAGCCCATGCAGGAGCTGGGTCCTGGCAGGGACCTGCAGACCCATGGAGAGAGGAGCCCACTCTGGAGCAGGGTCCTGGTAGTACTTATGACCCCATGGAGGACCCACATTGGAGCAGCTCCTGAAGAACTGATCCTGTGGAAGAGCGACCCGCTTTGCAGCAGTTCGTGGAGAGCTGTTGCCCGTGGGATGGATCAGGTTGGAGAAGTTCATGGAGAACTGTCTCCCGTGGGAGGGACCCTATGGTGGAGCAGCAGCAGGAGTAACGTGTAATGAACTGAACACATCCTCCACTCCCATCCCCCTGTGCTGACGGAGGGAGGAGGCAGAACTGGGAAAGAGGGAGGGTGGGAGAAAGGTGTTTTTAAGGTCTGCTTTTGTTTCTCATTACCCTGCTCTGATTTTATTAGATACTCAGTTATTATCTCTAATTCCAGCCTGTTTTGCCCGGGAGGGTATTTCTTGTGGTATCTCTCCTGGCCCTTATCTCAACCCATGAATCCTCTGTCCTATTTTCTCCCCCCTGTCCAGCTGTGGAGGGCAGTGATGGAGAGGCTTTGGTGGGTGCCTGGAATGCAGCCAGGGTCACCCCACTACAGCTGGGCACAGAGAAATAACATTAATTTAACTCTTTTTGTCCTACCTGAGGAGAAGGTTCCCATTCCACCCAGCCACTCTTGTCATGGGGACACTGGGGGTGTTGGGGAGCTGGACAATGGTGTCCACTCAGCTTACCCAGTCCAGAACTGCCAGTTCTGGAGGCAGAGCTTGTTGTTATTCACATGATAAAATAATTTTAAACATCTCTTGTCAGCTCACTGTTTTTTGACTTCCGTGACATCATTATCATCCCCAGTAGACTCTTCTTATTAAAAAAAAAAAAAAAAAAAGACATCTGTGTAGATTTTCAGAAATGCTGAGAACTCAGAATCTGTTCTCACCTTCGGGGACCTTGACAAATGGTTTGTCATAAAATCAGTGGGTTGAATATGCACAACCTGGCGATGGGCTGCTGATGAACCCATTACCAGGGCTTGGAGTAACTCTTAATTTGGGGGGAGCTGCCACTCCAAACTGTCAGGTTACACTTACGTGGAGCAGATGTGCTGCGCATTGATTTATTCATGTGCCTAGAGTGGAACATCTTTCTAAATAAAAGTGAAATGTAATTTTAGCCCAAGGTCATTATTAGTATTCCTTATTTTGTGCTTGTTATAAAAAGCCCATCAACTGCATCTCAGTGATCCCAAAACCTGCCTTGGGATTGTCTAACCTAGTCCATACCTTAATTTCTTTGCCTTATTCCGGTTGTTAAATTTCTATTTTTTTTCCTTCTCTTTCATGAGATGAAGAATTTTTTTAGGGTGCATAGCACGGTGATCCATCCCATTACAGAGGATTTTAATATTCCGATGGCATATCCTTTTTCTTCCCTGGCTTGTGAGGTTAATGGGCACCTCGGTGGATTTTTGTTGACATGTCCCTCAAAGGATTTCTGTAAATTTTCAGTGTAACCTGAGGTTTGGACTGAGCAAACTTAAATCCAGGCATCTCCCTCTTCCTCTGGAATGAGGAGTTGGGGTTAGGGTTAGGAGTAGAGTTAGGGTTAGGCTTAGGGTTAGGCTTAGGGTCAAGGTCAGGGTCAGGGTTAGGGTTAAGGGTAAGGTTAGGGTCAGTATTAGGGTTGCTGTTATCCTGAGGTCTGTGTTAATGCTAGGGTTAAGGTTCATGGTTAGTGTTATGTTAAGGTTTGGTTTCTGGTTAGGGTCAAGATTATGTTTAGATTTAGGGTTTCTTTGGCATTAATATTAGGGTTACAGAAAGGTCAGCGTTTTCTGCAGGGGCATTCATGTTGATCTCCATCCACCGAGCTGATTTGGCAGCTCAAGTCTGTGCAAAGCTCTCTCTTTCTTACTCATCGTTGGGGTCAATTTTCACATTTAGCTGGAATTCCTGAATTTGTGCTTTATTTTTTGACCTTTAAGTGTGTCTTTCCTAGGTCTCCTCCAGCCTGATCTCTTCCACAAGCTGCTGCCTGACATTCACAGCTTTTGTTGTTCCTTTTCAGTATTTGGGATCAGTCCCTTTGCATTTCAACAAAGACTTGGTGGAGGGTTTGAACCTTCTACTCACCCTGTAGAGTTCTGACTGCCTTGGAAGAAGAGGAGAGACGCCTTTCCCTTCCCCTCAGCAGTGGTGGGAGCTTTGCTGCAGCCCACCCGGGCACAATTACAGTTACTCTCCCAGAGGATTTGGGGTCCCTGCTATGGCACTTCCTTGTCTTCTCTCAGCTTTTGCTGTGGCCTTTTCCTTGCTGGGCAAACTTTTCCTCTGCAGCCGTGTCCTGGACGCTCTGTGCAGCCTGTCCAGTGGAGCAACCCTTGCCGTGGACAACCACTGCCGTCCAGTGACTTGACTGATGATGGACAGGGAGTGGCCAGGACAGGATGGCATCTTTCCTGCCTTGGGGATGAAGGATGGTGAGGAAGAGCAAGTCCATGGTTGTAGTTGGCAAAGAGGAACTGTGGCACTGAGGGTGGAGGAGCCATGCCTGGAGAGATGACTCCCAAGACAGGTGATGCTGCTGGGAATATGGCAGACAGAAGCTGATGGCTGGGCTGAGCCTGCAGGGGATGATCCATGTGGCTTCCCTGGGCATGGGGACGGGCCAGCAGCAGGTCCCTGCCAGAGCCAGGCAGCGTTTCCGTCTCCGGGAACACAAGAGTGGGGAATTCACCTTCCGTTGTTTGCACCCTCACACCAACCAGGTTAAACCACAGAAGTGTGTTTATCACAGAATCCTGGAATCATTTAGGTTGGAAAACCTCTCAGACCATCTCATCCAACCATCAACCAGCACCACCATCGTGTTCACCCTAACCCATGTCCCCAAGTGCCACATCCACATGTTTTATGAACACTTCCAGGGATGGTGACTCCACTGCCCTGGGCAGCCTGTGCCAGTGCCTGACCAGCTGTTCTGTGAAGAAATCTTCCCAATATCCAACCTAAACCTCCCCTGCCACAGCTTGCGGCTGTTCCCTCTCATCCCCCCTGTTCCCTGGGACCAGAGCCTGTCAGGAAGTTGTGGAGTTATTATTTAATAAACCATTAAAACATCTTCTTATCTGGGCCCAGGGTAAAGATTTCCTATCACAATGCAAATGAATGCCAAACAACCCCTGAAATGTTATTTTAGCCTGTTTTTAACAACATTCCCCAGACAGCCCTGTGGATGTGCCAGAATGGAGTCCTGTGACCTTGTTCAGAGCTTTCCAGATGCTGCCTTAAGCTCTGGATTAATCATTTCCCTTTCCCCTCCTAATTTGACTCGATTTTCCTGCTTCTGTTCAATGCAACTGTAGCATCCATGAGTGGGACTCGACCCATGTGGGCCCCTTCAGCTCAGGATATTCCATGAATCTGTGATTCCGTAAATGGGTGCTCACACCTGCAAGCTCAGCTGCCCCAGAATTCCTTCGGAGACCCTCTGGCATTCAATAATATTTAGCAATGGATCATATAGAAGGTGTTTAATGATTAATGGTATTTGGAAAAATATCATATACCCTGAGAAGTTTTGCACTCTCTCTATTCCCATGCCAGCAAGTGAAGATTTGCAGAGTGAGGTTATTTTATTAGACCAACTGATAAAACTGGAAAAAAGAAGAGAAATACTTTGGAAATTCAACATCTTCTTTGAGTCTTAACCAGAAACTGCAAATTTCTTGCCAAGTTCTGGCTGAAAATAGCTTTGCTGAGTTTCACTTAATTTTTTAAATCAGTTTGGAATTAAAGGATGGTTGGTGAAAATGTGGAGTGTGATAATTATTGTGGAGTAAAAGATATTGCTGGAGCCAGGAGCAAATAGTGGGAATCCAGAGCTGGTTTCTGAATTAGCTCCAGGTTGGCCTTGGGGATCCATTGCCCATCAGCAGCCCTAGCCCACGCTTCCTTTCACCTCCACCCCAGGGGAATTTTCCATGCTCTGAAAGGAGCATCTCTGCTGCATCTATCCTGGGCTCCAGAAGATTTTCTGGAGCTTGGAGAAGCTCTGAGAGTGCTACACGATGCTTCACTGCCTGTGAATCCATGAACAACTCCCTTTCCACACATTAATTATAGGTCTTGCTGAAGAAAGTCTAAGGCAAGACAGAAGCAGATGGGAAGAGATATTTAGACATTTTAACGATCTCTTCCTGTGCCTAATGGAAGAGGGTTAAATGTTGAATTCCACAACTCTTCAAAACCTTTGGGTAAGCAGTGACCGGGGCAGTTACAAGTTGCTGCATAAACTGTGAAATTGTCCAGTCCCTGCTGGAAAGCCCTGACTTTGCCAGGGTTGGAAATTCCCAGGGCGATGCTCCTTTGGCAATGTGCAGGTGGTTGAAAGGCCTCTGGATAATGACACCCCATGACCAGGCAGGTTTTTATCTGTGGGTTTCACACAGAGTGCAGTCACCCCAGATGGATATGAGGGTACAGATGGGCAGTTAGTCAAGAAGTCAGATTAATAAAGCAAATACAATTTACAGTTGTTAAAAATTGACAGTGCTGTGCTCAGGATGTCCCGGACGTTCCCTATGTGTGTCCCTGCTATCTTAGGAATATTTGCACCTCTGTTTGCTTATGGGACTCTGTGAAGTTTGGGGACTGGGTATGAGGGAGTTTTCTTTGCTGTGGCAGCCCCTGAGCTCACAAACTCCCAGACTGGGATATTTCTGATCAAAGCCCTTTGGCTTAAATAAACTCCACTTCCATCAGCCTTTTTGTTTCCTGTCTGCACTTTATAAACATGGAAACACATCGCAAAATCCTTGGTGTGCAAGTGCTGCTCTGCCATGATCACCACATTTTTATCCTATGGACCGGGATATATATTCCCTGTTTGGAAAACAGGGAAGGGGCCAATCAAATGGACACCAAGCCAAGGATGTCCTGGGAATCCAGAGTCATCCCTGGAGAATACCCTGTCTTAGCAGGACCTGCCTTTAACTTGCTGGATCAGGCATCTTTTCATCACCTTTCCTTGCCTGAAGCAGGAGATGGGAAGTGAGGCATCTGTCCCTGCAGGAAGGTACTTTTGGGCATCACAGAGCTAATGGAGGTCCAGGAAAAGAGGTGTCAATTGCTGATCTTCACATGGAATCATCGAATGGTTTGGGTTGGAAGGGACCTTAAAGATCAGCAGGTGGGGTTTGCTCACTGCTGCACTGGCCAGAAAGGCAGAAGCAAGAAAGGGTTTATGCCTGGAAGTGCCCAAGGCCAGGCTGGACAGGACTTGGAGCAACCTGGGATAGTGGAAGGTGTCCCTGCCCATGGCAGGGGATGGAATGAGATGAGCTTTAAGGCCCCTCCCAACCCAAACCACTCTATAATTCTCTGATATGATTCTTCAGCACGAGTGTGAATTTCCATCTCAGCAACAAATTTCTCAAAGCGCCTGAGCAAGAGCTGGAGGAACTGTCTAGGAACAAACACTTATTTCTCTTTAATAGCTTTGCAAACCTTCCTCCTCATCGGGGCAGGCTGGGAGATGCCAGGCTGGGAACCTGGAGGTGAGAGCCCAAATAACCACTGTGATTTCAGTCCAGATTGATTCAAATGTAAGAAATTCACTCATTTTCTTAAAGGGCATGCTGTTACCACAGGGTTGGGATAAAGAAAAAACCACAATATTTCCAGCATATTTTACTTCCTTGTCTTGCTGAGTGGCTCACACGTTTGGACCGGGCCTGATGCACAGCTGAGTGTTAATTTTGGTTTAAAAGTAACATAACCTAACAAACTCCTTGAGCCCAAGAAGAACAAATAAATTATTCAAGTATTAGAACCCTTTTGAAGAGAGACTGAGGAGCAATTTGCCTGTTTTGTTGTTGGTGGTTTTATAGGTGTATTTATGCATTTATTTTAAGAAAGGGGCAGAAATGAACATTCAAATTCCCTTCTGTAGCTTTGGGCTCACTAATGTAAAAATCCACCTCTCCCAGGAGATGGCAGAAGAGTCCCAGTGATGGTCACTGCTGGGTGACGGATGTTTAAGCACTGGGAAAAATCTGGGAGCTGTTGAGCTCCAATCCAAACGATCAAAATCTTACAGATTTACAGCCAAGGCCTTTCCTGCTGTCTGTAAATTCTCCTGCTCTGCACACGGTGATGTGTCAGGGCTGGGTTTCATGTCACACGTCCCTGTGGCTGAAGCAAAGGGAAAAATCATCTGGGAGCAGAGGGGGATGGAAAGGGCTGCGCTATCTGTTGGGAGAAGAGTGATGGGATGACAGTGTCAGGTTTGAGGTTAGGACTGGGACTGGAGGACCAAGTTCCTCAAAATGAGATCACCATAATCATATTTTACAAGTCTATGGGTGGGAGAGGATGGAAATGACGACTGAGGGAGTCACAAAGCTCCTGCACCTGGCTGTGTGTGGAGTGGGGCTCTGGAGCAGGGATTTTAGGAGCAGCACTGGCACAAAGTGTGTTGGACTGGCTGAGGGCGAGTTGGAACTGCTCCAGCTCAGGACTGACACTTGGGATGTGGTCTGGAGGTACCTTGCAGACATCAGGCTGCCTGGTCATAGAATCTCAGAATGGTTCGCGTTGGAAGGGCCCCAAAGCCCATCTTGTTCCACCCCCTGCCATGGGCAGGGACACCTTCCACTATCCCAGGGTGCTCCAACCCCCGTCCAACCTGGCCTTGGACACTTCCATGGATGAGGCAGCCACAGCCTCACGGGGCACCCTGTGCCAGGGCCTCCCCACCCTCACAGGGATCAATTCCTTCCCAGTATCCCATCTAAACCTTCCCTCTTTCATCCACCAAGGAACTGTGGCAGTGCATCGTGCTCAGCCCATGGAGCTGTGGGGGGACTAGACATGACATAGCCAACAACCCAGTGGGGTTTTAGATGGCCAACACCAAGGGCAGGGACATCCCCCTTTTCTGGAGTGCTTTTCTCCAGCTTTTCTGCTGCAGAGACTCGTTGAACCCCCTCTGTGTCCTCAGCCAACTGTCCCACCTCCTGCTCGCACGCACTCTGCAACTTAAAGGCTGTTTTCCAGCAAGTTGCTCTTGATCTACCAGCCTGAACAGTCTTCAGCTCCATGAATATTTAACTACTTCATAGAAAGCTGAATATCTTTAAGAGGCAGGAGAGGAAAAGCCTCATGGTGAGAGGTCTTAGATCTGCTGTTCAAGGGGGTTCGTACCGGGGAGCAAAGACTGAATCTGAACAACTTAATTGTCTTCTGCAGTTTCCAAAGTGAGTTCAGACAGATATTACAGATCTTACAGATATTTCAGATGTCTCCAACAAAAATAAGGAACCCAAATACCAAGAGCATGTTTTAGATGAGTGCAGAGTTCATCAGGCACCAGTAAGCTTAACCCTGTCCTCCAATGAGGCTGCAATGGAGGAAGAGCCAACCCAACCTTCCTTATCCCAAACTATAAAATCTGCACTCACGGAAGTTGCTCTGTGGTTTCTTTGTTTAAAAAGTCAAGGTTTAACCAGGTTACCTTATCTGCTGCATTTTTTTTTTTTAAATGTTTCTTTTGTTTTGTGCCTGAGGTCTTTGCACACCTTATTCTGCTTGGAGTCTAAATTTAATGAATTCGAGAGTATTCCAGAACATCAGAGGCAAGAGGCACATACTGAATGATACAAAAATCTTCTTTTCTTTCAAGGTATATAAACAGCTGCCCTTTCATTTTAACAAAGACCTTCCATCTCATTTGTCACAGAGAAGTATAACACCATTGCAAATAAAGATCATGTGTGGAAAAAAATCTCACTTGCCAGATCAAGAATCTAAACTATGTAACTGTTTCCAAGATTACCGTGGAAACCAAATTACACTAAAAGGACATTAATCTGTCTCTGACCCTGAAATGCTGTAGTGAAGGATTTTTGTTGTTACCCATTAGCTCTGCCCAGGAATTTCTTCAAGCATTTAGGAATTCAACATTAATTGCCTGTGAGGGTGAATAAGCCATGAAGTTACCTCCACAGACTCTCTCTCAGATCAAAGCAACACCCAAAACTAAGAGAAGAAAGAGATTTTTGGTATTTTCAAGCTGCAATTTGCATGATTCAGGTGCAATTGAGTGTGGCTTTTGCATGAGAATATTTCTGCCAGAACATGATTGGCATTCACAGGCACCACATCCAGAATTTAGCAACGACTGGATCAATCTCTGCTAAAAAAGTTCTTAAGTTTAAAGAAATTTAAAACAAAATTGTGTTCATCTGGCTTAGCCTCCCCACTGAGAAACAATCAACCAAGGAGCTCAATGAAGAGCATCTTTGAGTGGGGAACAAGGACAACTGAAATATAAACTGCTTAATATATAAAAAAATAATAGTTTTTTCTTAAAAGTGAAAACCCCTTTTCTGTATATACTTACAGACCCTTTTAAAACATGTTTTGATTAATTTTTGCTATTTTTTTCCTGGCTGCTGTCCCAGTTAGGGGAAACTTTGCCTGGAAACAGCTCAGTGGGGAGCAGAAAGGGTAGTTCAGAAACCAGGCTCGAGGTATTTTGTCAAATCTTTCCCCTAAAAGCCCAGCTCTGTCCCTTGCTGCCACTAGTCACTTGGGTTTTCTGCTTAGAAAAATACGTTTCTAGATTTAATTTGGAGATTTTTTTTCAGTTTTAGCTTAAAAGTCTTCCCATTTTCTTGGAGTAAGGGGTCAAAGCTGTGTCCATTGGGGGGATGTGCCCTGGAATGCTCTGAGGCTTCATATAATTCCTCTGGACTGGAAGAGGGTCCTCCCTTCAGGAGCAGATAAAATGTTCATTGGAGGAACTCAGCTGATGATGATGTGGAGGGGGAATCGTAGAACAAAGGTCAGAAAAAAGGTTGGACAGGACAATTGGCAGCTGGAATGGCAGGAACTGGTTCTCTCTTTGGCAGGAATTGGTGACTGTTGGAGCTGAGGTTAATGACCTTCCTCCCCCAGCAGGAATCTGGGATACAACCTGTCTGGGATCCCAGGGAAACACCTGGACAAGCAGCTTGTGGACACTGAAAAGCTTTAGTAGAGGGATTTTTCAGCTTTTCTGCAGCATTCTGTGAGAACTTTGTGTCTCTCACGAAAACTATGCAAAACACTGCTAGGGGTTTTTGTAAACTAATTCTTTATCTTTGCACCTGCTGTTGTTCAGTTAGTATTGTTATGGTACACTGGGGAAAATACTTTGAAATGGGTGTTGTATAGCCTCCACCAATCATTCTGGGAGGTGGTTGACCAAGGGACCAATAGTACTGTGCTACTCTTGCGAATCAAGTTATATAAACCGATTTATAATTAATTAAATAAGCCATTTTCTCCGGATCTTGGTTGTGTCATTTCTCACCGTCCCGGGTACAACAGCGACAGCAGCTCATTTATCTCACTGTGTTAAAACCCCCTCATTTTGTCATAATGCGGAATCCTTAATTCCAATGTCAGAAGTGGGTTTTTTTTGTTTGTTTGTTTGTTTGTTTGTTTGTTTTTTCTGGGAGTGACTGAAGACCTTTGTCCTAATTCACTTGGAACTAGTTATTGTGAAAAACCCATGGAGTGAAAATTGTTCCAGTGTCTGTGTGTCTGTGCATGTGTGCACACCAGGTTAGCCATGGTGGTCCCACTCTGGATATAAACTGTTCTTCAAGTGATCAAAATCCCAGGAAATTTATACTTATCATCACCACTACCATGAAAGTGATTTTCAGGAATTTCATACTTGATTTGACAGAGTAAATCAAATTATATTTGGGGATTCAGAACATAAATACACTTGTATAAACACACACCATGTGGTTCACTGGATGGTTTTGGTTATCCATTGATTATTCATTGGTTATTGAAAGAATTATTATTTTTATTGGGCAACTCTCAAATAAATGATAAAATGGCACCAAGATTGTGAGCCTGTTCGTGTACCATACACATGAGTACAATTATAGGTGTTTGTCACAGGTGGAGTGGTTGTGGGTGAATCAGCAGGGAGAATTTGATGTGAAAACTCTCAAACTGTCCAGGACAAAATGAGATCCAAACCCCTGTGCAACGCAATGCAACTGAAAATGGGGTAAGTAAAAATAATTTCAGCTTCCTGAAATAGCAGAGAGGAGCTCCAGGCTCTTTTCGTGGGCAGAGAAGTGAAAGCAGAATTATTTGTTCTACCTGTCCCAAAAATGTTGAAAATTACTTTGTTAAAGGGAAAAACTAATCTGTATTTAATTTTCAGTGGGACCACTTAAAATTAAATGGTGTTGAAAACAACACATTTTGTTCTTGCTCTGTCTTTGGGAAAATGAGATTTTTAGCTCCACTGTGGATTTTTTGTTATTTCACATCAAAATCCTGCAAAACACAAACACACAAACAGTGCCTCTTTATGCCCTTATGGGATTATGTGTCTGCTTTTCAGCCGACCTTTGCCAAAGGCATCCTGGCACCTGCTGGAAATAAAACAAATGAACAGAAACCTTTCTGCAGTTCGTGGTCACTTCTCATCAAGGAAGGGAACGTCAAGAAAACGTTTCCAGGCATGTCCTGCAGGAGCTCTGAAATAACGACCCACCAAACTCAAACGGCAGCTGAGTCCTCCCATGATCTGGGTAATGGAATCCATGGATTTCACTCATCTTCTTCATTAGTCATGTGCTGCCAATAAAGACCTTGCCCTCCACATTTCCGACCTAAATAGAATCAAGGAATCACTGAGGTTGGAAAAGACCTCCCAGATCATCAATCCAATCATTAACTCAGCAATACCAGGTACACCCTTAATCCATGTCCCCAAGTGCCACAGCCACATATATTTGGAACCCTTCCAGGAATGGTGACTCCAGAACTGCCCTGGACAGCTCGTGCTGGTGCCTGACCAACCCTTTCTGTGAAGAAACTTTCCCAATATCCAACCTAAACTTCCCCTGGCACAGCTTGAGGCTATTTCCCCTTGTCTTGTCCCTGTTCCCTGGGAGCAGAGCCCGACCCCCCCCGGCTGCCCCCTCCTGTCAGGGAGTTGTGCAGAGCCAGAAGGCCCCCCCTAAGCCTCCTTTTCTCCAGGCTCCCCAGCTCCCTCAGCTGCTTCTGGTCCTCCAGCCCCTTCCCCAGCTCTGTTCCCTTCTCTGGACATGCTCCATGTCTTTCTTGTCGTGAGGAGCCCAGAACTGCTCCAGGATTTGAGGTCCAGCCACATCCCAGCTCTCTGGTGCAAAGCTGCCCAACCTCAGCTGCTGATCCCTCCCAGAGCCTGGACAGCACAGACATGGAGCTGCTGCTCCTCTTCAGACCCCTGAGTGCTCTGGGAGCCTCCAGCCAGCCATTCATGGAGCAAGAGGACATGGAGAGGTGAGATGCTGACTCTGCATCACTGCCCAGCACACCCTGACTCCAGATCTGTGTCTTTGTGTGCAGCAGAGGATCCTCGCTTGGGGAATCCCAGAGGACGCAGCCTTAAGCTGCAGCAAGTGAGGTTTAGGCTGGGCATTATGGAGAAATTCTTCACAGAAAGAGTGGTTGGGCATTGGAAGGGTGCTGCCCAGGGAGGTGGTGGAGTCACCGTCCCCCGAGGGATTTAAGGAAAGCCTGGATGTGGCACTCAGTGCCATGGTCTGGTTGATATGATGGTGTTGGGTCATAGGTTGGACTCAATGATCTCAGAAGTCTTTTCCAACGTAATTGATTCTGGGATTCTGGGCTCCTGGGATTCTGGGATGCTCTGCCCACTGGCTTAGCCCTCACACAGACCAGCTCCTCTTTGGCCTTGCTGTTGGGGGCAGGAGCTGAGGAATTCTGGGTCAGCTTTTTACAAAGGTAAATGGAATATTGGATCCAACTGTCTGAGCACCTTCCAGAAGGCAGAACCTGGCACTCCCTACTTGGCCCCACACGTCTGTGGGTCACTCACGATGGGATCAGCAGGTCTGCAAAACAAATACGTGGAAAATCAACCAGCTGTGTCAGCCCCTTTTAGCACAGATGACTCTCCACTGCAAATGATGATGTCTGGTTTTGGAGTTTGTCTTCCCCACCCTCCTCTCTGCCCCTCCTCCAGGTGATGGACATTGACAATTCTATTACTCCTAATGGAGATTTATTCCAAAACAGCTCATCAGTGCTCACTGCTGACCACACCTTCCATGTCTTCATCTTGGCAAGACCATCCAGGCTGGGAATGACAAACCCAGGACCTGCTCACCAGCAAGGTTGGGGTTTTATTTTTCTATTAAACTTCCAAACTGAGATTTCACCTGTGCTTCTGTCTACTGAGATAATGAATATCATTACATCTCCTCACCAGGTCCCTGAAATGACCTCCTGAAAGACAAAGACCTTGTATAAAAAAAAATTTTAAAAAGGCCAAAAAATATTGGAGATTTAACTGTTTTCATTCTTTTTTTTTCACTAAAGGTAGAAAATCGAAGGGAAATTGGGAAGAGCATCCCAGGGAGCTTTGGCTCAGGCCTGTGGTGGGGCTTGCAGAAAATTGTTCCAGATGACAACATTATTATTTACATCTCTGTGGTGGGGTTGTTTAAATGTGGGGCTATTAAAGGGTAGAAAGAGGAGATGGAAAGTGCATTTTTTTTTTTGAAGAAGGGTGACAAAATGGAGATGGGAAAGGGAATGTGATTTTTTTGTGAAGAAGGGATACAAAAGATGAGGATGGAAAGGGCAAGCAGCCATTCTGAGTTCAGGCTTCAAGCACGTGGTTCCACAGCTTCTCCCAGGGCCATGAGCCTTTCTGAAAGGGGAATCTTAAATAATTAAAATCTGAAATCTGCTCACTGAGAGAAAGAATGAGCAGCTCTTACAAAAGATTGCATTAAACCTATATTAAAGCAGAGTTCAGACTGAAGGAAAAGATCAGTTGGGGAGGGTTAAAAACCACCACAGGGATATTGTTGTGTGTGATAAATTCAAGAAATTCCAAGAGAATACTACACATCAAAATAATCCACTCATAGTTAGGGAAGGAAAGATCTTCAGATTGCCCTAAATCGTACCAAAAGTGATGAGAAGTGTTTTTGTGGCTCTGCTGCCAACTCGTGCTATCTTTAAAAACAAACCCACATGTTCTGCAATATTTTGAGCCTAAAAAAGTAACTCAGCTGTGAAAAAAGCCAGATCTGGCTCTGTGGATTGCGTACTTCCCACTTATCCATATTTGAATGTCTTTCAAGTGTAACCTTAACTGAATAATTTGAGTTTATTGTGCTTGTTTTGAGAAAATTATCTCATCACAGAGCAATCACAACATCCTTGTAAGGCTGATTGGAGAAAGCCACGTTCAGAGAGGAGTTAGGAATTGTTCCCTGTCAAACCAGGGTGTTGCATCAAGTGTGATTCCGCAGGAATCTCTGTGAGCCAGCACGATCCAATATTTCCATTTAACACCTTGTATTGAACAGACTTTGCTGACATTTGCAGATGAAACCAGGCTGTGAGGGATGACTTGTACAGGGAGATGTTTCAGAGGAAGAGTCTGTTCTGGAGCCTGGAGGTGCAGTCCTGTATTTTTTAAGGAATAAACACAAGCAGGTACATGCCAGGTAATCCAGCAGGAGTTCAGCAGGAGTGGAGCAGCTTTGCAAAAACCTGGGAATTATTATGGATTACAAACTTGATGTGGGATGTGAAATTGAAAAAAAAAAGGGCAGGGACACCTTCCACTATCCCAGGTTGCTCCAAGCCCCATCCAACCTGGCCTTGGACACTTCCAGGGATCCAGGGGCAGCCACAGCTCTGGGCACCCTGTGCCAGGGCCTCCCCACCCTCACAGGGAAGGATTTCTTCCCAATATCCCATCTAACCTTACCCTCTGGCAGATTTGCAGCACAAAAGTGATACAGCTCCCTAGATATCATGGGAATTGCCTGCAGGAATATTTGGAGAATGTACTCAGATAGCTCATAACAAATGCAAGGATTCAGACCTTCATTCAAAGCAGAAAAAAGCACCTTGTACTCTGGGGACCACTTCTTTTGCCCTCAAAATTATAAAAAAGGTTGACCCAGCAGCAGATGACATTTGCTACAAACCTGAAGTGAAAGGAGAAAGATTCCTGGGTTCTCTCCTCTGTGTTCTTTGCTGTTCCCCATGGATCCATCTGTAGTACACAGCACTGCTCCTAGGATGAGCACAGTGCTTGTACTGGGGTTGTCTGTGAAAATCCCTGGGATTAACAGGAACAGCGCTCCAAATCCAGCTCCACCTGGTGATCTGTGTCACCTTCTGTCACCCTGTGGGAAGCTACTACTGCTCTGCTGATTCCCAGAGAAATATGGACTCACGAATGTTCTGATGTAAATACAATCCTCAGAGAGAGATGCCGGGGGAGCATCCCTCTCCCACAAACCCTGGTCCTGGGAGTTGAAATTCCTTAACGTTGTCTGCAATTCTCCCTTGTATGACCCTCTAAAGTGGAATAGCACTCAGCAGTTTTGGACTTTGAACTTTGATGTTATGTTGGTTTTTTCCCCCTAAATCCCTTTGAGATACGGTCACCATGATCTGCTTCAAGTGCAGAGTCTGTAAAGCTCTTCCTCTGTGAGGGCTGGGCTGAAATTCTAATTTAATTCTTTGTGAGGTTACATAAGGAATGGTGCTCAGGAGAAGCGTTCATCCCTTTTTGAGGCCAGGCGGAAAGTGAGGGACAGGTCCCGTGTAGGTTCGTGCCTCTCTACTGTGATAAGGTACGAAAGACCAGAAAAGTGACCTTTGGGAGAAGGAAGGTCACCTGCAGAGCCCTGGGGCTGCCACAGCCTCAGTTCAGAGCAGGGCTGGGCCAGGGTGGGTCGCTGCATACCCTGAAGGAGGAATCAGAGGACCACAGAATGGTTTGGTTGGAAAGGACCTTAAAGATGATCTCATTCCCACCCCCTGCCCGCAGGTATATCGGCACCTTCCATATGGAACCACAGAATATCCTGAGCTGGAAAGGGCCCACAAGGACCATCCAAATCCAACTCCTGGCCCTGCACAGACACCCCAACAATCCCACCCTGTGCCTGAGAGCATTGTCCAAACACTCCTGGAGCTCTGGCAGCCTCGGGGCTGTGCCCATTCCCTGGGGAGCCTGGGCAGTGCCCAGCACCCTCTGGGGGATGTCTGGGTGATATCCCCAAATCATCTCTGCCTACCTGCAGCCAGAGGAGTATTTTCCATAGTTAGTTCATAAAGATTTCTGAAATGGTGATTGTGAGACCAGAAGCAAAATCATAAGTGGGAAATTGTGGGAATTCCAGCCACAACCTGCTGTTGTTTTATCTCTGTGGTGAACCACATAAACAACAGCAAAGAGATGCTTATGCCATATTCATCCAAACCACCTAAACACCTGAAATGGCGTTTTCTTTGTCTTCAAGAGACTATATTTGCATATATTTACATGAATTTACAGTTTTGCATTTATCTCCACAGACAAAATATTTAAAAAATATATTTACTACAGTATCTCACAATGTAGGGAAAAAATTGAGTTTGTTCTCAGCTTCTAAATGAAAAATAAGGATCAGAAAATGCTTTCCAGTTGTTCAAATAAAATAAACATTAGCAAAATACAGCCTAAACAAAAGAAGAAAAATACATCCTTACGCAATGTAATTGAAATTTCTCATTTTAGTGAGTTTGGCTCTGCTGCCTCAGTACTTGCTCTTTTCTAATATTACAAAAAAATAGGCACAGATGGCACCTGAATTTCCATTGTAATAAATCAGGAAAAAAGACATCACTGTAAACCCTTCTGTGATGGATTTTTCTTTGTACAAAATAGGAAAATCCAGCCTTGCTGGACACACAATCAAAGGACTCCTAAGAATAAACCCATCTCCTGTAATTTGTTTGGGGTTCCACCATCCAAGTGGTCCCTCTGAGGACCAGAGGAGCTGCGGCTGCCCTATCCCTGGAAGTGTCCAAGGCCAGGGTGGATGGGGCTTGGAGCAACCTTGGATAGTGGAAGGTGTCCCTGCCCATGGAAACCTCTAGAACAGATGGTAAAGTGAGTTTGTTAAAGGTTTTTCAGATTATAAAAAAATAAAAAGCCAATTGGGAATCCCTTCCCAGGTGCTGAGCTGTTATAAATCTTCCAAAAGACGTGAGTCAAAACTGCAAAAAAAATCTGTGTGGAAGACAACTGGCAGTGGGAGCTTTTGGAGCTCTGTGATCATGGACACAGCTCCCAAACCACGATGTCCCGAAGTGGGCTGAGAAACTCCCAGTGTTGCTGTGCCCATGGGGACAGCACAGTCCCTTGGACAGAAATCAGAGCTGTAGGAATTGCTTTGCCAGTACTTTGGGTACAGGGGGTGATAAAAAATCTATTTTGTTACCCAAGAATCCTGTATTTTTCCTGCTCACTTTTTCAGTTAAGAACTTTTAGGGAAATGCATACCTTTGCTAGAAATGTCAACATTTTCCTGGATGCATGATGAACAACAGGGAAAATAAATAGAATTGTACAGAATCCCAGAATGATTTGGGTTGGAAGGGACCTTTAAGCCCATCCAGTCCCACCCCCTGCCATGGGCAGGGACACCTTCCACTCTCCCAGGCTGCTCCAAGCCCCATCCAGCCTGGCCTTGGACACTTCCAGGGATCCAGGGGCAGCCACAGCTTCTCTGGGCTGATAGTGAGGAGGTGGTAAAATTGCCTTAGATACAATTGAACGATACAATTGAACCAATTTGTTCATTATCAAACTCCTTTATATAAAAAATTAATCTCACAAAGCTGCTGATTTTGCAAGGTGAGCCTGTTGCAGTTCCATTCCTGTGGAATTCCTGACTGACATTTCACAACCTCCCATGAGTTAAAAAAAGAAGAGGCAGGGGAAGCAGGTACTTGGGAATGAGGTACCTGGGAAGTGGGTACCTGACAAAGCACAGCCCCACCTATTAGGAAAGAAAGTGTTCCCAGCAAAGTCAGGTGAAAGCTCTTCCTTCTCCAGCTTTGTTTTCCAGCCTGCACCAGTGACCTTGATTCCCAGTGCAAAGACACAGGAACAGTGAGATCTCCCTCAACACTGCCTCAAATACGGAGCTGGATCTTCAGCCAAGAAAGCTGGAAGGCCTCCAGCCACTCACCCCAGATGTGTCTGGGTTTTTTAGGTAAAGAGGCTGAACATGACTTGCAGCAGGGAAGACACACAGGCAGGGTTTGTTGTAGTTCCAGGAAGGTTTGTCAGAATGTCCTGAGCGCTGCCAAAATGCCAAGCACCAAGATGGGGATTGGCCCCTCATTTTCCATATTGGTGTGAAGGGAACAGCATTAATCAGGTGTACTCCATGACTCTCCTTCCCACAGAGGGAAATACTTACATAAGTGGATAAATTCTGCAAAGCCAAGCCCCAGGTTTAGAACCTCAGGAAGAGCTGAGCAGAGGATCCTTATGTCCTTGTACCACCTTGCTCATCATGAAGGTCCAAGTCTCAATGTTTTAGAAATGCTCCTACTCTTTCCTTCAATTCTAAGTTGGGCTGATCCAACCTGGTCACAGGAATTTCTGTGGATGATGGACCTCCCACTCCCAGCAGGGTTTCCTACACTAGATCAGGGTGGCTGAGCCTTTACCAGTCCAAATATTGGATGGAATATCTGAGAGGGTAGAGGTACTTCACCTCTTTGGTGACCTGTGCAAGGGCTGCAGAGAAATTTGGGGGAGAGAGCTTTTCCTAAAAGCCACCTTGAACCTCCCAGGCTGCAATTTGTGACTATTGCCACTTGTTGGACCATCTGGTACCACTTAGTTCTCTTCTGTCCTCTTTGTCATTGTTCTCCAAGTAGATGTAGCTGCTGGTAAATTCATCCCTCAGCCTTCATCTGATTAACCCAACTCAGATCCCATCACCTCTCCTTGTACTCCCTGTGATCCAGGCATGACCATGGAAGTGCCTCATCCCTGGAAGAGCTCAAGACCAGGTTGGACAGCGCTTGGAGCAACCTGGGATAGTGGAAGGTGTCCCTGCCCATGGCAGAGGTTTGGAACGAGATGGGCTTTATGGTCCCTTCCAGCCCAAACCATTCCATGATTCCATGATTGTCTTGGTCACCCTCCAGTTGTTCAGCATCTCAGGATCTTCCTGGGTAGTGGGAAAGAAGCCAGGGAGGACACATGGTGAGGCAATGAACTAGAGAGGTTTTTTCAAAGACCTGAGAAGTTATCCTGGAACACTTGGCCTGAGTGCCCCTCAGTCCTGAGCAGGAGGCTGAATCCAGGTCAGATCATGTGGCCTTGATCTCTTCTCCACAAGAACTCAGCTGCTCTGCACTGGGCACACTTTGGGTGTTACTGACAGAAAGGAATTTGCATTTCTCTGAAATAAAATTTATAGGAGGTCAACGGTCCCTTTCAGAAAACATCTGATATTTTTCAGTCAAGGCAAACCAGCAATTGAATGGGGTGGACACTTTTACACAGCACTCCTGGATATTTTGATGCTTTGCAGAGGTCACACTGCTCCCACTAATCTTCTTTTGTGGATGGGAACAGGGCCAGTTCTGGTTCATTTATTGCACTGTGTATTTTTTAAAGCTGAATTGTTTATTGTGCATTGGATTTTAATTTGCTTAGTGGTTTCCTGGGATTCTGAGTTACATTACTTGTCAGGAAAAGGACTTTGTAAAATTATAACTACTGGGCCCAGTGGATTCCCTGATGTAGCACTTCAGTGCTGATATGCAAAGATGACAAAATAATCAGTCAATGCTCAGACAGAGCATTGTGAGGTGTGAGGGTTTCCTCACAGTAGCTGGAATAGGAAGGAATTTCTTAGAGAAAAACAGCAGACAGCTGTGGAGGGCAGAAATCCACATCCCAGTCTCCAAGTGCTGTGTGCGAAAAGCAATATTGTGTCTCTCTAGATGACCTCAATGTCTGCGCCAAAGCTGGGCAGAGAAATCCTCCCAACAAGCAGCAGGTCAGGAGTTCCTGTGGTCTCTTACCTCCGAAAATACATTCTAGAGGAGGAATATAGTCCTGGACGATTTTCAAGGACAGGATGGAAATGGGAAAGAGTCTGAGAAAAAATCAGTCTTCAATGATTTGTTGGGTGAAGAGAGTCTTTGGGGCTGAGTGGAGATGTGGCCCAGGGACTGTGTCACACAGTTGTGATGTTGAGGCATTTCAAAGATTGCTGTTGACTTCTGAGGTCACCACTCAACTTCTGAGTGTGCTGAGGGACCAATGGAAACACTGGCATCTCAAAAGAGCATTCCCTGTGAGCTTCCCCCAGATGTAACCACACTGCAAGTTTTCTTTTTTTTAATAACAAAAGCCCATTCAGCAGAGCACCAGCAATGTCACAGAAGAGCACTGGTGTGGCCATGAGCACTTTGCACACACCGAGTCTTCCTGTGAGGGTCTCCAGGGTCGTTGCTGCCCTCACAGGCAGCTCTGTGCTCACCACTCAGCCCCTGCTCCTCTCAGGCCTGCTGGCACTGCCAGCTCCTCTCCCAGACCTTGTGTTCAAATATTCCTCTCTTTTTTCTTTCTCCTCCCTTTCACCCTCCATTGATGGAAATGGCAATTTTTATTGGATTAATGTGTTTGTTTTAAGCATTCCTTTGTTCTGAGAGGGCTCCAGGGCCCATCCTTGCAGATGGTCACGGTGTCACAGCAACACCTCAGCACACAGTGACTCAGTCCCACCACAGGAATTGTCGGATGTGCCCTGCCCTTGCGTGAGGGGTAATTGCTGATTGCACCCATGACTATCTCGAGCATTTGTTTTCTGCACCAGGGAGCCTTGGGTGGCTTCCAGGACATGCAGCATGGCCTGGCTTGCTTCCATCCCACTCATGTTCCAGGCTATTGGAGCGACAGATTAAATCCCAGCTGCACTTCAGCAGGAGCACTCCATGGTACCCCCGCTCCCCCTGTGCCTGTGAATCTCTACCACAGGCGTTGGTTCAGATTCATTCTCTTCCGACTTCCTCAGGGGCTTCTGCACTCTCTGAACCTGCTCCTACTGTGAGCCCTGAGCTCACATCCCACACAAGCTCTTGGTTCCAGCAGCACCACAACTCCCACGGCAGGGGATCACTCTGGAAAACATCCCAGTCACTTTGCAGGGGCCTCACTCTTTGTGTCAGACGTGAGTGGAGGTGTCACGACAGCTGGATGTTACCTGAGCTTCCTTCAAGCACATGCAAGAAAAGGATAAGAACAATAATCCTGATGCCAAAACCACTGACACCTGGCTGAATTAAATCCTCTTCCATGCATAGGACAAGGGGGAATGGCTTCCCACTGACAGAGGGAAGGGTGAGGTGGGATACTGGGAAGGAATTCCTGGCTGCGGGGGCGGGGAGCCCCTGGCACAGGGTGCCCAGAGAAGCTGTGGCTGCCCCTGGATCCCTGGAAGTGTCCAAGGCCAGGCTGGACGGGGGTTGGAGCACCCTGGGATAGTGGAAGGTGTCCCTGCCCATGGCAGGGGTGGAACAAGAGGGGCTTTGAGGTCCCTTCCTACCGAAACTATTCCACGTGTTGTGATTCTCTAGATCAGTGTTGGCTGTGAATATCCCGGAAAGTTGCCATCCTGGGAGCCATCCCAAAGCCTGTGCACACCCTTTTTGGGGACATCTCCCATTTTTGGATTCACTGTCATGGCAAAGAGTGGCCATTACCCCAATGAAGTGCAGGCCCTCCTGACTCTCACAAGTCAGTCACGACACCTCAGCAGATACAGGACTTCGTGAAGCATCAGATGGCACGAGGAGGGCCAGACTGAGAGCTGACATCTTCCAGCTTGGAAAAGTGAAAGGGAAGTTGGAGGCTTTTTTTATTCCCCTATCTCTTTATTTTTTCATGTTTGTTGCTCTCCAAACCCCTTGATTGCTCTTTTCCCCACCTCCCCCAGATAAGTCATTGTAGACTTGTGCAAAATCCTCAGATGCTCTTCCCCTGTGTCCCACAACGTGTCCCACCCTCCAGCCAGTAACTCCCGTCAGTCTGTGAGGTGTTCCAGAGACATTTTATGTCCCAGTCTGTCCCAGTTTTCCTGGCAGGCACCAGGGAGCATGGATGGTGTTAAGTGATAGGAGGCTTTTCTGCATCCTCACAAGGAAGGAGCACAGAGGTGCAGTGGCAGGTGGGGACCCAGAGTGACACCTCAGAGGGAGTTCATCTCTTAAAATAACAGTGTCAACAGATCTTTGGGAATGATGGGGCTGAACCCAAACCAACAGCAGCCAAATGCTCTGTCCAGGACAATTTGCACAGGAATGGTGAAAAGTTCCCCAGTTTTACCAGTTCCCCAAAAGGAGCTGTGGCAGCTTTCTCACACAAGTTGTGGGAAACAGCCTATTTGTCACCTTGGAATTGACCCGCTTTCCCCAGCAGAGCTCATTTCACCCACAGTTTGGGGACTGCAGGGCACAATGTTTTCCAATTGCCTCTTTGGGAGCACTTTGCTCCCATCTTTCAGATTTTCCATTTAACCTACTGCTTTTCTTACATCTTCATCAGTTTATCCAATAATTAGCTGAAAGTGATTGGAAATTGTGGCTGGACATTTTTATATTTGGCTCCCTCTTGTGCTCATTCCATCCTCCTGCTGACTCCTCTCTTCCAATGTTTTTCCACAACCTTTTGCCAGCAGGATACTCTCACATCTCACCCACAGTGCTCAGGTGGAGCTGAAAATAAATAAAATGTGCCTGCCCATCCCTAGCAGAAATATCACTCCTTGGAGGAATAAACTGGGAGCTAAACAAGAGCTGCTGCCAGGCAGAGCTGGCACCAACCCATGATCCCGATAATTGGGTTTGAATCGGGAACGGCTGCCAGGGGAGGCTCAGCATCTGCCCGGAGCAGTTACAGCCAGACCATGAGTGGGAAGGATGGGGACATTCCCTTCCTTATTTACCCTGTGCTGTGGCACGGGGCAGCACCTGGGCTGAAGAGAACAGAGTGGGGATGAGGGAGAAGTGCAGGAACTGTGAGAGACAGATGCTCCAAGGATCCCGGAATGCCAGAATCAATTAGGTTGGAAAAGACCTTTGAGATCATTGAGTCCAACCTATGACGTGACATCTTGTCACCCAGACCACGGCACTGAGAAGGACTGTGTGACATCCCTGTGAGAGGTTGCATGGCACAGGTCACTCCAGACTTGCAAGCTCCACCCAAATTCCTTCCAAGGAGTTTGGAGGAGCAGCAGGACTGTCCTGATGTGTAAGTGTTCTGTCTTGTGATAATCTTCGTGTTTTGGCTTGGGGTGAATGCCCAGAGCTCTCAAAATGCCATGAAGCCAGGAACCTTTGTGTGTGCAATGGGCAGGTCTGGGAGATCCCCAAGTGTCTGTGGTAAATAATTAGACCCTTAATTACAGGTTGCACACACCATCTCAGTGATAGCTCGTGGCTATACTTCAGCTATGCTGTATTCCTGAAATTCCTGTTTGTATCTGCAAAAGGGCCTTGAATCCTGCCCACGGGGGAAAGGAAATTTTTTTTTTCTTTCTGTTTTTATGTTTTTGAGTGTTTCTGGGCATGAAACATCCATTTATTTTTATTTCTTTTTCATAATTTTTTTTCAACTTGGCTAGTGCTGGAGACTGTAATATAACTGTATTTTAGCTCTGTCTGCACAGTAATTCCACCTGTACCATTAAAACCATGTTTGCTCATTAGCCATGAGGGGCTGGGCTGGGTGTGCCAGAGCACAGAATGTTAAGAAAAAAGCACTTCTCAGGACAATGATGTGAATTTGGGGGATCGGCTCCACTTCAGGCTCTGAGAGGAAAGGGATGAAAGGTGAGGGCTCTGTGGGCTGGAGTGACCAAAGACAGGGAGCTTGGAGCAGTGAGGGCTGGGGATAAAAGGGACACAACTGCAAAAGAGAATGGGAGCAAAGTCATCATAAATGAGGTGGAGCTGCAAGACAGAGTGGGAGCAAAGCCATCCCTTTATGCAGATATCAGTGTGATCCTCACCTGATATTCCTGAATGCAGCATCCTTCCAAAGGGGAAGAAGTTGTCATGTTAGAATGGGGCACAACAAGCACCACTCTGTTTTGTTTTGGGTTATTAATCTGTGATCCTCAGGTCTTCAGGGCAATGGCAATGCAGCGAGTTGAGAACTTGTCCTTACCTGACAGCAGATTCTGGGAGTGTTTCCCTTCCAACTGAAGAGATGATTGTGACAGCAGGGCCCGGGTCCATCCCAGCCGGCTGGGGGCTGGGGATTTGTCAAGTGTGGCTCATCAACTTATTCCAAATACTCCCTTTAATGTGAGATGAATTCACTCCACTGACTGGAGTTGTTAAAACTCACTGAGAAAGGAGTTCAAAGGGTTCAAAGTTCTGAGATGTAGGTGTTTATATTTTGCCAGATTATTTTCATTCTTAGTGGTCCAGAGTCTTTTGACTTGTAGAGTAACTACAGTTTCAGGGACACTATTACAATATTATGTGGTTGCATTAGTGCTCCTTAGGGCAGAATTTGGTCTCTTAAACCAATAAAATAAGTTCTGTTCTTGTCTGTTTTTGATGCTGGGAATGTTAATGAAGCATTTTCTATTTGTTTGGTTCCCTGATGAGTAATTCTAAAAACACTTCTAAGCACTGTGTTTCTATAGGCTGTTGCAGACACATTGAGTCACTTTTTAAAGCACAGATTCAGTGAAAAGTGAGCAGATGGGCAGATTTTGCATGTTTGTTGTATGGGTTGTGGAGCCAGTCCCTGACATGGGTGAAATAACAGTGGGATATTTTTAAATTCAGCAGCAAGTGTACACAAAAGCTTAAACATTATTCATAGTGGTAACTTAGATTCTGTATAAAAATGGAAAGTTCACTTAGATTCTGTATAAAAATGGAAAGTTCACTTCAATTCTGTATAAAAATGGCAAGTTCACACAGAGCTGTTAAAGCTGCCAAAAAGCACCTGCTAATTGAGCCAGGTCACCCCTGGTCACAGAGCTGGTTCTGCTCATCGCAGGATGCTGTTTAGGCACAAAGTGACAGAAAGAAGTTTGGACTCAGGATTGTGACTCTGGCTGCTCTCCACGAGTGACTGGACCACCCAGAACTCCACCTTGTCTTGTCTGCCATGCGTGGCCTCTCCCAAATCCTCTGTACAGATCTTCCAAGGTCCCCTTTTCCCCCTCTGTGTCAGGGGAGTGTTCTCCTGCCCACACAGAGCTCTTGTTTGCCTTCCCAGGGTGAGCCAGGCTTTGGTGAGATAAGTTTTGCTGCAGCTCAGGAAATTAACTTGACTCAGGAGTGACAAAGAGCATAATTTGCTTTTAATGAGAATGAATTAGAGCCCCCAAAACGTTGGTGAATAGGTGTGAGGGCGACTCACTAGAAAAGACTTGTTGGTGTCTGCATTTCTGGTGGAAAACTGAAACATCTCCAGCTCTCCATCACACAGATGGAGGTTGTCCAGTGTGGTGTTTCCTCCTGGCCAGCAAGTGATGTGGGATATAAATCCTAATTTTTCTTGGAAGCTTTTAAGGGTAAACAATCACTTCTTTTGTTTCAAAGCAAGAAGAACAGCCCCACACTGCCTCGTAGCCCTCACTCAAAAGAACCAGAATTAGACCACTCCAAGATCTTGCAATCAGACATCCCATCCCATGGGCTTGGCTGTGTCAGGAATGTCATGGCAGTGATGTTGTCCCCAAGAAATCAGCACCAGATGTGCCTGCACTCATCCCTCTGGGCATGACCACACAGGACAGGGGCATTTCCATAGTTTTTATTGCTATTATTATAGCCCAGACTAAATACGTGAACATATGGGGTTGTACAAGGTATGGGATGTGATCATCTGCAAAGTCCAGAGGAAACCAACACACTGGCAGCTCTGTAAGGCAAGGTTTGCATGGTTCCATGTGCTGATCAGGGAACTGAAATTATCTGAGAAAAGGCAGGGAATTTCTGGGCTTTCAGTGACAGTCTCTCTACTCAAAACTGAAGCCAAAGAACAGCCCACGGAGTGAAAACACTGAGAGAACCAGAGAGAAGGGAGCAGAGAGGGATTTTGCTCATCCTCTCTGAGACATGTCCACATCCAAGAGTCTGTGTGGACAAGCAGCAGAAGGACATTGCTCTGCAAGAGGATCTACTTCATACCAGAACATGCACTTGGAAGGGTCTTTGATTGTGCAACTTTCTATAACCCCTTGTGCACTGCCCCTGTCACACTTCCCTCTGGATTTCTGTGCTGTGAAGCCTCTGCCATGTCCTGCAGTTTGGATGTTCACTTTAAGGTCAGAACCATCCCACCCTGCCCTTCTGCTTGCTTTTATTTCAGGGCCAGCCAGGGCTGCAAACACAATATCCCCTAATTTTGAAGAGGCATTGAGGAGCCAGGATTGTGCAGTTGTGATGGTCCTGTCTGCCCTCGTGTCTGACACTGTCCCTATCACAGTGAGGTGGTGTTGGCCATTGAAAGCACAGAATCATTGATTCACTGAGGTTGGAACAGACCTTCAAGGTCATCGAATCCAACTGTTTCCCCAGCACTGACAGGGCCACCACTAAATGTGTCCCCAAGTGCCACATTCACACATCTTTTCAGCACCTCCAGAGATGATGACTCCACCACCACCCTGTTCCAATGCCTGAACACCCTTTCTGAGAAAAAAATTTCCCAATATCCATCTTAAACTTCCCTTGGTGCAATTTGAGGCCGTTTCCCCTTGTCCTGTCCCTGTTCCCTGGGAGCAGAGTCTGACACCCCCTGGGTGCCCCCTCCTGTCAGGGAGTTGTGCAGAGCCATAAGGTCCCCCCTGGGCCTCCTTTTCTCCAGGCTGAGTCTCCCCCCAGCTCCCTCAGCCTGGTGCTCCAGACCCTTCCCCAGCTCCGTTCCCATCTCTGGACATGCTCCAGCCCCTCCATGTCTTTCTTGTTGTAAGAAGCCCAGAACTGACTCAGTATTCAAGGTGGGGCCTCACCAGTGCCTGGCACAGGGAGACAGTCACTGCCCTGGTCCTGTGGTCACACCATGGCTGGGACAGGCCAGGTGCTATTGGCCTTCTTGGCCACCTGGGCACACCTGGGCTCATGTTCAGCCACTGTCACCAGCACCTCCAGGGCCTTTTCCTCCCAAGCAGGTTTCTAGTCACTCTGCCCCACACCTGGAGCACTGCTTGGGGTTGGTGTGACCGATATCCCCTGTCCTGCCTGCTTTGGCATGGAGTGGGCACAGGAAGGGATAACAACATGCACCAGTGGCTCTGTAGGTGCAGGGGCACTGTCCCCAGTGTGGTGCTCCCCAGGCTGAGGCACTTTCCCTCAGCATCTTCACTCCCAGCTGCAGAAATGCAGTGGGTATGTTTGCATGCAGACATCCTGCCCAAAACCCACAGAAAGGTTCCCTCCATTCCTGAACTTCCACGCCATGCTCACACTTTCCTGGATACTGAGACAGTCACAGAGCTGAGTCCAGCTGGAACATCTCAGCTTATGCTCCTGTGCCCCTGCTCACAGAAGTGAGCTTCGGCTTCTACGCTGCTCCAACATCCTTTGAAGGACCAGCACTTCTGCAGAAATCCAAGGAGCCAAGACAGAACCACATTGCTCTGCACTGTTCAAAGTTTATGACCCAGGAAAGAAACAGACCCTCACTTCCCAGGAATCCCAAGCAGGGCCTGGTGTCAGACTGGTGCCATTTTTTAGCACATAATGCTTTTGGCAAACCCAGATAAAGGATCTTGTTTGTGACAGATGGGCTCCTGAAAAGCCCTGGAAAAATCCTTGGACTGATGAAGAGACATATTCTGAGACACCCGGGGAATTGTCAGCCCTTTGATGATAGCAGTTGATCACCACAGTGGTCATCAAAAAGACAATATAAGAGTGGACACTTCAGTGCTTGGCTTTTTTTTATGGCATCCAAACACATCCATCCAGCACATTCCCACCTCTTTTTTGTGCAGGCATCTCCAGGTGCCAGCTGGCCTGTCGTGCACTGCTGGGGGCCAATGACAAGTCATTAAAGACGTCTTAGAAGCGGGAAGGATTTGTTTGGCAAAAGAGTGATTTGCCACCATCCTTCCCTTTTGAATGGCATCCACAAAGCCTCACAGGCAGGAGAGTCTGGTAAGACACAGATTCGGAGCCAGCTCCCAGGAGTGGCAGGAAGAGCAGGGAATGTTTAGCTGTAGAACACGGGCTTGCGCAGGACACGCACCACGTTGTAGGTGTTCAGCCCCGGGGCGTCAAAGCCAGGGGACAAACCCTTGCGGTCAAAGGGGTAGAAGTTAAAGAGCTGCCCATTCTGGGTCTCCAGCGAGATGGAGGCAGAGCCCAGGTGCAGAACACATGGGAACTCCTTGTCAAAAACTACTTGGAAAACGCGATCTTCCAGGTGGTGGAGCTTGATTGTCCTATACTTTTCAGGGATCAGCTCTTCCACGTGAGGCCCAAACTGCTGCATGACCAGCACCCCACCAATTCCAACTTTGATCTCATAGAAGGTCAGGTTGGAATAGGTGTAGTAGCCAACATAAGGGATTGGGTTTGGAGGAGGAACCAAGCTTTTGTCGGCCTCTCTGAATGCCGTCTCCATGGCAGGGATGAGATACTCGTATGTCTGAGTCACAATGTCCCCACCCTGAGGTCTGGGCCCTGCCATCAGCACGATGAAGCTCAGGCGGAGCTTGGGGATGAGAGAGAAGGTTGCTGAGTAACCATCAAGGTCCCCGTCCTTCCTGATGACATCATATCCCAACTGCTCGTTAATCTCCCAGGGTGTGCCCGTCTTGTTAGCGAAGTATTCAATGGAGCACTTGAACAGGGGCGTCAGCATTGTCTTCACCGTGTCAGGCTCAAGCAGCCGGCGGTGGTAGGTGCCCAAGAAGACCATGGCCAGCTTGGCCAGGTCAGCAGCCGTGGAGTACATCTGGCCAGAGGGCCGGTACCAGCCGAGGTCGTAGAGCGGGGCTGGCTGCTGGCTGCCATAGAAGCCCACGGCCATCTGGGAGCGGATGGGCGCCGTGATGTCGAAGCCGGTGTCCTCCATGCCCAGGCGGTCCAGGATGTTCTCCGAGATCCAGCGCTGGTACTGCCCGTCGGCCGCGTGGTCAGCCAGCACATGGGCCATCAGGGAGAAGGCCAGGTTGCTGTAATGGCATCTGGGAAGGAAGAGGAATATATTGGGATAAGCTGTTCATCAGTGATATGCAAAACCAGTGGATGGATCTCTCTTCTTTAGGGAAAAATTCACATTTCATAGAATGACAGATGAAGGAGAGACAGAGAAAAGCTGCGTGTAGTTGCCGTGATTTGTTGTTAAATAAAGAAAGAGAAATGTTTTATGGGAACATCAGCAGAGCTGTTTAACTCTGACGTAGAGAGAGAGCTGGAGATGGAAAACAAAAAACCCCTCTGTATTTGCATAACCTGACTTGCTGTTTATAATTGTTCACCATCCATTCTTTTTAAGAGCAGTGTGGAGAGTTCCAGGTGCTAACCTTAAAGGTCTCAAAATCCCAGGTAAACCTCTTTGGGGATTTGCCATGGGATAATCACTTAGATACCTAAGCTACCTTAAGATGGTAAAAGCACTTAAAGAGCACATAAAAGCCCACAAAGCAGCATCCAGCAACGTGGAGTCATTAAAGAAACCTGAGTGCTCCAGTCTTTAATATCCATCAAGTGATTGAAGTCTTTACACTTGAATGAAATTTAATGGCATGAAGACATGAAGGGGCATTTTTTTTAAACGCATTTTCAAAATTGATTTTATTTTCAACCCTGTTGGTTTTTTTAATTGTATGAAGCCACACATCTCATTGAGGCCTACTTAGATCATAAATTTGGTACCACTTCAACCTTTTCCAACCCATTTAGTTGAATAAAAGCATGATGAGCATATATATTCTTAACCTAAGAATAAATACATTCTGTATGTAAAACCTTGTGTCTGAAATGGAGCTTAATTTCAACATAGAAAAATATGTTCAAACATCTGTATCAGTGAATGGGAACTTCCTTTGGGAAGAATGATCTGTTAGCTGGGAAGTATAACCAAGAACAAGGAGAGAGAGTGAAAACTATCAACATATCAATTAATAAGACGCTGAGAGGCTATGAGGGGATGTCCCTATTTATCTTCATGGGGATCATAAAATAAAGATACCAATAGAGGTAAGTTACAATAAAGATATAAAAATACCAAAGACGATGGTGGTATTGAAATCCTAAAGTCCTTTAAGGAATATCTGTTGTAGCCTCCTAAATGACAAGGGACAGAACTAACACAAGTGAGCATGGTAGATCCTTGGCCATTCTGGGTAAATTATTTCAGACTGTAATTAATTCCCAAACAATTTTGCAGTCTTAGAAAGTTTCTTCCCAGTTAGTTTGAATCATTTCCCTCATCTGCTGTCCACTGGATCCTGTTGAAGGATGTGGGGAAGTGTCCAAGGCCAGGTTGGACAGGGCTTGGAGCAAGCTGGGATAGTGGAAGGTATCCCTATCCATGGCAGAGGGGTGGAAAAAATGATCTTTAATGTCCCTTCCAACCCAAATCAGTCTGGGATTCTATGATTCCATGATATTTTTGAGTGTTTGCAACCCAGGTAACAGACTTTTAACAGGCTACAGGAATTGTAACAAGCATTCATAGACCTTTTAGATAATTTAGAGACACACAACTCACCACATACATGATTTTTAAACTGAAATCTGTGATGACTTAAACAGTTTAAATTAAAGTGCCTTTCCACTTTTGAAAATCTGCATCATTTAAGGCTCATGAATGAACTATAGCAGTTTAACTTGGCTCATCTGGGCTTAAAAACTTAAACTCAACCCTGACACCTCCAACAGTCACTTTTTCCAGCCTCTGACAGGTGTGTGGGGAGATGGCTGAAGCTCCCTTTGGGAATGGTTGCCTTATATCCATCGGTCATGGAAGCTGGGGACGGGGCTGAGAGTGCAGAACACATCCAGACCAAAAGCTCCCAAATGAACGTATCTGACCTGGTTCCTGGGTCGGCCACCAAGACATCATCTTTGAGCAGCGCGAGGGCGTCCTGGGTGTTGCCCTTCCAGAGCAGGCTGGTGGATCGCAGCCTCCTGGGCAGACCTGTGCCATGGGAAAGAGAGAGAAATCATGGAAATGATGGCTTTGGTGAAGAGAGAACAAAGGCAAGATTCAAGGGCGAAGTGGAAGCACCAGTGGTGGCCACGAGAGCTCTGGAGACACAGCAAGGGCCTGCTCCTGCTGAGCTGCAGGACACGGCATCAAGTAAAGGACTCCTGACTCTGGGTTACACAGGTCCTACCCCAACATTAACTCGGGGCTGCTGCATCTCAGTGAAAATGCCTCGATGAATGATGGAAAATATCCTGGATCGCTAAGTGTGGCTTGGAAGAGAGGGGCAGATGGGGTGTTGGGGAATCCCTGTCTGTATTTCCACGTGACTGCATTCCCTACAAATGTGTGTAACAGCCCCTTTTAACAGGATTTCATTCTTTACACTTTACCACAGAGGGCCTAAACTTCTCTGGACAACTCCAGGCTTGGCCTAAAGTATTTTTATCTTCCCCCTCATCTATATCAACATTTATTCAGGCTTTTGGATTATAGAAAAACGAAGGTTCTTTCAACTTTTAATTATTCATGGTTTCTAAACGTAGGAAATATAAAGTTCTTTTCACTTTTAATTTCTCACTGAACACGGATTCCCTGAAATTTTTTTGTCAGCACTTTTTGAATCACCCCAGCTCCTCTGCACAGGATCTATGGCTTGCCTAGGCCAGAACTTAGATTACTTTTGGAATGGAATCCTTGCTGCCATTTGCAGCTTGCTTTGATGTGGAGGTTTGGGAGGAAATTGGGAAATGTATTTTTTTGACAGAAAAATGACTCACAATTGTGTGCTCAGTGACTACGTCTTAATCATGGATTCACTAAGGTTGGAAAAGCCCTCCAAGATCATGGAGTCCAGCCATTAACCCAGCACTGTCATGTCCACCACTAACCCATGTCCCCAAGTGCCACGTTCCACGTTCTTTGAACACCTCCAGGGATGGTGACTCCACCACTTCCCTGGGCAATCCGTGCTAATGCTTTACAACCCTTCCTGTGAAAATTTTTTTCCTAATATCTGATCTGAACCTCCCTTGGTGCAACTTGAGGCCTTTTCCTCTTGTCCTACGTCCTGGCAAAGCTGAATGAGGCCCCATTCTATTGTGGCAGCAACAATTGTTTTTCTCAGCTGGCCTGAACTTGGCATTTGAGCTGGAGTGAGAACACTGCTTCTGCCCCTGCTCTGGGGTTATTTGTGCAGCTGCGTGACCAGATAAGAGACGCACTGACGTCTTCCAGTGGACAATGGGCTCCTTCATTACATACTTGCCCCAGTGGCAGCAAAGAAAATGTTGGAGCAGTGGGAGAGTTCACCAGCTCCGTGACAGCAGCGCAGTGTCTCCTTGAGGTTCATTGGAAATGATAAACCAGAGCATAATATAATCCAGTCATTGATTTCTACCTCATGGGCTGCTAATTGATGTGACAAGCAAGTTGTTAATAATTTACAATCGCATCTCATCTTGTCATTCGTGTGGATTTGAAAATCACGGTCTTAACAAGCTGGAGCTTCCCTCCAGCAATGGGCCCGTCGAGTGCCGAGGAGGAAAACCTTTGGAGTTGCTTTTGTAATATGCAATGGAGAGACCAGATAATGAGGATCTATTACAGATCAGTTTCCACTGGAAGAATTTAGATGAAACCCACTTTACAATGTGTCATGCAGTGGCTTTGATCCCGGTGCTAAGCAGAACTTATTCCTTTTTGAGATTTGACACACAGTAAATGGAAAGTGGAACTGGAACATTCCTTTGATTTGCAGTTGGGATTTTGAACCTATGCATCTCCTTCTCCTGATTTGTCAGGGTCCGAGGGTTGGTGTGTCCTGCTGGGGTGGTCTGGGAAATTTGGGGCACATTCTAAAATCAAAAAATACATTGGAGCATAAAAGAAGCTGAGCAGGGGCACAAATTCAGCACAGTGATGGAAGCAATGGAAGGGCTGCACAGTGCAAGCACTTATGCCATCACCAGGTATCCTTTTGATTTATGCTCTTTACAACATTTCTGGGGTGCACTTCACACCTCCCTGGGCAACAGGAGCAGTCAGAGCAGCTTCAGGTGCTCATGGGAGTCAGAGGGGACCAGGCAGAGTTGGTGCCCCTGAAGACAACATCAGGCTGTATAGAGTAACACCTCGTCTGCAGGGAGAGGGGCTGGGCAGGGATGTGGCCACTGGCCACTTCAGGTTGTTTATCTGCTTCTTTCCAGGTTTCAGTATCATTCAGTTTTGGGGAGCCCTCATTTTCATATTGGCTTGCTTCAGGTGATGCTGTACCCCATCCTGAGGTCCTGCAAGTTGCAGACATGCTATTATGATTTTAGGTCCTAATTTTAGGGCATTTATTCCAATCTGGAATAATGCAAGTGTTACAGAGATCAACCAAAATACCACATGATATCAGCACAGTCTCTTTGGCCATTACATTTTGTACTCCCTCAGTCAAGTATTAGCAGCTTTGTTTCTGAGAAAGGTTAAAGTTCTTAGTCCTGTGAGCTCCTTCTCCCTTAAAGTATGAGTTCTCCAATTCTAAAGGTAGCAGCAGATTAACGCTTCTCTGACAGCAAGTGCCAAGCTATTAATAGCTCAGGAATCCCGGATCAGGAATCACATTGACAGCTAAATTTAGCTCAGCAATCATGGTCTTTCTATTCAAAGCAAAGAGATTCGACCCTCAACTCTACATCTCAGAAAAATGAGAGCACTCGGGGCAGGAGTACGAAACACTGTTGTGCAATTGGAGCCTGATTTCAGGTCATGGTACTGAGGAGAAATGAATCTGTGTTCACCTGAAAGGAATCTCTGTTCACCTGAAAGGAATCTCTGTTCACCCTGCAGGGGAAAAAAACCTCCTCATCTCAGCCCCTTTCCTGGCAGTTGTCCTGGACAAGAGTTCCTTTTGAGCATGCCGTGAAGTTGCTGACACCCTGCTTCCAAGAGCCCTACCTGATCCCTGGGAAGTGCACAGTGCAGGGTCCAGACTGGGAAACAGCCTCCCAGCAGCCTTTTTTATTCCTGGAATATGGTCTGCTCTCTCTGTGGTGTCTTTTCAGGGGCACAGAGGCCCAGGGACACGCAGGGAGCTGCCTCACCTGAGAGCTGACTGGCCATTCTGCGCAGGGTGACCGGGGATGGCTTCAGTGGCATCGAGCCTTTTTCCAAAAAAACCAGCCCATCCGCTGTGTATCTCTGCTCTGAGTCCTTGAGCCTCCCTAGAGGGTTCTTAATAACAAAGTTCTGGGCATAACGCTCCAATGGGTCATCAAGGGACGTGACTTTTCCTTCCTCCCACATCTTGTACAACATAATGGTGGGGAAGATCTTGGAGACACTGGCAATTCTGTTAGGGAAGAAACATTTGGAGATATTTAGCATTAAGAAGCCCGTGAATTAAGAGGAAAGAAGGTCAGTACATGAGATCACCGTGGTTTTATGTGCGACACCTTTGCTCATTCCAGGGGGAATGGCTAAAATACAGGTAGGAAGTTTGAATTAATATCCTTAAATCTGAATCCTTATAGACTGCAACATAACCTTTGTCTGTCCCCAGCAGTGCAGTGGGCTGCAGATCTCTTTCTATTCACTTGGCATTCATAAAATGACATAAATTGTAAATTACTGGTTAGTAAATACCATAAAAACTCTCAAGTAGTTTATTGGAATTTCAAGGTTAAAATCACAGAATTGTTAGGTTGGAAAAGACCTTTAAGATCATCAAGTCAGACCATTTACCCAGCACTGCTGGGCCCACACCAGACTGTTCCTAAATGCCAGATTTCCACAGTTTTTGTGTCTGTCCAGGCCGTCCCTGTGGCGCAATCGGTTGGCGCGTTCGGCTGTTAACCGAAAGGTTGGTGGTTCAAGCCCACCCAGGGACGTGGACCTGACTTCTGGCCCATGGTGGGGGGTTGGAACCAGACCTTGAATGTCTCTTCCAAACCAAATCATTCAATGGTTCTGGAGGAAAAATAGCATGAGGTCATTTTACCATTATACAGATAGGGAAGAAACAGATAATCACAGCTGCTGAAACTTTCCAAAACTGTTCATTCTGAGGACAAAATTCTACAGAGTGCAGCCCATGTTTCTTGGATAACGCAGTTACAATTCACTGAAAATTGATCTTTAGAGGAAGGAAGCATTTCCTTCATCTTCGTTTTTGGTTTTTAGCACACATTAAGAGCTTGATTCTTAACCTAAAAAATAACAGCTAATATGACTTTGGCTTCACTGGGATGATGAATAAGCTTATGGGTCTACTTTAAGTGTACAGTAGATATTCACCCCAAACATCAGTTTTTCCTAAACTGACATTTATTATTATTTTTGTAAATCCTGTGGCACTGTCTCCTCTCTGTTCTCCAAATCTGTGCTAGCTCTTGGTCTCCAGGTTTGTGCCCTGGACATGAAGCCATTCCCGTGTAAGGAGCAGTATGTTTTCAGGTTCTTTAGGGTCATTGCTATTCCAGCTTAAAATATTGTCAGAAATAAATGAAAAAATACATTAAAAATCCAAAGTAGCTCAGTAAGCCACCAGTATGTAACAATCTGGGAACTTGCTGAAGCATTGTCTCACAAAGCTCCAGCATAAGCCAGCCAGAGGTTCCTGCATGGACCTGCAGTTTGTGACGATATCTCTATTCCCAGATGTCAGATCTCCGTAGTTGTACCTGCCCTTTCCTGGCTCTCACACCTGTGCCAGGTGTCTCACCTGTAGATGGTGTATTCATTGGGCACCCCTGAGGTGGGGTCAGAGCCGTTCTTCTTCCCGAAGTTGCCTGTCCAGAGCACGGTGTCGTTGTAGATGACGATGGCCGACATGGCCGGGAGGCCGGAGCTGTGCATCTTCTGCCGCAGCATCAGATCCACCTGGGGAAGGAAGGGAAATCATGAACTTCCCAAAGAAGAGTCTTATAATGCATCCAGTCTGTACCAGGCAGTAGAAGGCCCAGACCATCAGCCCTCGTTACTCCCAAGCACCTGAGAGTGGTCCTATAAACGGTGTTTTAGCAAAACAAAGTATTTTAAACGTTTATCTGTTTCTTAGAATTACTTCTGTTGAATTATCCTGTGTCCTTTTTCAGTCTACATGTCCACTGTGTAGAAGGATGTGGTGCTCATGCTCGTAATATTTATGATTAAAACCAAATACCAACACATAATAATTGTAATTTCTTCTTTTTAAATTTGTATTCTGCACATCTGTTCTTTGCACTGATATTTTAGGGTCAAAGATGTATGAGAAAAAGACTTTTCAGATATCCCATGACACGTCCCATGCCATGAAACACCCTGGAGCTTGGGCTCCTGTTTAAACCACAACCTGAGAAACAGCTCTGAGCCACTGAAGGGCTGTGATTGCTCCTGGCTCCCTGCTGTGCTGGGGCTGTGCAGAACTCTTCATCCAGCTGTGCAGGACTCCTCATCCAGCTGTGCTCCACCCACCTCTGCAAGCAGAATGGATCAATCTTGCCCTTTTGGGACTTCTTCAAAGCTATGACATCATCTTACTCATATCATTTGCATTTTCAGGCACATGTTTTGTTTTGCACACCATGGTTAAGACATAAGAAACGACCTTCAGACCCAGCATTTGAGACAAGAAAAGCCAAACGGAGCCATGTGCCTGGGATCTCTTCATTGGATGGCCAGGGGAAGTGCACTGAGAGCCAGCAGTGGAAACATCCAGCTTGTGTCCAGCTCTTCTGTTGGGGTCCTCTGCCCTCCCTCCCCATGGACCAGTGGCCCATCTGGTACATTTGTAGATGTGTACATCTGGTGCACCAGCACCTCCTGAGAAGGGTCTGGTCTCACTGAGACCATGGAAAAGGACTTTGGACAAGGGCCTGGAGCGACAGGACAAGGGGGAATGGCTTCCCACTTCCAGACGGCAGGGTTAGATGGGATATTGGGAAGGAATTGTTCCCTATGAGGGTGGGGAGGCCCTGGCACAGGGTGCCCAGAGAAGCTGTGGCTGCCCCTGGATCCCTGGAAGTGTCCAAGGCCAGGCTGGATGGGCCTTGGAGCAACCTGGGATAGTGGAAGGTGTCCCTGCCCATGGCAGGGGGTGGGACTGGATGAGCATGAAGGTCCCTTCCAACCCATGTGAGTCTAAGATTCATGTCAACAATCATGGTCCTCCTTTTCTCAGAGAGAGTCTGACCTTTAGACCTGCCTGGACCTGCAGGAAGTTGACAGAAGTAAGAGATGCTTTTCAAGACTCCAGGGACAGGCAGAGACTTCATAAAAGTGGATGCGAAGTGATGGGAATTGAAATTCAGTGTGGATAAAGCCACGTGTGTGCAGGAAAACTGCCCAAACCTGGTCCTGAGCTCTCAGCAACAAGACCTCAGGGCTGTGGTGGATGTTCCTATGCAAACAGTTGCTCAGTGCCTTAAGGCAGAAAAAAAGGCAAATAAAATAGGAGGGATTATTAAAGAAGTAACGTAAAATATAAAAGAAAACATAATTTTTTCACTCTATAAATCCCTGATTCACTTGCATATTGAATATTGTTTACAGTGCTGATTGCCTTCGACTTGTGAGAAGGAGACAAGTGAGAGAGCACGTGATAGAGGCCTAAAAACAGGGAATGTCCTGTCACAGCACTGATGCCTGATGTGGCCACCTAAAAAAGAGACTAGACAGGAATAAGAGAATAAAGGCAGGTATTTATTTGAAGGGCCTTCAAAGGTACACCTTGGGCAGGTCAGAGGCTACACCCAAGATGGACCCCAAGTCACGAGTTCTTCACACTTTCATAAGTTTGGTTCATTTGCACATCAGGGTTAATTCTCCAATTAAACTTCGGTTAATGATGTAATTTCCCCAAGCTTATCCCCCTTTAGAGATGTTGGGTTACAGATTTTTGGGCCTAGGACAGTTGGGGTGTCCTTGGAGAGCAGGCTTGGAGAGGCTTTGTTATGTCTAGCGGGCATGAGAGAGCAGAAGTTAGCAGGCTACAAGACACTTCAGAGTTACACACTAAGCACTACAGGATCTGAAAAATATGAAAGATAAAACCTAAGGCATCAGCATGACTATCCATATGGTCCAGACAGTCAGGGCAATGCTGCAGTATTTCCTTGGAGCACATGGAGCCTGCCAGAGGTTCAGGCAGTGCTAAAATGTCAGATCCATCTCATACTGAGGGTATACTGACAATGTATCACACCCTCTTTCATTCAGATGCATTCTTCATCTTCCCCTTCCTCTTTCCCTTCTCCTCCACTCCCTTCCCTGGAGTTATGTAGAAGCATCTTTTTAATTTTTAAACTGGGACTTGGGGAAAGCCAGCAAAGCAAGAAAGTAAGGAATTGGCACTGGCTGATGAATTGGAACCAGAGAGAACCTGAGCCAGGTACTCTCCAGGACATGAGGGCTGCCTCATAATGGACCAGATGCCAAGAGCCACCATTTTGTGCTGGTGGAAGCTCACCAGACCTTCTGATGATGTTTGTCCATTCCAGCTCACCCTCTGGGCGAGAGAGCTGCTCACTGACCTGTTCACTGAAGGAGTTTTACACATCCATTTCTATGTTCACTTGTTCTCCCCCTCCTCAACTCCCCACCTCCTTCCCCAGAGATGTTCAGCAGCAAAATCCACCATCTCCCCTGTACCCCTTGAGAAAAGTAGCCAAGAGCCGTGTGTCCCTCTGGTCCCTCCTCCCCACAGACCTTCTCCAGTGCTTCCTTCAGGATGGGGAGGGGGTGGTCCAGCGGGACCGGCTCAGGATAGCGGGGACACATCTGCACAGATTCTGACCTCACCTCCATCACAGATGGACCTGGAAAACAGTTTAGGGTGACACAGGGGACTTCAACAGACACATGGACAAGCTTTAACCTCACCCAGCAGCCACCACAAGCTTTCTTGCTTGCGTTGGCCTAAGGGACACTTCTGTATAGGGGAGGGACAACCCTGAATTATTTCTGTCTCATGTAAAACAGGGCTTGCAGAGGCACTGTGCCCTGTTGTTGCTTATTCCAACATGGGATGGACATGGGATGGACACGGGATGTACTTCAACTAACTCTGCAACCTGGGAGAGTAAAGAACTGGGGCTGCAGAAGACTCTGTGGTGACTGGCAGTGGGTTTAGCCCCCCTGGAAGGGCCTGACCATGTCTAGAGGAAAGTCTGAGCTGGGGTTCAGGAGAAAAGTGACCAAGAGTCATCCCTTGTGTATCATAACCTCAGAAATGGGGGCAGGAGTGACCTGTGAGTGCCACCTGAAGTCCAGCACCGGCAACACTTGGTAGGCCCCACACCTACTCCATGATCTGTCTCCTGAATCAGCTGCATCCTGCATATCCCACAGACAGCTTAAATTTTTGAGGCCAGCAAAGATCTTTAAACTCAGAGAGAGATGGGAACCCCCTTATCAGGAGGGACTATTTTCCCAGCTGATCCCAAGGTGTTCATAAATACGGCTACCCTGCTCTGTCAGCTGGGAACAAAATGCCATCTTCTTGCTCACCAGGGGAACATGAAGCATCAGAAATAGGGATGAGGAGAGAAATGGCACTAGGAAATCTTGGAGATGGATACACAGAGCCTACAGGAAGCCTGGTACTCTGTGATAAAAATGTGTGGTTTGAAACCTTTTCAGACCTTGGTCTCTGAATTACCTCTGGCACCTTCATAGTGGATTTTATGCCACCTTTCAGCTACTTAAAACTCTGATCCATTGACACTGTGGATATTTAATCCTTGCGCATGCAGTGCCTTGAGTGGATCAGTTGAGTTTCCTATAATCAACAGAGGAGGCCACAGAGCTGCTCCACGGGCTGGAGCCCCTCTGGAGCCAGGCTGGGAGAGCTGGGGGTGTTCTCCTGGAGAAGAGAAGGCTCCCGGGTGACCTTAGAGACCCTTCCAGAGCCTAAAGGGGCTCCAGAAGAGCTGGCGAGGAACTTGGGACAAGGGCCTGGAGTGCCAGGACAAGGGGGAATGGCTTCCCACTGCCAGAGGGCAGGGATAGATGGGATATTAGGAAGGAATTCCTGGCTGTGAGGGTGGGGAGGCCCTGGCACAGGGTGCCCAGAGAAGCTGTGGCTGCCCCTGGATCCCTGGAAGCGTCCAAGGCCAGGTTGGACAGGGCTTGGAGTGACCTGAGATAGTGGGAAGTGCAGAACATGCCATGGCAGGGGGTGGGACTGGATCGGCTTTAAGGTGCCTCCAGCACAAACAATTCTGGGATTCTCTGGTTCCATGAATTCTAGTGTGAACTGCAGGGCTTAAGCCAGTGCAAAGATTTGGGGAATAGGAAAGGGAGCAAACCCTGAAGCTGAAGCACATGGTAAAGTATAAAACAAAACAGGTTCTAAACTGGAGTAACTAACTGGAGTAACTGGAGTAACAACAGGAAAAAGAAAAGATAAAGAATCTAAAATAAAACGCCTCCTTAGCAGTTAACCAAAGGTAGGCCAGGAGTGATGGAGCTTCTCTGGACACCAGCAGAGTGACGTGGTACCTCCATAAACCCAGCCTTCACCTCCTCTGTGGCCTCACACCAGAAAGGAGGACGAAACTTTATTGCTGTCTGGGGAAATCTGTGTTTGGGGCAGTGCTCTTTGGGGAGAAATGGGAAGAAAGCTTTTATTAGTTTTCCAAATCCCCGTGCCACACCATGACCACGGTTAAAACCCACTACTCACTGGGCTCCACCTTGGGGAGGCTGTACTGCCACAGGAAGCAGCCGGTCATGGCCACGGACAGCAGGAAGAGGAAGACGACCAAGACGTGGATCCACTTCACTTCCATGGCAGCGAGTTTGAGGAAGCTCCGGCTGCTGGGCGCCTGCTGGGAATGGAAAAAGAATGGGCTCAGAGAGAGAGAAAACACCCGTGTGTGCCAGCTGTGAGAGAGGCCCCTGTGCTGGAGAATAAAGCTGCTGCAGGGATAGGGCTCACCTGGTCTGGTGGAGGTGCCCCTGCCCATGGCAGAGGTGGAATGGGATGAGCTTTAAGGTCTCTTCAATCCAAACTATTCAGGGATTCTGGGATAATTTCAGTACCATTGCTGCACCAGAGCAGGGCAGACCAGCCCATGTCGGGGTAACTGGAACCAGAAATGACTTCCTGGCTTTCAATGAGCTCTGTGAGCCGTTAACTCTCCTCCCCTTGGTGGTTCTTATGGAACACCAACCACTCCTTTTGCCTTCTCTCCTCACTGCAAGTGGAGCTCATCATCCCAGCCTGGCAGGAGTCTCAGTTACAGCTCTCACTTCCTCCCTTCTCAACCACCATGACTTATTCCTGGATATCTTTCCAGCCCCTTTTTCCAGAGTCCAGCATCTGTTCATGGCAGCCACCAGCCAGACCATCTGAGCAGATCCAGCTTTTCTAGATGAATGATGGAATTATTCACTCTGTGCTGCCCTTACCCTTCTCTGTTGTGCCTGTAAATCCCATTCTATCACGTACCATCTGTAGGCTTGGCATTTACAGATGCCATGTTTTGGGAAACTGGCTGATATTTGAGTGTGTGCAGCTCTCACAACACTGGAGACCATCCAGGTTGGTGAGAGAACCAGATCAATGTTGAAGAAAAACAAGGAACAGATGACAAATGAGGAGGTGCCTGAGCCTGAGCTGTGCTCCTTCACTGCCTGCAGGAGGTCAGGAGGGTGCTTTTGAAAGTTTGGCAATTAATGTTATAAAACATATGGCCTGCCATTTGCATCCAATATGCTCCACATTCCTAAGCTGTTTCAGGTTGTCTGGACTCACTTGTAGGATAGACAGATTGAAATATTCCCTTTAGATTTCCACACAGCCCTTTTCCCCCCCTGTTTTTGAGATACAGGATAGTTCATGCAAAAGCTTTTGCAAATCAACTGAGCCTTGTCACTCACAGCCAGGGAATCTGCAGAGCCTCTCCCAGACTCACACATGACTCTGTGGATCCAGCTGGGTTTCCCAGCCTTCACTGGAACTCTGGGTTGCAGTTCCACTTTCTGCACAATAACAGAAATATATCATAATCTTTCCTGAAGCCCTTCAGCCTGGTCAGGCATTCCTACAGGAATTTCTAAAAGCAGCTTATGTCAGGTTCTTCCATAACATAATTAAAATTCAAGGATGGCTTAAGACTGTGCAGGTGCCTGTAGACCCACTCACACCTGAGCCTGCCTGAGCACTCCAGGTCCATATTCCTGCCTGTGATGTGTTTCTAAACAGGGGAATGCCATCCTGACACCAATCCCATTTTTGTTTGGATATACCAACCTCCCACAGGGCCTTAGCAGGCAGGAGATCCCATCACTCAAGGAGAAGCCTGTGCTGAGATCTCTTTAATCCCCTCACGCTGGCAGGTCTCAGTGTGTGCTCAAGGATGTCACCTGGAGCTGTTTTCCTGCAGCGAGAGGTGGGGCAGGGCCCTCTGCCTTGGAGTAGTCACGGCGTGACTTTCTTGGATTTAGTCCCATCTTAACAACACTGACTTCTCCACCAATTTTCAGTTCCTCTGACCATCTTTCTGCCTCTTTCCTTGCTTCACTGAGAAGCCTTGATTCATGAGTCCTGAAGAACAAGGAGAGAGGACAGTATTTTCTGGTGTATTCCTCACCTCATGGACTCCAGACTCCCTGGGCCACTAACTGAGGACACAAAGAGACCAACTTTGAGCTCATCTTTTATTCCAAACTCATCCTTCAGTCCAAACTCCCCTTTACTTCTTGTGGATCATGAGTGCTCTGAATGGCTCTTTTTCATTCTCTGCCCTGTGATGCAGTGGGAATGCAAAGAAACCCTGGCAATACCATGGACTAGAGACATGGATCTCTCCTTTATTGATGGGACACCAGATACCCGAAAGTGTGAGAAATATTCATCCACCTGAGGAGATGCTCTACCCTCCAAACTACCTTTTGGGGAAAATACTTTTCCCCTGTACTGGGGAGACTGTCAGGCAAGCAGATGGACAGATCCCTATAAACACTCATCACAATTCCCACTCCAGGACCTGTCTGGTCTCACCTTCCTCTGGTTACCTCTCACTCCGTGTCTCTGTGACCGTCACTGCTCACAGCACAGACACAGCAAGGCAGGGGGAGGGGGACACCGAGAACTTAAACACATGCAAATGAATGCAAACACATGCAGGAATGAGTGCACACAGCTTCCCATGGGGAGAGCTTAGCAGTAGGATGCATTTTTTCCCCTGAGCTTCGCAAAATTAGGACGGGGAGAGAAACTGGGGATTCCCCATGGACCACCCAGGTCACTGTCGTGCCCCACCAGGGTCGCTCAGTCAAGGCACAGCTCAGCGCGGATTAGGGAGAGGCAGAAGCACCCCCAGCCCCTCACGTACCATCTCCAGGAGCTGCCTCAGTCCCAAAGGCTGTTGTCCCTCGTCCAGGCGTGTGGGCATCTCAACAACCCCATCCTGGCCGGCCTCAGCCTCGGGCAGGGGGGAGCAGGAGCCCTCAGCATCTTCCAAAGGCAGCTCCGTGTCACGGGCAGGTGCTGCTCTGTCACCGGCTGGAGCGGCCGGGTTTATCTCCCAAGAGTCCTGCTCCAGGTTTATCTCCCCAAAAGTCCTGCTCCAGGTTTATCTCCCAAGAGTCCTGCTCCAGGTTTAACTCCCCAGGAGTCCTGCTCCAACTTTATCTCCCCAGGAGACTTGCTCTGGGTTTCCCCATCCATTTGGCCCATCCAGGCCCTCCACAGAGTGCTGCTGATCTCCCCCGGGAAAGGAGCTTAGAGTGACAGGGACAGGATGGTGTTTGCACAGGAAAGTGCCTGAGAGATTGGATGTTAATTCTTCCTAATGCTTCTGTGCCATGTGTGTGAATCACAGCTGAAACCAGGAGGGCTTCACCATCTATTTATAGCAGCTTCATCTCCTCCTGACATCTGAACAGGAGGCGATTAAGCAGGGGAGGGCCAGTCTCTGAGTGCCTCCAGCCAGCCCCGGGAGCTGCTCAAGGGGAGGGGACGTGGGGAGTTAAGCTGGGAGCTCAGGCACTCTCTGGGCTTGATCCTGAACAGCCTCCTGGAGTTCCCCCACAGTGACAGACAAGGGAGTCATTCCCAGCTCCCGGGCTCACAGGACAGAGGTGGAGCTGGGATTTCTTCCCCCTTATCTGCCAGGCACTCTGAAGGATAGTGGGAGGTACATGAGGGGATCCTTACCCGCAGCTGTAACCCCTCCATGGCTGCTCAGGAGGCTCTTCTCATCCCCTGTGCTGCTGGTCCCCACAAATAAAGGGCTCATGAACCCCTGTGATGAAGAGGAACAAACAGTTGGTGCAGGAAAAAAGCAGAGCAAGGAGGTAACAAAGGCCTGAGTAACAAAGCCCAGCTCAGGTAAGCAGAGCAGCAGGGAGAGATTGGCTTTGGATACGGAGATGGGGTCGGAATGAGGTGATCTTTAAGATCCCTTCCAACCCAAACCATTCTATGAGATAAAGCACAGTAAGCACACAAGGTAAGTCCTCAGCAACACCTTCCCTCTCTCTGCCTCTGGTCTGGCAGCATCTTGGGTTTACCCCCAAGCTCTGGGACTTCCCATTTCCCTTGACCATACTCACCTCATCTCCAAACACAAGAAATTGGAGCTTTGAGATCTTCAGGGCCGGCACATTTTCACTGTGGCTCCTCCAAAGGGTCCTTCCAGCCCCCTGCAAGGCTCCTTTGCCTTGTTCCCTCTACACAGCCAACAACACCCCCTCAGCCTTGGGAATCACAGCCACAGACAAGGGACTGTGTGACAGGATTGGAAGAGCCAAGATAATGGCACCACCACCATCTTTCCCATAAAATCTCCCATAAAATCTCCCTCATCCATCTACCTGGCAGTGGCAATTCAATCTCCAGCCCCCCTAAAAGAGCTCTTACCAGCCTTGCTGCTACCTCCGGCTTCCAGCTGAGGAATTTGGGGCTGTCCTGCAGCTGCAGATGTTAAGAGCATCTGAAGCACTAATCCAGCTGCCAGCCTTTCTGAGCGTGGATTAATGGGCCAGGCCTCACCCCTCCACAAGCAGCACAGCATCTGTCCAGGGATGCAGCCAGAGGGAGGATTGCTGGTGATTTCCTGGCTCCAGCAGTACTGCAGAGTGGAAAATGGGGAGCTGGGATGTGGGTATCCGTAACATGCTGTGAGCTGGAAATGTTGATAATGAACTGATAGAATAGAATAGAATAGAATAGAATAGAATAATATAATTTATAAAGTACATCCTAAATGCTCTTCAAAGAGGAGGGCATAGTTATGCACCCAGTCAAGTTCCAGATCCAGGGGATTATGCACCTCAGGGGACCTGCCATCCTATTCCTTCTTCAGATCTTCACAGGTAGGGGCATTCTCCCCAGTACTTCCCCTTCATTCCAGTAGCGGCCCAGAATGTGACAGTGCCCAAAATATCCAGTGGATATTTTTGTGCCCAGCTTTTGGTGAATGGGGCTGCCAATGACCTCCTCGTTAATTACAGTAGATGAGGCTCCTCATAGTTTTGTCACTCCCTGTTTCTAGAAACTCTGATTTCCTTCTGTCCCTGCTACCAATGTTCTTTATGGTGGTCTCATGCCCAATTATCCCACACATACCAACAGTCCCTTTGTCCTGGGAACCCAGTTGGTGCCTCAGAAAGGGAGTCTGGGAGTCTGTGCTGTCAAAGGTCCCCTGTGGTGGCCACTGCTCTGCTGGGGCTCCATCTCTGGGTATAAATAGCCAGTCTCCTCCACATAAAATATCTGTGTGCTTGTTTATAGACCTGCTGTGCCAAAGATGCTTTTCCAATTTCATAGTACCTCAGTCAAAGGCATCCCCTTCTCAGTGCTGGGTCTATTTTCCCATCATTTTCAGGAACTAAGAGGGATTTAAATCCTAGTCTATGTGTGCTTTTTGCGGCAGGAGAGGGGTTCAAACCCTTGTCAATACAGAGAAACTCACTCCAGTATTTTCACCAAATCTACTGATGGAACTTTATCACACATCCTTCGGCACCTCGGTCCTAGTTCTGACCAGGACAGGGTTAAGTTTTGCAGTAGCTGGGAAGGGGCATGCCCAGGACCTGGAGGTTGTTCTGTACCACCTCATGGAATTGCTGGGAGCAGGGAAAAGGACTCTTCAAAGGTCCCAGGGAAACTCACACATTTCTGGTAATGGATATTTGGAGATCCAAGGTTGTGGTCTTGGGCCCCACCTGGGTCATCAAACTGTTAAAAAAGTTTCTTCACCCTCGGCTTCCTGCAGCAGAGTCTCAGACATCCTATTCCAGAAAGAAAAAGCAATATTTGAGTGCTACAGCAACAGGAACAGCTTGAGCTGAGTGTCTCTACAGAGGGACCCTGAGCAAAGAGATCCCTGGGCCTTTCTACCCTCGCAGTTCGTGCACGTGCTCTTCATGCCTCCAGTGGTGATTTTTGTTCTGGGGCCTGCTAACACCTTACTGGACTCTTTCTGTTTCCAGGCAGACAGGCCATTGACTTCTCTTATCTTGTGGAGTTGCAGCTTCCACTGATGGCTGGAGCCTCCTTATCTCCTGCTCTGTGCTTCCTGAGCACTTGCTGAGCCGGCAGAGCTTGGGAGCCCAAAACCTTCCTGATTTAGGGAAGGCACTGCCCAGCAACAGCTCAAACATCAGTGTGTTATCAGCATTATCCTCCTACTGCATTCAGACACAGCTCTGTACCAGCTATGAGGAAAATTACTGAGAAAATGAACTCCATTCCACCCAAAAGCACATCTGGGTGAGAGTTCAGAGCTTGTGACTTGAGGCTTCTGCAAATCCAGCTACTCAGACCGAGAAAGGAAAGCTAAGCAAGCAGCTAAACCACAAAATGTTATAACTCTAAGTGACCTATTCTGATTTAAAACTTACTTATTGAGCCAAACAACTGATATTTCTCAACCTTATCCTTGGGGGGGCTGAGAGTGGCCTCCACTGAATGGCTTTTCATTGGGTCCCACCTTAGAGAAACCTCAGAAGGGGCGTAAGAAGAATTTGTGTTTTCCGGGGCAGCCTCTCCCTCCTGCTCCCAGAGCATCCCTGTGACCCAGGGAGCCACAGCCAGGAGGGGACATCGAACGGGCACTGCAACCAAAGGATTTTGTATTTCATAACACCGGCTACAGCCTGGGGCCACAAAGGTCAATCCGTGGAATAGCTCTGACCAGGAGGCAGTGGGATAGGGAACGACCAGAACAAACAGCTGGCTGAGGGCTGTTTAGGCTTCTCCCCCCACTCAGCTGCAGATCAACACAAAGACCTGCCTAGGTCCCGAGCTGCCCCGTCTGGCTGCATCTGTCTCCATTGCCAGCCAAGGAACGTTGCATTCCCAGGTATTTTACACAGGTTGCCCTGGAGCAGAGAGCCAGAATGCCCATCAGGCTCTCTCCAGCTGAATTATTTTTCCATCCCTGCACAGAAACAGCCGTTGGCACTAACGTGACTAATGCAGAGACTTTGGAAATCAGCAGTGCGGGAAAACCCCCCACACAGAGCCCCTTCCCTCCTGCAGCACCTGCTGGGGCCTCCACACCTCTCCTCCTTCCAGAAACTCCTCCCTCTTGAGTTCCTCTCCCATCCCACGTCCCTAGCTGAATTTGGGGATGCAGCTTGCCATCCTGCATGGGCTTTCACAAGGAAGGATTTGGGGGGGCGGGGGTGTGCAGTGGTCTCAGGGGGCGGGTCCCAGTCAGCTCCGTGGCCAAGGTTGGGCCCACCAGTGAAGCTGATGGTGCCTCTGTGAAAACGTTTCAGAAAAGGAAGAAAATGCCAGGTGAGAGGAGAAGGAAAGAGCAAAGCGAGAAGCGAGAGAGGAGCAGCAAGGTGGAGCAGGAGGGGCTCCATGGGGGTGTAGATTTTCCCTGCAGCCTGAGGAGGACTCAGACCAGGCAAGATGTTCCCTGCAGCTGTGGAGGGCACCATGCCATGGCAAATACTCACACAACATCCCATGGGGAACCACTCCACGGCAAATGGGTATTCCTGAAGAAAACACAGCCCCTGAGGGACCCCACTGCAGGAGGTTTTCCTGAAGGACTGCAGCCTGTGAGGTTTCCATACTGGAGCACAGGAAAGGGGAGGAGGAAGGAGCAAGAGGAAGAAATAACTTTGTGCTGACCTTGACCTGCTGCCCTCAATCTCCCCTACACCATGGTTTTTGGGGGGGAGGAGTTCTCAGGGGAGTTTGGAGTGAAGAAGCAAAACTGAATCTGAGAAAGGAGTGGGGAGTGGTGAGGAAACACGTTGGTTTAATGTTTGTCTTTTTGTTTCCCACTACTCAGATTTTTAAGGCAATAAATTAAATTACCTTTCCCCAAATTGTGTCTGTTTTAACCTGTGATAGTAATTGATGACTTCCCCGTCTTATCCCGGCCCATGAATTTTCTTGCTCCTTTTTTCCCCCAATTTTTCCCCCTACTCCTGCTGAGGGAGTGGGCAGCTGGGTGGGAGTTCTGCTGTCAGCCAAGGTTCTCTCATCACCACAACAGTGGCAAGGGGTTGAAATGAAATGATCTTAAGGTCCTTTCAACCCCAAACCATTCTGAGGTTCCACGGTTCCACCACATAAGGAAAAGCTCTCCCCTATGGCTTTTCCCCAGTACTGTTCTTAAATCTCTATGCCTTGAAGGGTATTCTTGCCATTTTCCTGCCAAAAGATGCACCTGCAGGCCCTCAGGAAGGCCCCAGCTGCTGCTCAGCCCCTGGTTCAGAGCAGTTCCCCATGCAGGGAACATGGCAAGGTGTGGTTTTGCTGGCTAGAGGGGACTGGGACTGGTGGGGATATTCTGTGACCAGATTGTTTTACTGGCTGGAAGAAAAAGCATTTCTACTGAAACAGTCTAAGCAGGCAAATCAGGCCCAGGTGTTTGAGCAGCTAAAGAAGGAATTAGAAGACGAACAAGGGAGGCTCTCAGATGCACCGTCCAGGCACAGTCTGATGCTGGGAGAGCGGTGACATGTCCCAGGGACAGGGGCTCGGCTGCACTGCCCCCTCCTCCCTGGGCTGTCAGTCTCTCCCAGTGACACAGAGGGGCTGCTGGGGGAAGGCAATTGCCAGCTCTAATTGCCCTTCTCTCCTCGCAGCCCTTTGAACCAGGAGGGGGGTGAGGGGGGTTCTCCCCCTCCCACGGCCCCACATTGCAGAGCCCAGCCAGGACTTTGTTGTCCCACTGGGTGTGCTTTGTGTCCTACCAGGCACCATTGTCAGCCTTTGTGTCCCGTTACCAGCTGGTGCATTTTATTGATGGTTTTGTGTGGTTGAAGTGAGCTTTCAAAGTCAAAAGATGGAGCAGAGTTCCAGAGGGGCTCCGGCTGCACGTTCCTGTATCCCGGATTAGCGGCGATGGCGTGGCTCGGATGGCAGTGGAGGGGGGTGGCCAGCAGTGCCATTTGCTGTCACTGCCCCGCTCAGGGAATCAGGAAGCAAGAGTCAGAAGCCTGAGAGGAAATATTCCATACTGGAGACAGCCAGGACATGTTTGCAAAGGTTTCTTCAAAATAAGTAGTACAGAGGCAGAATGGTTTTACTTTTCTGTTTCACATGTCTTGATCCCAAGACCTTGGGATTTGGGTTTTTTTGAAAACAGATTTGTGATAAAATCAAACAAAACAGGGAACGCTGCTCCATGCTAAGGTTTGGATATGCCTCATTTCCAGGAGAGTTTGCCAAGGCCCTGGGAGTACCAAGGGGCCAGGCCAGCTTCACCTGGAGCCTCGCTGTCCCTGCCCTGCCTGTTGGCCCAAAGGGCTGCGTTTAAGCTCCAAACCTGAGCCTTTGGCCCTTGCCTGGGATTTGCTGTAACTCTGCTGGTCCCCAGTGCAGCCTGGCTGGGGATTCCACTGATCCTGACCCTGGTGTGTGAATTGACACTGGACCTGCCTCACCATCCCCAGCCCCCTGATGATGGAGACTCTTGATTGCCCCTCCCCATGAGGCTGGTGCTGCTCTGCGCCCCTCCCTCGCTCAGGTGCCATGGGCCTGGTGGGATCCCTGACCCTCTGGCCATGACATCATCTCTGGCTCCCAGCTCGTGGTCCCTCAGGAAGCACAGAGCCCTCTGGCTCCTTGACAAGAGTAAACTCCTTTCTATACATTTCATTTATTTAATGCATTTACAGGAAATGCACTTTTTTAATCTTTCTCAACTTGCCCACATGTTGAGAAAAAAATTCCCCCTGCTCCTGGACCTGCACTCAGACAGCAAATGGACCCGTCCTCGATGCCACAACCTCCCTAATTATCCACAGGTCATTAACACACAGGACAGAGTTCAGTCTTAGTGCCACTGAAAAACTCCAGGCTGCCTCTGGGTACTGGGATCAAGGAGATGCTCCAAGGGCTGGAACCCCTCCAGAGCCAGGCTGGGAGAGCTGGGGGGGTTCACCTGGAGAGGAGAAGGCTCCAGGGAGACCTCAGAGCCTCTTCCAGGGCCTAAAGGGGCTCCAGGAGAGCTGGAGAGGGACTGGGAACAAGGAATAGAGGGACAGGACACAGGGAATGGCTTCCCAGTGCGAGGGGGCAGGGATGGATGGGATATTGGGAAGGAATTCCTGGCTGTGAGGGTGGGGAGGCCCTGGCACAGGGTGCCCAGAGAAGCTGTGGCTGCCCCTGGATCCCTGGAAGTGCCCAAGGCCAGGTTGGACAGGGCTTGGAGCAGCCTGGGATAGTGGAAGGTTGGGACTGGATGGGCTTTGAGGTTCCTTCCAATACAAACCGTTCTGGAATTCTATGATTCTGTGACAAATCTCTGCAGAAAATCCCCCGTGCTGGGTCCAACAGGGGCTTCCCTCAGTCTGTGCAGTGACAGCGAAGCCGCCACCACCCCACACCAGGGCTGTCACAGCTGGACCCAGCTTTGTCTCCCTCTCCTCTTTCATAGCTGCTCTGAAGCCTGCAGGGAGCTGGGTTTTCACTGAGCCGTTTCAAAGCTCTCTCATTAACTGCTTGCCAGCAGCCAGCTCTCCGATAATGGGGATCGCCTCTGGAAATTGCAGCCCCATAGCAACAAGGAGTTTAATGGCTATTATTCCTAAACGAAGGACACAGGTCTGGTAATCCACCTCGTGCCTCTGGCAAAGGCCCTTGAAAATGATGATTTCCCATTGCAGGTGAGGCAGGAAAACACACACACAATCACAAGAGTGTTAAAATGACATGGCCTGGCCTGGCAGAGCAGTTTTTAACATTTCAAAATACTGGAGTTTTTAAATTTTTAATTTTTTTTTTTTCACTGAGTCAAGTGAAGACACAGGAAATCTTTATGTGTTTTAAAAATTGAAAGGTGTTAATCTCCCTTACAAGAAAAAATGGGAAACCTATTTTCAAGGACAGGACTCACTTCCCCTGGTCTCCAGCAGAGACTTTTGGCATCCTGTGCTTGTGCTTGTCCACTTTCAAGCTGAAGTTTTCCTGCGTGTCCCATTGTACAGTAATACAGAACCTCAGAATCCCAGACTGGTTTGAGTTGGAAGGGACCTTAAAGATCATTTCATCTTCCCCTGCCACGGGCAGGGACACCTCCCCTATCCCAGGGTGCTCCAAGCCCCGTCCAGCCTGGCTTTGGACACTTCCGAGGATCCAGGGGCAGCCACAGCTTCTCTGGGCAGCCGTAGCCCGTTGCCACTGTCCCTTCTCTGCACATTTAAATCCGGCTCCATCCTCTCTCCAGCCCTTTCAGGCAGGGGAGGGTGCAGTGAGTTCTCCCCTCATAGGTACAGTTCTCTAGGTCAATCCATCCCAGTGACCTTCCCCTGCATCCATCAGGGAGCCCTGGTACAACTCCCCTCAGCCCTGTCCCCATGATCTTTGTGTCACTGGCTGTCACTATTTCCTTCTCCATCAATTTAAGAAAATACACAACTTGTCACTAAAAAGGCCTTTTAATGCAGTTTTGTCAACATTAAGAAGGGTGGAGCCAGGTGGGGGTTGGGCTCTGCTGTCAAGTAAGAAGTGACAGGGACAGAGGAAATGGCCTCAAGTTGTGCCACGGGAGCTTTAGGTTGGATAGTGGGTAAAATTCCTTATAGAAAAGGTGGTCAGGCACTGGCACAGGCTGCCCAGGGCAGTGGTGGAGTCACCATCCCTGGAAGTGCTCAAAACAATGTCAATGTGGCATTTGGGGACATGGTTTAGGAGTGGACCTGGCAGTGCTGGGTTGATGGTTGAGCTTGGAGATCTTACAGAGTTTCCCAGCCTTAACGACTGGAATTATTAATTAATTAGTTAATTAATGAATTCCATGATTTCTACCCACCCAGCAGCTGCATCACCCCTGTCATGGCCAGCATTCCTTGGACATGATCAGGCTGAGCTTGGTAAGACCCTGACCATCTCCAGCCAGGATGAGTTAACACTGGAAGTGGCCCCAGATGTCCCAGGTGGTGGCCTCACCCTGCACATGCCCAGCATCACTGACCCCATTACTCCTTTTCCCTGCCTCCCCTGTGCTGCCTTCCCCCACCCTGTCACCAGTACAGGGAGAAACCAGAATAGTTTGGAGCTCTGGAGTGGCCTGGGAAAAGGGGAATATCAGTTTGCTTGGGTGGAGAGACAATGGTTAGAGAGGCTCCAGGGTGGGGGGGAGATGGGAGCCTGAGAGGAAGGTGTGCATGGGTAAGAGAAACCCTGGAGAGGGCTGAGGGCAACCAGCAGAGAAGGCACTGGTGATACGTGGCTGGCTTAGAGCCATGAGGGTTTTAGGAGTGGTTCCCCCTGCAGCTGCCTTTTGGAGCCCTCGGGATTGCATCCACTGCTTTTTTCTGTGCCAGTGAGGCTGCAAAAGCTTTCTGAATTTTTTGATGAAAGCAGCATTTCTCTCACAGTCATCAGGGGACTCCAAGAGCTGGACAAGACTGAATATTATAAGAGATAATAACCTTCAAATATTATTGTACATCCTCTGTAGAGTGGACAGGAGGCTTGAGCTCTGTGTGTCCCTGAAGAGCCACCCAGCCCAGCCAGGCAATCCCTGCTGGGGACCAGTGTGACCCCAGGGAGGGGGTTCAGCACAGCTGTGCTGCTTCTCAGCAGAGCTGTATCCTCTGGCATATCCCAGGATGCTGGAGCCTCCCAGCCTGACCTCCAAGCCAAGGAGACACCAGCGTGCAGTTCACCACTGCAGCCATTGCCATGGCTGTGCAAATCAAATCACTGCAAGAAAGAAGAGTTAGTTCAAGTCTTAAAAGCCCAGCGTGGAAAGCTGCAGCTCCAGTGGCAATGAGTGCAGAAAAGCTTCCCCTTCCTCAGCCCACAGGGGGACGGTGGGATTTGGGCAGGGGCTGAGGAAGGAGGCACAGGGCTCCCCAAAGCCTGGCTGCACAGGATGGGCTCTGTGCTGGGTTGTGACCCCTGGGCCAAGGTTCAGCTGGGTTTGTGCAGCCTCTTCCCTCCCCAGACACCTCTGGCACCCCAGCCCAGAGCCCGCCGAGGGCCACGCCAGCAGCACCAGCTGCCGGCTCACACTGCCCGCACTGAGAGGATGCTGTGGGTGCCCTGTGCCCCCAGAGAGGTGGCCCCAGGACGTGTCACCTGCAGCCTGACCCGGCTGCCGTGGGCTGAGGCAGCAGCGACCTGCTCTGCCCTGCTCCGGGTACTTTAAATAGGACAGCAGCAGGTGACTGGATGAAATTACCCTTCATTTTATTGTAAGGGAGCTGCAGACGAGGCCCTTCCCCGTGGCTAACAGCAGGGATTGCCAGTGACAATGTAATGATTTTAATCCAGCAGTTTTCATTAACTCCTCATGTGCCGTGGGCCTGTGCTGGTTCAGCCTTGCCATGAGGCAGCACCAGCCGGGTCGGGAGGATGATGCCACTGCTCTGAACGTGCACAGGGACATGTCTCAGACACCACCATGGGCCACAATGGTACAAACCCATCACTGGGGACTGGGTGTAAAGTCCAAAGCCTCTCTCGTGCTCCCCTGGGTCAGTGCAGAGCCCAGCAGCCAGTGGGGACCTCTGTGACAGCAAAGCGCCAGTTTAGCCCAGTGATCAAAATCTCTCCATTTCTGGAGGTAAACAGAACAACACAGCTCTTCATGTGTCACTGAGTGCAATGGACTTTTATTTGTCAGAGAGTAAAGGGCGTGACTTGAGCATCAGGGTATGGACACGGGACACAACAGGACAGCAGGGGAGGCAGGGGTGGGGATTGAGTGGTGGAGAAAATGATGTCACATTGTGGGTGAACATGAGGGCAAGGCTGTCCCACTGGGGAAAAAAGCAGGCTGAGGGCTCGGAATGAGGCCGGAGCTGGAGCTGGAGCTGGCTAATGGTGTCAGGTGCTCAGTGAGCTGCATGGGGCAGAAGGACAGTGAGTCACCACAGCGTGACTGGAAGAGGCTGACTTGGCTTCATCTGCCGAATTCCGATGTTAAATCCACCTGCTCTTTCCCCCAGTCTCCAGCAGGCCCTTTGGAGAAGCAGGGCTGACACAGGCAGGTGCTTTTTCATCTCTGCTGTTGAGAACTAACAAGGTCCACAGTGACTGTGCAGGGCCAGTGCAGGGCAGCCCAGTTTGGACTGGAACCAGGGCCAGAGGAGCGATGGTGTTTGAGGTGGTCCCAGTGCCAGAACAGACCATGAGAGCAGCTGTGCTGGGGTGATCCACCGACTCTGGAACTGGTAAACCCCAGATCCCAATAGTTAAGCAGAGAGGAAAAAGGATGAAACAAGGGCAATTCAGCCAGTGGAGCAGCTCCTGCCACTGACAACAGGAAGCGTCCTCGCCTCTTGTTCCTCTTCCCACCTTTCCCACTCTTCCTTGACCCCAATCCCTGTCCCCCCAGTATCTCATGTGCTTGTCCACTTTTCTGCAAGAAGTTTCAGATCCCAGACCCGCTCCAGGAGATCCCAGTACCTCTGAGGTGTGTGCTGAGCACCTCTGGAGCAGCAGAAGATAAGACAAGACCTCCCCCTTGTGCTGAGCTGTCACAGCAGATTTAGAGCTGCAGCTCTGGACAAATGCTGCAGGTGTGAGATTATTAAAGGAATGGTCTTTTAAGCCCAGAGAAGAAAACTCCTTTTGCTTCGAAAGGTAGGATGAACTTACTCATGTCCTGGAACAGCGTGGGGGAGACACCACACCTCCATGAGCTACGCTCGGGCTTTTTCATTTTTTCTTTCCCAGGATGTCCTTCAGAATGGAAGGATGTCCTGAGGTCAGGAAGTGATTTAGTCCAACCTACTACTGAAACCAAGGTCAGCTCTGAGGTCACACCAGGCTACCTACAGCTCTTTCCTGTAAGGTCTTGGAAACCCACAAAGTCTTCTGGTCCTCTGACAGTGTGGTGTGATTCTTGGGATTGTCCCGTAGGGCAGGAGTTGGACTCAATGGTCCTTGTGGATCCTTCCAGTTCAGGGCATTCTGTGACTCTCTGAACTGGTTTTGTATCACTCTGGCTCTTTGGAAGGTTCCTTAAGGAAGATGAATTGCTGAACGAGAGAGCCAATGACTGCTGTGTCCCATTGGTCTGGCCTTCAGGGACATGACTTAAAATATTATTGTCCTGTCCAGGTGATGGCCTGAATGTGCTAATGAAGCACTGCAAGCAGTGGCCTCTCCTGGCTCCCAGCCCAGGAAGAGGGGGAACATCATTGTTCCATGTCCATCCTGCTGGACAGGGGTGAAAGCGAGGCACGGAGGAGAGGAGGACTCCCTGCTCCCACTGTGGCATGGATGGGGCTCCACAGCCCAGCAAGAAGGACTTGCTTTCACACGAGGCTTTCCACAGGACAGGGCCAGGGCAGGGGCAGGCTCTGTGCCCAGAGATCCCCGTGCTGCTGGATGCAGGTTGTACAAACACTTACCAAAAATGGGGAAAACCTCTGAGCAGCAGTTCCGCTGCAGGCCTGGGATACTTCCCACAGCTCCTGAAATACCTCGGGCAAGGAATAGCCAGCACTTATGAGCCAGCCTTGGCTCTGTTCAAGCTGTTCCCTAAGCTTCAGAGTAACCTCCACTAATAATAAATGTCCAAGGTCAGGCTGGAGAGGGCTTGAAGCAACCTGGTCTAGTGGAAGGGAGGTGGAACAAGATCAACAACCCAAACCATACTGGAATTCTATGATTAATGAAATTATCCTGATTTATGGTAAATATGGTCCTTTCAATTTCTGTCTTACATCATTTCTCTTGAGTTTGCTCTGCCTGTGGCATATGGGAAGGAAACAAGCCATGAACTCAGAGGGGCTGAGTGCTGAGATGTGGAGTGAAGATCAATTCCTGAGGTCCCAGAGCAGCGCTGGGCTCCTCTGCAGCCTGTCACAAGGTGCCACTGACCACACTGGGCTGTCCTGGCACTCACAGCCTCACCAGGGTTATCCCCTCTCTCCTAAGCCAGTAAAGGTGTTGATACCACGTCCAAACCCTCAGGAACAGCATATGGAGTGTTTGTGAGACTCCCGCTGAATCCTTGTGCTTCACCTGTCTAACAGGGAAAGTGTAACTCCAACCTGTCCACACCAAGCTGTTTATTGTTTGCACGTGTTAAAAATATCAGAAATACGGAAATACAGAAAACTGGTGCAGAGGAAAGAGGAATCCAGTCACGGGCTAATCCTCAGCCATGGAGGACAGACCTTCCCAGGTGTCTGCAGCACTGTACAGACCTCAGAGCTGGGGCTTCCACAGAGTGTGGCTGGGGGGTCATCGAACCATGGACTGGCTTGGGAGGTAATTTAAATATCATCAAATCATAAAGTCAGAGTGGTTTGGGTTGGGAGGGACCTTAAACCTCATCCCGTTCCACCCCCTGCCATGGGCAGGGACAGCTTCCCACTGTCCCAGGTTGCTCCAAGCCCCGTCCAGCCTGACCTTGGACACTTCCAGGGTTTGGAAATAATATCCCAGAAACTACCAGATGAAAGAAGTTGAACAATGGGTTTAAATGGAAGCTGTGTAGTTTTGAACAAAACCAGTACAGGAAAAGGGGAGGTGAAGAAATAGGACCCTTTAATTTTAAAATTGCTGATACATTTGTGGCCCTCCATCATCTAAAAATAGCTGTATCTGGATCATACGTCTGGGCAACCTGGTCTAGTGGCTGGCATCCCTGCCCATGCAGTGGGGTTGGAAGCAGGGGTTCTTTCAGCCCCAGAGCAGCCTGTGATTCTGTGATTCCACGACAGACAGTGCAGTGGGGTTGGATCTGGACTCCACTTCCAGGCACATACAGGCTGTAGGTCGGTATCTCGGGGCAGGGCAGGAATAGGGGAGCTTGTGGCTCTTGATTTGGGAACTCACAGGCATTTCCAGAGATGGGGCATACTTAAAAATAACTTGGTCCAAGCCACGTGTGAGCCACCAGAAGAGCGTGGCTGACTCCCTTGGCATCCACGAGCAGCCTCGTGTGCCAGGTGACACAGGGCTGGGCTCATGCCTGTGCTGTCCAAAGCACAAAGTCTCCCCTAATAACATTCAGGGGGGATTGGGATTTTTGAGCCCACTGGGATTTTTGAGAATGATTGTCCAGTAACCTGAGACAGAGGAAGGGTGTTGGGTTAAAGCTTTGAGACTTGGGAAATACACCTTCAAATCAGCCATTCCATCAAGTACATCTTGCCTGGGGAAATGCTCCAATTCACAAATTTATAGGGTCATTTGTTGGAGGGGACCTCAGGAGGTCTCTGCTCCAACCTCCAGCTCAAAGCAGGGACAAATATGAGGTCAGATGGGGCTTCTCAGGGCTTTTTCCAGTTCTGTCTCAAAAACCTCCAAGGACAGAGACTCTACAACCTCTCTGGACAACCTCTTCTGACATTTGATTCTACACATAAACCCAGCTGCACATTATTCCTTTATTTGTGGCGCTCCTAAATGCATGACAGCATATTTAATAAAAATATAGCCCTAAAATATAAAATACATATATAAAAAGTATATATATGGGGCTACATAAAAATATAGCCCTAAAAATGAGCTTATTATTTTATAGAATCATAGAATTATTAAGGTTTGAAAAGACCTTCAAGATCATTGAGTCCAACATTTGACTGCAACTATAAATCCTGGTTTCTGCCCTGTGCTACTTCCAGTCTCTTTTCCTGTCCTAACAGACAAAATTCTGCAGGTGAGGAGCCCAGCAGGTAAGGGTGGGATGGTGGAAAGAATTGGGAAGATGTTCAGATGGCCTTCGAAGCTGGGTGTTGGTACTGACAGACACTGCCCAAAAAAAAGTGTCTTGGTGGATTTGATTTATTGGTAAACGATGAGTAACTTAATACATTTTAATACTTTACTTTCCCAGAACAATTCATATGAAGCTGTTTCAACAAAGCAGAAGGAAGAAAAAATCTCCTACAAAATACCCCAAAAGCTCACAATAAATTGCTATTTTCCTTTGGAGGGAAGAGAAATAATTTAGTCCTACTGTTTGGATGTCAGTAAGGACCAGTGGTCTCAGGAGATAAGGATGAAGCCCATAATGAAGAACACTCATAAATGTTTCATTCTGAGAGAAATTTTAAAAAGAATTGATCTGGAAAGAAAAGCAAAGACTGAACAACTATGAGCATTTCTTTATGTGGGGGTGAGGAACGATGCTGGCAAACAGAAGAGGTGAATCCTTAAATACAGAGAAGTCTAAAGTGCAAGGAAACATGGGTTTGAGAATACAAACACAGACACTTCTGAGCGGGGCTTGGAGAAGCCAAAATACAGAACATTTCTGTTCACGCAGTGGTAAAATTATTGGAGGAAGAAGGATGATGACCAGCAAATGGAACTGCAGGTGTCAGTCCCTGCCTTGCTCCTGTGCTCCAGCTTTCCCGTGTGTCCCTGGACAGAGGGAGGAGATGCTGATAGTGCAGTCGGGAGAAAAGGGCAGCAGGAAAACAGCCCCAGTGCAGCCAGCCCCGTGCCAGGGCTGTGGGTCCTGCTGGGAGGGACCACAACACTTCCACTGCCCCTCACTTTGCACCTTCTACTCAGTCCCTCCTCAGTCCCTCCGGCACAGAGACGCTGGGAACGAGCCAAGAGACTGATGGTATGTGCTGATTTGCAGATGAATTTGCATGAATTTGCATACATCTCCCCCTCAGTTTGCATTCATTCCCTGCGATGCCTTTAAGAACAAGTAAAACATTGTCTGCTCTGAATGAGTCAAATTTTCTACTTGAGTTTTCTTTTTTGCTGATACACAAATGTGAAAAATTCAGCTACTGGTTAATTTATTTTCTTCCTTTTCTATTGCTTTTCCCACCTCCCTTCCACCCTCAGCTACCATAGTGATCCATTCTTCTTTTTCTACATTATATGGAAATTGTTATCATAAATTATTCCCTCAGTTGTGCACAAAGCAGGCAATATCCCAAACTGTGGCACTGACTGTCCAATTTGCACAACACTGACGGTTCACAGACTGATTCTTAATATGCTCCACTTCTCATTTCCTTTCCTGGAGGAACAGGTCTCCATACTGACATCTGCTTGGTGAGAAGTTTTAGGTAAATAGAATTCCACACAAATAAATGTTGAGGAACAATTATCCTGACAGCTCTTTGCTGTGCAGGTGAGGGAGTTGTATGGAAGATCACGGACTGGGAATGCTCACTCTGCAGGAAGCACTGTGGCTCTGGGGAACAGCAGATATTTTGGGAAATGTGGTCACTGTGGGACCCAATGGAGTGAGAGCTAATGCTTTGCTGGCATTTTTTCCTAATATCCCACCTGAGACCTTGTTGTCTCTTTGGTGTCATTCTCTAAGTGCCCGCCAAGTGTCTGTGGGCTGTGATCTCCAGCCCCTCAGCATCGTCTTTGTGTGACAGCACAGACCAACCCCTTCCACCTGTCCTGGGGCCACGTGTCAGCCCTGCCACCTCAGCCACCCCCTGCCACCTCAGCCACCCCCTGCCACATCTCCTGTGTGTTTTTGTCACACCCTCTTGTTCTGCCTGGAGAAGAGGGTTTGGGAGATGGACAAGAACAGGGGATCCCAGCACTGAGTAGAGGGAACTGGTGACTCCTCCCTTCTGGTCCAGTCCTCGTGAAGCCCAGTTTGTGGTTTCCCTGATTTGCCATGAGAGTGCACTGTTGACTCGTGTTCCATCTGTCCTCCTGGTCCTTCCCAGCAGGCTGATCCATCGCTTTCCAGGCTGCACTGGTGACTGGGGTTATCCTGCCCTGGCCCGGAGCAGTTTGGGAGGTTCCTGTTGGCCCAGATCTGAAGTTTGTTGAGGTCTTTCTGGACTAAGGCTCTGCCATTCCCGTGCCAGCTGCTTCCTTATCCCTGGTGTTGCCTACAAACATGGTGAGGCTGCACCTGAATTGTCACCCAGAGAGCACACGGAGATATTGAACTACCCCAGGCCACTGCTTGGCCCTGGGATACTCAGATTGTCACCTGAAGTCAGTCAAACTCCAGCCCGATTGTACCCGCTGCCCTTCCTTAGGGATGGTCCATTGTCACAGTCTTTAACCCAAGAATTCTCACTGTATTAACTCAGTGCTGTCCAGGCTGTGTCAGGGGGGTTTGGGTTGGATATCAGGAAAAGGTTTCTCCCCCAGAGGGTGCTGGGCACTGCCCAGGCTCCCCAGAGAATGGGCACGGCCCCAGGGCTGCCAGAGCTCCAGGAGCGTTTGGACAGCGCTCCCAGCGCTGCACAGGGTGGGATTGTTGGGGTGTCTGTGCAGGGCCAGGGGTTGGACTGGATGATCCTTGTGGGTCCCTTCCAGCTCAGGACATTCCATGATTATATATTCCATGATTCCATGTCTTTCCTGAAATTAGTCTTCTGTTCTACCACCTTCAAGTTACCTCCAGCATCTCCTATTCCACTGCTTCCCTTCCACTGTAGCTGAGTTCCCACCTGTCAGATGCACCTCCTGGCTTGAGTCTGACGTTTCCCATCCTGGGATCACTGGAACATGGTCTGTGGCTCTGGGCTCACTGCCTCTTCCCATGCTTTGGGATTATTTGTCCTGGCAGGAGATGGGTTTGCCAAGCACCCCCATGCCCTTCCCTCCTTGGTGTCCCCAGGCACAGTCAGTTTTGGGGGGATGTTTGTTGCCCAGCCGTGGGCTGGCTGGGGTTTGGGAAGCTGGAATGCATTCCCATGTGGATCTGTTCTCTCTGGTGAGGCATTATCCCAGTTGTTTCCCATCTCAGTGAGGGGCAGGATATCCTTACACTGACTTATGTGCAGCAGGGAAAAGGCAGGAGCCTTTCCAAGGTACCTGTACTTGGCTTGTTCATGACAACCAGTGAGAGGGAAAATCTCCTTCCGTGACCAGGAGAGGACTGTTTAGAGTCAGTGGGACAGAGATGGGGATGTTCTCTTATTTCCCCCCTTATATAACCTTGTTGCCGTGCCAAGAGATGATCTCTGCCTGGTTTTTTTAAGTCACAGGTGAAATACATCATTATTTGTAGCTGTGCTCACTATTAACTGTAAACCACAAATCTAATCAAGTACCTGAGTTGTGTAATCAAACTCCTGAGGAAAACATGAAGATTGCTCCAAACTTGGCATATAAATAAATGCCAGCAGAAAGAGGTGAGGCCCTCTGAGCCAGGACTTCCTTCTGAGCCAGGGGACTTGGCACAGGGAGTTCTGTGCAAGTGCTCACCTGGAGAGCTCAGGCTCTTGGAGAAGCTGAGTTATTCCACTGCCACAGAGGGAGGATGGACTGGGGATTATCCTGAAGGATCAGTTAACTACTGATCCTGTAGTTAACTACTCAAGTTTTAGCTACAAACAATATTTAACAGATGTTTAGAGTTAGTTTGTCAAGCTATAGCTTTCAATTAGCAATTTGCTCTGCTGTTTTTAAAACTGTAGGGGGGCAAACTGTAAATATGATCTCTATCCCAGAAAAAAAGCCCTACTCACTTCTCAAAATCCATTCCTTCTGCTTCTCTGGAACCAGACCTTTTTGGATTTGGCCTTTTTTTCCCATTTCACCTGCAGACTTGCTTAGGTTTTCAGTAGTTTGCTGTCTTTCCTTGTGCATCTCGCAGCAGGCAGTGCAGCAAGAAGGGTTAAACAAGCCTGAGAGTGTGCAGCGGACGTGCTTGACTTTCATTACTGGTTATGGCACATAAGACAGAGAACCCAGCATGTCCTCTTTAAAGGAAAATTGTGTTCCTCTGCCTGCTTTAAGTGTGTCAGCAAAGCGGTTGTGAAGGATGCAATTTACTGAGTCTTTCAAAAGCCTTTGTCAAAGTTCCTCCCGAAAGTCAGAGAGAACCAAAAGCATCTCACGAAACTCCAGTGTACGACGAAGCCCAGCCAGGCAGGGGCTGACCAGGGATTCCCCTGATGTGGCTCACAGGTGAGCCAAGAAAATGAGAGGCTGCTCTTCAAATTAAATGTTTCCTTCTGGGGTTGTTCAGCCTGGAGAAAAGGAGGCTCAGGGGGGACCTTCTGGCTCTGCACAACTCCCTGACAGGAGGGGGCAGCCAGGGGGTCGGGCTCTGCTCCCAGGGAACAAGAGGAAATGGCCTCAGGCTTTGCCAGGGGAGGGTTAGGTTGGATATTAGGGAAAAATGCTCCACTGAAAGGGTGCTCAGGCATTGGCACAGGCTGCCCAGAGCAGTGTCAGAGTCACCATCCCTGGAAGTGTTCAAAAAAACAGTAGACCATCACTATGTGCTGTGGTTTGGTGGCCACGGGGGTTAACCCGTGTGAAGGTTGGACTTGAGGATCTTGGAGGTGTTTTCCAACCTTAATAATTCCCTGATTGTCTGAGATCCACCACCCTCTGTGGTGTTCCTCCTGCCTTGGCTCACAGAATTGTGTGGGTTGTCTCCAGGTAAGCACAGGCTGTGAGTGACAGCAGAAGAGAAGAGTGTTGCTTGTACAAAGCCCTAGGCCCAGGTGACGTGGCAGCAGAACCCTGTCCCCCAGCAGCTCTGGCAGCCAAACACCACAGTTTGTGTGCCACTTCTCATCCTGTTATCCCAACAAATACACCAGATCCACCAGAGGCCCCAAACAAGGAAACGCCGGCAACAGAAATCAATCTCACTTAAGACCTACTGAGGGTGAAGCAAGAAAAAGTCTAAAACAAAAGGTCACCCTGCAATGAATGTTGACTTCTGGGTCAAAACTACTGCCCAAAAACCTCTTATCCTTGACAATCACGAGCATCCAGGGAGGGATTGTTAGGACACAGCAGCTGACACCCTTTCTATGCTGCGTTTGGAAAGGGTGTCAGCTGCTGTGTCCTTACCATCCCTCCCTGGATGCTCTGGAGTGGTGTGGAAAATGGATTTTGGATAACAATTTATTGCAGTGTTCCCCACCCATGCACCACATCCTGGTGTTTGTACATGTGCATTTGAGGATGCAGGGGGGCATGATTCCCTGGAAAGTTAAATTAAATCAAATCAAACCCTTTTCTGCTTCCTAACAGTTTCTCACAGAGTTTTGGTACACTCACCACAGACTCTTCCCTTGTGGGACAGAGCCTTTCTCCTGCATTCCTGCAAAAGCTCCTCGAGGCTGCTTTGCATGGCTGAATGGAGAGATTTCCTACATAAAGGGCTCTGTCCCTCTCCCTGAACCATGGGGTGCCTGTCTCAGCTTGCATGTGAATCTCAGGGAAGATGTATTTCTGCAGCTGTTTTCTGTGCAAAGTGAGGGGTGAGCAGCCCCAGAGCCTCCCAGGGTGTTGGGAAAAGGCCAGGCTGTCTGGTCTGCAGGTCCCTGGCAGCACAGGAGAAGGGCTCAGTCCCTAGGGAAAAAAAAAAAAATTTAAAAAATCAGGAAAAAATCCCAATTCCAGACTCCTATTTGCCTTTCTCTGCAGACAGCAAGTGTCTTATGGGAGACAAGGACTTGGGGAACAGGGAGAGAGACAGAGGGCTTGGGAAAGGGGGAAATGCTGCCAAAAATCTGTGTCTGCAGGCAGCAGGAAGGGACAAGTTGAGACCTGAGAATGACACATCATTTTCTCTGATAAGCTGGCAGATTGTGAAGGGGCCAAAAGCTGTAAGTCACAGACCTGGAGGTGTTTAATTGCACTTCCCAAAGCTCCAGCAGTGCTCAGTTCTCTGGGGAGCTGGGTCTCACCCCAGGTCAGCAGGCCTTTACATGCTCCCTCCCCACAGTGTCCATCACTGGAGGAAACATGCCTTGGGATTCCCTGGTGACTAAGTGGGGCCACGGGGATCTATATAATCCTCCCTCTGCACCCTTGGGCACATGAGTTTGGGCATCTGAACTCTCCTTCCTGCAAGATCCTGCATGTTCTGCTTTGTTTCCCTCATACAGAAAGGGCTGAGGAGCTGATGGTGGTAGGAGAAGTCGCCAGCAGCAATGCTGTGATTAAATTAGAGTCAAGTCCAGCTTTGATTCCTGCTCTCCTGTGCCTTCCTTCCTCCCCTCAGGGCCAGAGGGAACCAACGAGTGAATGGAGTTCAGCTACAGGGACAGATGATGGCATCCCACCCAAATAGCCTGTCCAGAGGCTCCAACTGTGCCTTGTCTCCTCCAGAGAGCAAATTTCTGTGCCCCACAGATGGTCCTGGGCACAAAGCAATGTCCAACCAGCAGCCAAGGCCCCCTCCCTGCAGGGCATCACTCAGAGACATTCCTGGATGAACCCAGCGACTCTGTGGCAAGAGGCAGCCCAGGAGGAGCTGACGTGGAGAACACCTTCACCAGAGCAGTGCTGATGGAAGGTCCTCACAGAATTCATGGAATGACAGGCTGGTTTGGGTGGGAAGGGACCTCAAAGCCCATCCCATTACACCCCCTGCCATGGGCAGGGACTCCTTCCACTATCCCAGGCTGCTCCAAGCCCCGTCCAGCCTGGCCTTGGACACTGCCAGGGATGCAGGGGCAGCCACAGCTTCTCTGGGCACCCTGTGCCAGGGTGTCACCACTCTGACAGGGAAGAATTCCTTCCCATATCCCATCTATCCTCTGTTCCTCTGGCAGTGGAAAGCCATTCCCTGTGTCCTGTCCCTCCATCCCTTGTCCCAAGTCCCTCTCCAGCTCTCCTGGAGCCCCTTTAGGCCCTGGAAGAGGCTCTGAGGTTTCCCTGGATCCTTCTCTTCTCCAGGTGAGCACCCCCAGCTCTCAGCCTTTCCTCACAGGAGACATGTTCCAGCTCTCACCTCGTGTCCCCTTCCCTCTCTGGACTTACTCCTTACTTATGGAATAACCCCAGAGGCTGGAACAAGGAGCATGGTGCTCTCTGGAGGAAGAAGAAGCTACTGTGGGAAGCCCCAGGCACATCCCTCAATGCCAGTAATCAACAGAGCTGAGCCCCAGTTATCCCAGTTATGTCACTGAACCCTCCCACAGCGGTGCAGAGTGCTGAGGAGGATGGAGGAGAGAATCAGAGGATGTCAGTAGTGTCAGTCTGGCTGCACCCTGGGAATGTCACCTTGAATGTTCCCTATTCACGGCACAGGGTGCCCAGAGAAGCTGTGGCTGCCCCTGGATCCCTGGCAGTGTCCAAGGCCAGGTTGGATGGGGCTTGGAGCAGCCTGGGATAGTGGAAGGTGTCCCTGCCCACGGCAGGGGTTGGAATGAGATTAACTTTGTGGTCCCTTCCAACCCAAACCAGTCTGGGATTCTCTGATTTTACGATTCTGTGTTTCAGCCCCAAATACCCATTTTCTCCTGTCTGGGGGATGTTTCTGACACACAGTGATGGTTAACCACTGTTGGTCACCAGCTGCTCACCCAGTCTACTGGGAGCCAACACTGACTTTTGTCTCTGTGCTGAGCTTCACCCCTGGTGTGGGGAAACACTGACCTGTCACACGATGCTTTCAGCTGGGCTTGAGGCATCTGGGAATTGCATTTTCAGGACAGGTCAGAGCACTCTGATAAAGGCCACCTCAGCCTTTCCCACTGACTCAGATGCTCCTTATTGTGAAACGCTTCCCTCTTTCCCAACACTGCAGTCCCAGCCAAGGGGATCATGCAAGAGCCAGGGAAAACACCGAGGAAAAAACAAGGTGTAAAAGAGTTTTTCTAAACAAGTTCCCATCACAAATCCTGATCCTTAGTTCAGCAACAGTGAAAAATAAGATCCCATTTCCTCCAGAGGTGAGGTGATGATGACACATCCTGCTGCTCACCACCACGGTGAGATCAAGGGAGAACAAATCCCTTGAGGATGGGGGGAGAATGGTCAACAGATCAAAATTCAGCTGTTACCAAAGACGAGGAGGCTCAGAACAATGACCTGCAGTTGGGAACAGGTGAATATCTCACCCAGCCATCAGTGCTGCCAGCCAGGGCTCAGCACCGGGGAACAGGGGAGACAAATAATTCCTGTTTACAGCAATAAAGAGCTCGGTGCTGAGGAAGGAACTGCATCCATTCACACCTGGGCTTACCCAAATGCCCCACTAGGGCCAGCTGATTGCTCAGGTACGGGCGATTTGTTTCCCAGGCAGCCCAGAAAAGCTGCTCAGAAACATTTTGATGTGCTCTCAATTACTTTTGGAGCAAATCAGTGAGGGCCTTGGGTCAGCTGGGAATCTGTGGGAGTTTTAACAGCACCACTAATGGCAGCAGAGGGGATGGAGCCTCCACTGTCTGTGAGTGCTGCTGCTCCTCCTGACCCCTTCTGGTCATTGTTAAGCTGCATTGTGTTTGCACAGAACTTTGAGATCCCCTCCCTCCTGTACTTTTAAACCTCTGTTTAACCCTGAATGTTCCCCCAGATCCCACTGTGCTTCTTGCATTGAATCCCTCCCACCCCTCCCTGCCTTGCACAAATTCTAATATTCATTACAGAGCTCAGAAGTGCCTTATGGCTTAATAAAATCTGTCTCAGTCAAGGGAAAAGATTTAGACAGGAATCAGCTCACTCAGCAGAGGAAACTGTTCTCCTAACAAACTCATCAAGCCATTTCCCATAGGAAACCAGTTCCAAAGGCACGTTGGCAAGCAGCAGCCTAAGACAAAAGGAGATCAATTTGCTGGATAAATTGCATGCCGCAGACAGGAGGGTGACATAATTGTGGGTTTTCTTGTTGTGACAGGTGAATTTCAGACCCAGGACACCTTAGATCATACAAAATCACTTGTTAAGGAAATAAAGTTTTATGCTGGCTTATACCAAACCCTAAGCAATGTGAAAAGGGGAGGATTTGCTGTCGGATGCCTCAGAGCTGCAAGGAGCTAATTTATTTATAAGCACCCCCTCTGCCAGGGCCTCAGTGAGGATGTGGAAGGTACCTCACAAATAATTCACCGTGCACACAGAGCCTGGAGCTGCCCAGCACATCCAAGGGCTGCCGAGGTCTGGAGGATGAGGAGTGGGAAGCGATGGTCTCCTGGGGAACGTGAGGGAGCTGTGACAGCTGAGAAGCAGAGGTTGTGCCAGCACTGGGTTTCAGCCCGTGTCCTTTGGTCGTTTGTAAATTGGTAATCAATATGAATGTTTACTGGAGCTTTCTGTGAGTGCAGAGGCTGCTGAGCCATCAGAGCACCCGGGGTCTTTCTCATGGCACAGTCCTGGCTCTGCTTGGCTGGTGCAGAGGCTGGTACTTCCCAGTCCTTCTTGTTCACTGGGGAAGCTCAGGAAAATACTGCACTTGGCACCGATGATTTCTTTGGTTTTACTTTCACAAGGAGGAAAAGGAACAGATTTGTTGCCCAGAGTAGCTGTGGCTGCCCCTGGATCCCTGGAAGTGTCCAAGGCCAGGTTGGACGGGGCTTGGAGCAGCCTGGGATAGTGGAAGGTGTCCCTGCCGTGTGGCACTGGATGGGCTTTAAGGTTCCTTCCCGCCCAAACTATTCTGCGTTTCTATGAATATGCTATTTCCAGCCTTTCTGTCTCTCACATAATCAAACTGTAAGTTAAAGTCACTGCTAGAGGCACCACAGAAATTCTGTGTAAGTACCTGAAAATCAGGCACTTATCTCTACAGATTTCCCCTGTGGCTTCCTGCTCATGCTCTACCAGTGAAATCTTCTATCCCTGGGTTTCCCTGACACATCTTCATGCAGAGCCCCTGCTGGTCCAGCTCTTCCCCTGGAGACAGACCCTGCAGCCCAGGGGACTTTCATCCCCAAAGGCCTGAACAGGGGTTTTTAGTGGGGAGCTGTGCCCTGCAGCCCTGGCCCTCAGTGCTCTGCTCTGTCCCTGCTTGCCAGGGCTGCTGGCACAGGCACCAGCCCTGCTTGAGTGGCACTTCAGCCACTGAGTCCCCAACAAAGGCAGGGTCACACATGGTCGCTGTAATTAAGGTCTTTATTTTCCAACACGTTTCCCTCTCAGCCATGCTCCTGAACTTTTGAACTTCCCTGTCATTGGGCTGGGACTCCCGGGGATGCCTCGCAGCCACATTTGTATCCCACTGTTGTTCCCACTTATCCCCATCACCTTGGTGCTAATGGATACCCAGACCCCACAGCTGGTGGCTTTGGGCAGTGAGGTGGAAGCTCTGATCCTGACGTCACACAGACTCCTGGAGCTGGCTCCGGCAGCATCGCTGTGCCTGTGGGTTTGTATTCCTGGGGTTGCCCTCAGCCACAGGCACCTGCATGACATGTGTCCAATCTAACCCTGCACCGCATCCCTCAGAATAAAGCCCCCTGCACGCAGGTGCCACAGCTGCACCGGGGCACACCTGATGTGCCTACACAGGATTCTTCCCTGCCAGTGACAAGGACTTGGCACTTTGCGCTGAACAGGTTGCCCAGGGAAGCTGTGGAATCTCCATCCTTGGAGATAACCAAAAGTCATCTGGAAATGGTCCTGGGCAACCAGGTGGCCCTGCTTTAGCAGGGGACATTGGACTAAACGACCTCCAGAGATCCAAATGACCTCCAGAGATTCCTCCCTGCCCCAACCAGTCTGTGATTCTGCGATTTTCTGCAGTTTCACTGAGGCTTTGCCAGCCCAGCCCCATGTACAGATGTGCTGGTTGGGGCTCAGCTCAGCAACCCTGAGTGGCCCAGTGCCACACTTAATTAATTCAGCTGCAGAACTCAACACCACAGGGTGCCTTTGTGCTGAAAATTGTCTTGGGTTCAAAACACCATTAGGTGGATTAATAAAATAATAAATACCACCTGTTTTTAAAAAATATGCATGAGCTGCAGATGCCGAGAAGAGGTTTAAAGAACAGTTTTATTCTGTCCTTGCATCCACCCCAAGGCCTCCACTCCTGGTCTTGGTGGGAGTTGGGTCGCCATCTGGAGCATTCCTGCAGGACAGCAGGGTTGGACGTCAGACTGAAGGGTGTCTACACATATCATTCATCTGAAAATTAGACTTCTCAGGGAAGACTAGAAATGAAACATCTCCTTCCAAGTCAAGAGTTCAGCTCCAGCAGAGTGAGCTGAACCCCCAGGTTCTGTTGAGATTTCCCAGCACTCCACTCCTTCCCTGGGGGATTTTCTGGACACTTTGTTCTGTGACCTGGTCTCACACTGAGCACCACTGCAGCAGGATGCTCTCAATTCATCCCACCTGAGGCTGTGTCCTCTCTGCACCCTTCCTCCAGGTGTTCACACACACTGGGAATATCCCCCTGAGCCTTCTCCAGCTTGGACAGTCCCAGCTCTCCCAGCCTTTCTCCACAAAGAGGCTCCAGTCCCTTCAGCATCTTCATGGCCCTTTTTTGGACTCCCCAGTGTGCATCCTGTGAGTGCCACAGCTCCCTGTGTGCATCCTGTACCACATATCCCTGTGTGCAGTGCATCCTGTGAGTACCACAACTCCTGTGTGCAGTGGATCCTGTGAGTACCACAGCTCCCTGTGTGCATCCCTTGGGTACCACACCTCCTGTGGGCAGTGGATCCTGTGAGTAACACACCTCGCTGTGGGCACCCTCTGCCAGCCTGCGGGGCCCTTCCGATGGAGCGGGATCATTCCCTGCTGCCAGAGGAGGCTCCGCAGCCCGGCCAAACCCAGCAGCTCCCTCCGCCTCCCCTGCGCACAGGAATCCATCCCGCGGCCTGCCCAGGGATGGGGGCGTGAGGAGGGGAGGTCACTCCTGCAGCTCCCTGCTCTTCCCACCATCCAGCCCATCCTCCAGCCCCAGGATGGAACAGCGGGGCTGCGCACAGCCGGCTCCAGCAAAGCCACGTTTGGAGCTGGCACCTCCGTGGGATCTCGGCAGACGGAGTCCTGGCTTTGGTGTGACAAGGCCTGCTCCCCCCTTTCATCAGGACGCGCCTGGGTCAGGGCTGTTTCTCCCTGCTCAGCTTTTCAAAGGCCCCACATCAAAGTCAGCCCGTGGGTTCCTCAGTTTCTTTCATATAGCCCACAATGGCCTTGTTAAATCACAGAAACCTTTGCGGCTTTTCTCCTTTCTTTCCTTTCTTTCTCTATTATTTTTTTAAATAATCTTTTCATTTGGGGGGGATTGATAAGGGAAAGTGGTTGTTGGGAGAAGGACATTTCTTCCGTAACATTTCTTTAAGAGTCTTGCCTATCAAAGCAGTAGAAAAGAAGCACCAAGGAAAATGCAAGCAGATGGATGAAATGCTTTCCTTTTATATATATATGTATGTATATATGATTTTTTTTTTCATGAAGCTTTGGAGATGTGCCTTTGATTTTCTCATTCTTCTCCTACGTGCCCCCAGTTTGGATCTACAAATTTGCAGCTGGGGAACTGGCCAGAATCACCCCAGTGACCCATGGAATATCCCTTTCATTTTTTCTTGCCTCCAACTCCCACGTTACAGGATCAGAGAAAACTGTTAAACCCCAAATTCCCGTATTTGTGCTGGGTCCCTTGAGCCTATAGGAACCTGATGCAGCTCTTAATAATAATAATCCAGGGGCTCATACTTCTGGTGTGAAAGGTGTGAGTAATTTGGGCCAAATGGGGCATGTTTGGTTCTCTTAAGTCACCTGGGTGTTTGTCAATAAATCCTGCCAGCTCCTGCTCATCCATGGCAACCCTGCCCAACTTCTCCAGGGTACCACCTGCTTCCAGGTAGTTCTCTTTGGAACTTGCTATCCTTTTTTTACCTCCTCAGAATTTTTCTCCCTCCTGACACGAAAGTGGAGGTTTTCTCTAGGCTGTTACTACCACTGCACCTTCCACTACCTCAAGTTTCCAGCCTAAACTTAGTCTGTGAATCCATTTCTATCTTTCCTTGCATCACTACCATCCAATTGCTTAAAGCGTCTGCTCTCCAGGTAGTCTAAGTCCCCCAAAATATTTACAGAGAGTGATCTGATCTCCTTCAGATCATTATTTGCTTCTGGGCTATGTCCTCCAGTCTGCTCCCGCGTGTCAGCCCTGCTCTAGTGACAGCCCTCCCCAGGGATGTCTCCTGGGTGGGAGATGCACTGGGAATGCCGATGGGCTGGACAGGTGTCCTCACCTGCACTGATGCAGACCACAAAAATATGTGCAACAAAGATGCTCCTTCCCCCAGACCTCCAAAGGGCAGCACAGCCCCAGCTGTGTCAGCAAGAGCACAGCTGGAGGAATGGTGTTGTTCCCACCTGCTCAGCATTCCTGAGGCTGCATCTGGAGAACGGTGGGCAGTCTGAGGGCACTCTGGGGAGGCCAGAAAAGCCTGAAAAGTCCAGTACAGGGTCACTGAAACATCCCAAAGTACTGAGTGTGTGGTGTGGGAGGGAACTGGGGCTACTCAGCCTGGCTGGGGAAGGTCTGTGGCAAAGGTGTGATCAAAAATCTCCGGCTCCGGGAAGTTTCAAATCTTGACTGGACAAGGTAGTGAGAAATCACAGAATCATAGAAAGGCTTGGATTGGAAGGGATCTTAAAGATCACTCAGTTCCAACCCACTTGCCATGGCACCCCCTAGACCAGGTTGCTTCAAGCTCCATCCAACCTGGCCTTGGACACTTCCAGGGATCCAGGGGCAGCCACAGCTTCTCTGGGCAGCCTGCTTTGACTTTGAAGTTAGTCCTGGGGACGGATCAGGATGTTAAAGGTCCCCAGAGGGTTTTTCCACCTTTCTGTGACTCCAAGAAGGTCAAAGCCAAGGTTTAGGGCAGACTGCGCTCCTCAGCCCCTGCAGATGCACCTTCCCAGCTCTTGCTCACAGCTGGTTCTCCACCCTCTGTCACCCTGAGTGTGCCTGGCTGGAGGTGTGACACAGCACTGCTCCAGAGCTTCTGGTTCCTTACAGGTGTATGACCCTGGGCTGGCAGGAGTGAAGGATTGTACCAGTCCTGGTCATTTCTCATATGAGTTCAGCCAAGGGAAGGCACCAGGTGATCACCCACTGGGAACATGATTCCCTGTTTCCTACAAGATGTGCTGTTTGCATTCCTATCCTGAGCTCTCCCAGTGGTTCCTGCCAAGGTTCCTGTGCCAGCAGGAACTGCCATATCATGCAGGGACCATCCCTAGTTCTGCCTGCACACAACACCTTTGCCTGACCCTGTTTTCCCACCTCATAGGAGAGGCCATGCCGGGAAGAACTTCCTCTGGTTCCAACAGTCACACTAAAAGAGGGAGCAGATGGAGCGAAAGCAAAGGTTGGAAGGAGAGATGACAAGAATATTCTGTCTTCCTGTGCCACCTTGGGTCAGTTCTTGGGTCTGCACATATCAAGCAGCTGCTGGGAGTTCAGGGGTGGGCAGTTACCGGGGTGGGGATCCTCAGCGTCTGTCTGAAGGGTCTGGGTTTAAAATCAAATGTCTCCAAGGCCGTGAGGCATTGCTGGATGTGGTGTGAGAGCAGAACAGTGTCCAGAAGCTTGCAGGGGGTGGGGGGGGTGTTATCACCTCCTTTGCTCATCACGAACTGCCTCCAGCAGTCCTGGTGTTCCCACCCGCAGGAACACAGCCTCTGGGTCTCCCAGCACAGCCCAGAGACTGGTCTGAATCCCGACTGGCTCTGTTTGCTCAAATATGCCCTTGAGAAATTGTTCAAAACTTGTCTTGGCCGGGGATCAAGCCCTGCGACAGCACATCCCAATCTCACATCTCATCACAGCCCAAACCGGTCCCGGCAGCAGAGACACCTCGCTGTTCACAGCCTGCTTCCCTGCCCTGCTCAACACCCACCCCAAACCCGACGATGTCTCCTGATAACCTGTTGGTATCGAGGAGATCACATGTACACAAAGTATTTCAAAAGTAATGAACCACTAGAGAAGGGTTGGGCAGGAATTTTCCAGCCCACCCAGACCTTCCTTCTCCAGGGCAGAAGCCAAGCACTGATTTCCCCATCCTGCCTGTGGCTGCTGTGGTCCCACTGTTGTTGCCATTCCCCTGTGGGTGCAGTTTACAGAGTCCATGCAATTGTCAGCAAGGGGTTTCCTCAGGTTGATCCCTGCAAGGGCTCTCTGCCGGGGTCCATCCCCAGGCTGCTGTGGACAGCACGGAGCAAGGACAGGCACTTTCCCATCCTCAAGGTCCATGAAGGGACAAGAGAGCTGGAGAGGGACTTGGGACAAGGGCGTGTATTGATAGGACAAGGGGGAATGGCCTCTCACTGCCAGAGGGCAGGGCTGGATGGGATATTGGGAAGGAATTGTTCCCTGTGAGGGTGCTGAGGCCCTGGCACAGGGTGCCCAGAGAAGCTGTGGCTGCCCCTGGATCCCTGGAAGTGTCCAAGGCCAGGCTGGACGGGGCTTGGAGCAGCCTGGGATAGTGGAAGGTGTCCCTGCCCCTGGCAAGGGGGGAGAACAAAATGAGCTTTAAGGTCCCTTCCCACACAAACCATTCTGGGATTCTATGTTTCTGTGATCCAGGAAAGTGAGTAGTGTGGGATGGGAGTCACAGTAGCCTCATGGGGAGTGTGGGGGTGGCACAACCTGCCAGTTGTAAGCACAAACACTGTTTAAATTCTTGTCTGCCTGGATTTATGACATCCTCCTGAAGCTGGAGTTCTCCAGTGCCAGGGTTTGGCTCTGTGCCTCACTTAAGTTTAGCTGGAGGTGGGAACAAGACCCAGGGCCTTGTAGAAGAGCCCAGTGGGCAGACTATGCGAAAAACACAAAAAATCTGGGTGTGATCCCCAAATCCAGAGCTGCCCTTTCCCAGGACAGTGCCCCAGCTACAAGGAGGGTGTTCTGATGGGGCTGGTGCAGAGCTCCCTTGTAAGTGCTTTGCTGGCAGGCTGGGAATTCACAGTCCCACTGTGCAGGAGGATACAGGAACACAGTCCTGGGATGGGTGAAATATGAGTAAAATCCAGCATGGCTCGAAACCTTTCAGAGGCAGAAAGCAGAGGAAACAGCAGTGGGCTGGCAGCAGGACGGGAGTTTGGAGGGGCTGCTGTGAGGGAAGCTCATGTATAATTCCCTTCTCCAGAGCTGGAAAACAGGCTCCAGCCTGGCCACCCCCGCTGGGTCAGCAGACACAGGCACAGAGCAGAGGAGGCTCTCCTGCCCTCGGACACCTTCCTGGGGAGAGCGCCATCAAAAGCAGGGGACTTTTGTGCTCAGATGCTCAAATAGCATTTCCTATCAAAAAGGTTTCCTTGATTATTTCCCAGCAAACGGCAAACCTTTGCAGTAGCCTGAACATCACAGGGGGAGACCGAGGGACTGGCTGTGAGGCCAGCTCAGGGCAGCTCCATGTCCTCGGTACTGAGCTTAAATTGTTCCTCTCCCAGCCCCAGCCCAGAGCACGAGGGAGCACTTGGGAATCATCAAACACCCTCTGCCCTCCGTCCATGGTCCCCCACCTGATCCAGCTCCTCCACAGCTGTATGGACAACAGAGCGCTGTTTTGTGCTATTCTCATGGTCGTGTGCCTCAGTTTCCCATTGTCCTGCGTGCTGAGGAACAAGTGGGATAGCATCTTTCTGCTCCAGGAAATAACAAGGAGTGGCTGCTTGGCACACAGGACTCTAAATCTCCAAATAAGGCATAATCAAAAGCCTTGTTAGGCAACAGTGCTGTGCTCCAAACCTGGGAACAGAAACTCCCCTGCCTTTCACAGATTCATGGAATTGTTAAAGTTGGAAAAGTCCTTTAAGATCATCGAGTCCAACCATTCCCCCAGCACTGCCAAGGCCATCACTAAATGATGTCCCCAGGTGCCACATCTACATGTTTTTGAACACTTCCCCACTGCCTTGGGCAGCCTGTGCTAATGCCTGACCACCCTTTCTGTGATGAAATTTTCTCTAATATCCAACCTAATCCTCCCCTGCTTCAGCTTCCTGACACCTGCTGTAGATTGTGTGGTTTAGAGCCTTTCTATGGAGATCTCTCATCCAATCAAGCACCAAATGAAGAGGAAACAGGAAATAGGATGAGATCTTTCACAGAATCACAGAATCATTCAGGTAGGAAAAGCCCTCTAAGACCATTGAGTCCAACCCCAGCACTGCCAGGGCCACCACTAAGAGAAGACATTCCTAACAACACGAAGTCTTCCGCTTTCCAGAGTATCTCTGCCTTGCAGCAAAGCTCTGGCTCTCACTCACTCTGGGACTGGTTTTTGAAACTGACCTCTGGAAATCTCCAGTGGGGGCACAGCATTAGGGAAATCCAAATTATCCACAGGGAGGAGTGCTGGAGAGACACGTGGCAGGATGAGACAGAGCGGAAGGGCACAGGTGCCATCAGCAATAGCAGTTGGGAAAGGCTGGGGAATGGCTGGAAACAAATTTATTCATCATTCCCACTGACCATGTCTCCTGAAAGTTTAGAATCATCAAATTTGGAATATCCTGAGCTGGAAGGGACTCACAAGAATCATCGAGTCCAGCTTCTGGCCCTGCACAAGACAGCCACAATCTGCCTGACTGAGCATTTTGCCTGCTATTAAAACCCATTTCTTTACCCTAATGATTCCTCGTGATCCTTCTGTGATGGGTGTAAGGAGCCAGGGACAGGATCCAGCAGCAGTATACGGAAATGCCAGTCCCATAAGGTGCCAGGAATTAGGAAACGGGGACAGTGTGGGCAATGGATCAGCCAGTGGAGAGACACACAGGAGCAGAGTGAAAGAACGTGTAAGCAAAAGTTACCAGGAAAATTCCCTGGAAAGGACGGAGAATCAGAAAACTTAATGCCTAGCCCAGAAAATGAGGACAAAAGAATAAATGAACAAGAAAGAAGGAATGCTCAAAGTAAGGAGAGCCAGTCACACACAGAGCTCAGAACACAGGGAAATCATGTAGGCTGGGGTCGATATTCCACACCCCTCCCTAATCCCACCTGCCTGGCTTTTCCAGCAGGAGCCTGGGCAGAGCTCTGAGAATTCAGCGTTTCCAATTAGAGAGGAGCCCGGGCTCTTCCCAGGTTTGGCTTTGCAGCTCATCAGCCATGCAGGGAGAGAGAGAAGGGGGCAATGACAGGAGTCAGGGGTGGGAGCCCCTCTCCAGCACTGGGACCATGGGCACGGCTGGGGAGGAATCACCTTGGCCCGGGAGTACGAGGAGTTCTCGCTCTTAACGCGCTTCCCCAAGGTCTCTGCGAAGGTGTCAAGGTGAATATCAAACAGTCCTGAGGAGCCCCAGGAATTGGGCTAAGGATGCGGTCGCCATGGCAACAGAGTGGCTTATGGTCGACGATATTGAGTGATGTGTCACATTCATAAAGTCACGGCACTGAGGCAGCGCCTCCGAGGAGCCTCTAAAGCAAACCAGGATGGAGCAGAGACAGCCAGGGCTGGGGCTGGGACTGGGACTGGGGCTGGTGCTGGTGCTGGGGCTGGGGTTGGAGTTGGAGCTGGGATTGGGGCTGCTGACTCTCATGGTGTTTATTTCTGGGCAGAGGTGTTCTCAAGTTACCTCTTTCCACATGAAAGCTGGCAATTTCCATTGTTATTCCACACTGTGGCATGCGGAGAGGTAGGGAAGTTCAAACGCCAACAGATGGATCCAAACCACGATGTTCTATTTTGCATTCATACCATGACCTCGCTCAAGATTAACCTTTAGGATAAACCTTCCTGAAAACAGCAGACCAGAGGCATTTTCTTCTGTTAGCAGGAGGTGATAGAATTGTGGAATGTCCTGAGATGGAAGGGACCCACTGGGATCATTGAGTCCAACTTCTGGCTCTGCACAGACACCCCAAGAATCCCACCCTGTGCCTGAGAGCAGTGTCCTAACCCTCCTGGAGTTCTGGCAGCCTCGGGGCTGTGCCCATTCCCTGGGGAGCCTGGGCAGTGCCCAGCACCCTCTGGGGGAAGAACTCTTCCTGATATCCAGCCTAAACCCCCTGACACAGATCCAGCTGTTCCCTCGGTCCTGTCCCTGTCACCACAGAGCAGAGATCAGTGCCTGCCCCTCCTCTGCCCTCAGAGGAAGTTGTAACTGTGATGAATCTCCCCTCAATCTCCTCCAGCTGAACGAACCAGGTGCCCCCAGCCACTCCTTACGAGGGCTCTCCTACACACCCTTCCCCATCCTCATGGCCTCCTTTGGACACTCTCTAAGAGCTGAAATGATACTTTAATGTACTTACCATGTTTATGTTTCTCCTCCATGCCTGGAGGGTTCAGGTGTTGGTCCCCTGAAGCCCCAGTTTCATTCAGTACTTGTGGTCTGGGTCTCTCTGAGCTGCAGCAGAGGCCAGCCCTGGACAAGTGAGCAGCCACACACAGAGATCCCATGGCACATCCTCCACTTTCAGCTTCCCTGGATTCAAACTGGGCAGCTGGTGCTGCTGGGCACAGATCTGGACATGCAGAACGTGTCTTGCTCTCACCCAACAGCACAGAACTGAGCCAAGCTCATCCCAGAGATCTGTTGTCAAGTCTCTGCCCTTTGGATATTGAGGTTTTTTTCCTTACCCAGTAAATGTCAGATGTAAAACACCTAAAGAGTCAGAGCAGAACCTCAAGGCACAGTTTTTTTCCAGCAGGTCCCACATAAGAGATTTCCCACCTGCTTGTTCCATACACCTGTGGGTTTTATGCTCAGTTTCAAAACACACACACAATGTCTTGATGCTCCTTTTCCAATTTCAAATGCTCACAGTGGGTGAGGGTGGTGGGGGGAGGTACTTCTGTTCTCCCTTTCCCAAATAATTGCAGTGATCCCTCCAGATCCCTGCCAGGATTGTAGGAATTGCCCTTGGTCTCTCGGGCAGGTGCTCTCATTGCAGGATACGGCATAGCCGTACGTGTTTTATTAGAAGACAGAGCTCTAAGTGTCTAAACATAGGAATAAGTTTCATGCTCCAAATCCCAATTTCACAAGTTTTTTAAGTGCTGCTCTTGGATAGACACGTGAACTCATGTGGAAGAAACTCCACACAACCTGTGTCATTGTCATCTCCAGCGCAGGGTCGTGGACATCCCTGTGCTCAGCATCATCCTTGTCACAACCCTGCTCTCTGAGCCTGGTCTGTCCATTTTCACTCCAGTGTGTGCAGATCCCCCCATCTCAGCACTGCAAATTCCATCCCTGGAACTGGACTGCTGCCTCTCAGTTTGGGAAGTGCTGCACACCGCAGAGCAGGAGTCCATCGTGAATTTAGCCATAAGAATGTTGTCATGATGAGGGATGAGCGTGGAAGAAGAAGGAGTTGAACATTAATAACAGTGGACAAGACTTGTCTGCATTGATGGATGGTTCTAGTACCAGGAAATCAAAACAGATTTAGACTGGACTTGGGATAATTTGTGAATTGGGCCAAAGCAAATGAACCCGAGAGCACCTTTTTGTTCCTCTGTGCCCTTAAAACAGCATGCAGAAACATAAAAAGAAACCTCTTTTCCCCACTTGGATCCCAAACCACTGTTTCAAGACAGACCCTCTTTGAACAGGTGTCTGTGGGGTGTTTGTGACAAGGTTTTGATGGGGAGAGCTCCATGGCAAGGCAGGGGTTCCCTGCAGTCCGTGCAGGACCTGCCCCAGAGCAGATGGATATTCCTGGCAGGAAGCACAGCCTGTGGAGGACCCAGGCCAGAGCAGAAGAAGAGAATGAGAGAGAAAGGAGCCTCTCTGTCCTGACTGCAACCCTGTCCTGCACTGCCTGCTCTGTAATGAGGGGCTTGGGTGTGACCTTTGGTGGCAACAACAGGGGCAGAACAGGACTTGGAGTGAGGTCAACCAAGGAAAGGAGGGAGGAAAGGTTGTTTCCCTATGTGAGTTAATAATTGTCTTTCTGATTCCCACTACCTGAATCAATAATTTAAAATATTTTTTAAATATATATTTTTATGTTTATATATATTTTTTTGCACTACATTAATTTCCCCAAGCTGAGTCTGTTTAGTCCACAACAATGGGGCCTTGAGCAGCCAGATCTAGTGGAGGCCATCCCTGCTCGATGGTCTTTGAGGCCCCCTCCAACCCAAACCATTCTATGATTTCTAGGATGATTTCTATGATATTTGGTAAGAAGTCTTCCATTGTTATCTCAGCCGACGAGTTTTCTCATTCCTTATCTTCCAAACCCTCTCCCCTCCTGCTGCAGGGAGCAGTGAGTGAGCAGTTGTGCCAGTGCAGGAGTTCGGCCACTTACTGGGACCAGCACACCAGTGTCCACTTCTTCTTACTGGAGGTGTGAGTCTGCCTACATAAAAAATGTTTCCACTAGACATTGTCAAATGTTATTTGCTACTTTATGCCTGTGCCTGCTCATCAGTGTGTAATTAATTAATTACCACAATTAATCCGGCCAGTGGTTCACCCACCACAGGTCTGAGCTGTAACACCCAACTTGGCTTCAGTTCTCTGGTCCCAGAGCTGACCACAAGGATGTCCAGCAGAAAATCCTACACAGCTTTTATTGAAGAATTAAACTTTGAAATGTCAGCTTGGTTTAAATCATAAAACCCTGGACTGGTTTGGGTTGGAAGGGATATCAAAGCTCATCCTGTTTCAGCTCTGCCATGGGCAGGGACACCTTCTGCTGTCCCAGGTTGCTCCAAGCCCCACCCAACCTGGCCAAAATCACAAAGTACTATCTCATGCAGGAAGTTTTTCTACCACCAAGGCTATTCATTCAAAACCAGTTCTCTAAGAACTCTCTATTAGAGACACACAATCCTCTTTGCCAACAACAAGTAATCTCATCAATGACATGGTGTTTTTTAAGCTGCTTTTCTCCGAAATACAGCACAAAACATGCACACATACACACTTTTTTCATTCTTATTGAGCAATTCTCACCTCGCACTGGATCTCTGTCATTACCAGAATTTTGGTTCCTAATGTACTTGAAAAACTTCTTTGCTCTATTGATTGCAGCTGTGGATTTTTCACTGAGGACCTTAAACCCCTTTATCAATTTTCTCTTCTGTTAAGTGTCTCCTTCTCAGAGATTGTCAGGTATCACCCCCTCCTCCTGTTATTTACAGCTTTTCTTTTTCAATAGTTCAGCCCAAGTCCCTGGGCGGTGGGGACTCGAGCAGCAGGAGCTACTGTTGCTGGAAAGAAAAGATGGGCCCCGAGGAAAGCGGAATGTGGGACAGACAGATGGGGCAGGATGGAGGGGGGTGGGTTTGACTCCGATACCGTGAGGGTCTGGGAAGAGAGGAAAAGGACGGGTGCCTAAGAGATGAGATTGCTCTTGGCAGCATCACAGGCTGGAGAGTGAGGCACTGTGACAAGCAGTTTACAAATGTGAGCCATGGGTGGTCTCCCCTTGGTCTGCAGCTGTGCTCCAGAGCTGCTCCGGCCACTCGGGAGCTCAGCAGTTTACGGGGTTGGTGACATGTTGTCACTTCACTGATCAAGGCAATGCTGGCTGGCCACAGGGAAGGGAGGCAAAGCATGGGGAAGAAGGAGAGGGAACGGAGAAGGATGCTCAAGGAGCAATAAAATTAGTGTTGGACACAAAGAGAGAAGACAGGAAAACACAAAACGCTCCCTAAAGAGGAGAAATATCCAGAGGTTAAAGAAAGTAAAGCAAAGCACGAGCCTCATGAGATGTGAGAGGGTCTGGGACAAAGCACAGCTCCAGCAATGGTGTCCTTCCCATCCCCCAAACCTTCTTCAAATTAAAAATAATGAATACCCCCATCTAATGAGAGAATGAGCTGGGGAACTCCTGCACAATCCCCCCGCGCTCGCCGGGTTTCTGGAGCACATTCCCTTTCCCTGCCCCACAAAGGAATTATCTTTGCAGCCCACTGCAGAAGATGAAAAGCCTCAGCCCAAAGCCAGAGAAGCCATTGCAGCACTTTCTGCAAAATGTGGAACACATCCCTGTGGATCCCAGAGCTCCAATTCCCCCCACAGTGAGAGATGGAATTTATGCTCTAAGGCCAGTGGCTGTCTTCTTCCCTAATGACTTCTCCTCCTTAGAGCTACAGAATCCCAGACTGGTTTGGGTAGGAAGGGACAGCAAAGCTCATCTCATTCCATCCCCTGCCACGGGCAGGGACACCCTCCACTATCCCAGGTTGCTCCAAAGTTGGTTGACCAACCTGGCCTTGGACACTTCCAGGGATGTGGCAGCAACAGCTTCTCTGGACATTCTTGTGGTGCTCCTCTCTCCTGCACCGATCCCCTTCCTTGGTCAAACTATGTTCCTTACCCTTTCCCACCACTACCAAACATCTCTCTGCAATTTTCCTTACAAGAGATTATGAGAGGAACACCAACATCTGAGCCTGTCGGAGGGGTGGTGAGCCCCTGATCCAGCAAAGCAGCCTGTCAGACAGACACCTCTGGCCAGGAACTCCTGCTTGGAATGTGGTACACCTGGATCTGAGCCAGAAACTGGAACTTGCAACCAAAACCTGTGGGTTCAGAGTTGCTCCAGCTGCACCTGCTGCCTGTTGTGCCTAGTTCTGCACAGCTCCATACACAGTGAGTTATGCAAATAATATCTTCAGCTACTTCTTTTTTATGTTTTCAGACTGTTTATCCACAGCTTTAAGCATAAAATTATGGAAATGGAAAGTGGAAAAGTATCATTTGGTTCATGGAACATCTGGATCCTGCACATGTTGCTCCTGTCTCCTTTCTTAGGATGAGGACCCACCTCAGGTAACAAGGGGCAGGACAAGAGGAAGTGGCCCCAAGTTGTGCCAGAGGAGGTTCAGATTGGATAATAGGAATTTTTTTTCATGGAAAGAGTGGTCAGGCATTGGCACAGACTAGCCAAGGCAGTGGTGGAGTCACCATCCCTAGAACAGTGCAAAAAACTCGTGACTGTGGCACTTGGGGACCTTCAGTGGTGACCATGGCAGTGCTGGGGCAATGGACTCGATCTTAGAGGGCTTTTCCAACCTCAGTGGTTCCATGATTCTGCAAATTCCAGAAGACAGCAAATGCACAGGATAGCAAACCTTCCATGTGGAAAGGTTTCCATGGAAAACCCCATACACAAAGCCATATACAATCCCCTGACTGGTTGGGTGTGCAGGGGGTTTGGTTCCTTTTTTTGGTATTTAGTCCCAAAAACCCTGTGCATTTTGAAAAGTAGGACAAGGAAGAGACTTCTGCAAACAAAAGGTGCACCTGGACATAGGGAAGGGAAGAAGAATGTGGAAAACAGCCACCCAGTCCACAGGGGGAATAATAAAAAATGTAATTTTCCTTTGCAAGCAGAACTTTCTGGGTTTTTTGAGTTCTGTGTTGATTGTTTCAGGTATTTTCATGGGGGTTTTTGTTTGGTTGGTTTGGGGTTTTTTTGTTGCTCTTGTTCTGTTTTTTTATTTTTTTTAAATTTTGGGGGTTTTTTTCCCAAAAAGATGAATCTGACCTTGAAACAACTTTCAACCATTAAAACCAAAGCTATGGAGCTGTGAAAGGAGCTGCTAACCAGGACCAAAAGATATTTCCACATGGGTTTTCAAGTAGTTCCTGAGGCTGCTTTTCCAGTGGACTTTGCATCAGCCCTTGTATCCGAACCAGCAGCAATTACCAAGAAGATTAGAATGTTGCCCGTTGGTGTCAGGAACAGCAGTCCCAGAGAAACAGTCTAATTAAGAATCAAATAATCCAGCATTTAGATAAACGCAGAGTAGCTTGATTGGGTCAAACCATCAGAGCTGCTGAAGGGAGAAGTGTGTCTTGTTAACCTGGAAAAGTTAATAAAATCCGAGAGCAAGGTGACCCAAGTGCGTGTCATTTCCTTGGATTTTGAAAACACTTTTTATAAGGTTCCTCATAAAAGACTTAAGGAAAATAAATAGGTATAGGAGAGAGGGAAATGAGTCATAATAACTGATTTCATTAAAAGATACAAACCAAAGAACAGCAATGGAAGTTTGTTCCCCAGAGGAGCAGAGGTAAGAAAAGGGTTTTCTCGGTTGTTTTTTATAGTCTTTAATTAAACGTTAAAACCAATGTTAATTATACTGTCAATGGAAAACATAAATTTAAAATATAGGAAATATCAAATGTCCAACTGTCTTTTGTAACAAGGCTCTGAACTGTCCATAACTTCCAAATGGATTTTCTTGGTCCTTTGCCATAAACACCCAAAGAAACTTGTCTTAAAATCAAAACCAACAACAAAACACACATATTTTATCTGAAAAAGGATAAAAACAAGGAGGACTTTTTTTTCCAGTCTGCCTTCCAGATTCAACAACCTGATGCTATTCTGGGCGGGGATATCCCTGCTCAGGAAAAGTCATGGCAGTCACTAAGTCTGATGTCCCCTTCTGGCTTCTGGAGCTCTGGGGAATGAGGACTGTCCATGAATTCATGCTTTAAAAAAGTTGAAAGACACACACACAAAAATGTCTTGGCTACTGCAGTTTCTTGTGGGTTCACCTAAGAAAACAGAGTATTCTGAATATTGGGAAAAGAGGAAAGGAGATCTGTGATTATCTGCACTCTGGTCACTCATGGAGAAAAGCAGGATTCACTGAGGAGCTGGTACATGAGTGTTTCCTTTTAGTTTCACTGGAGATGGGGAGATGTTGAAGCACAGCATCTTTTATGGCAAATAATGAAAGCCCAGTGAGTGAATTATTTCAGGCATCCCACCCAGGTGGCTGTTGTGCAACTTTTGGAATTCCTGGGGAAAAAACTGCAACAAAACCAAAACAACAAAAAGAATCCCAGAATGGATTGGGTTGGGAGGGACCTTAAAGCCCATCCAGTCCCACCCCTCTGCCATGGGCAGGGACACCTTCCACTGTCCCAGAGTGCTCCAAGCCTTGTCCAACCTGGCCTTGGACACCACCAGGGATCCAGGGGCAGCCACAGCTGCTCTAGGCACCCTGTGCTCTCCCCACCCTCCCCGGGAAGAAATAGGAAATGACAGATATATCTGAGAAATGTCCCAGTAGAAATGGTGTAAATATGGAGCCCCTGCCTTCTCCTGAAGGTTGTCAGCACTGTAATAACCATTCTCAGATGTCAGAGATGTTTCCCAAGACAGGAATAAATACAAATGGTCAATCTAGTCATTTCATGTAGTAATAGACAAATCCTGGGTTGGAAAGGACCCGTGGAGATCCTGTGGTCACCCCGTAGTCTGAGCAGGTCTTTAAAGACCCATCCTGCTGCTCGAGTCTTGTCTAGTCATGTTTTGACCATCCCCAGTGACAGAGATCCCACGGCCTCGCTGAACCCCTGTGCTGATGCCTGGCCAGGGTTTGCTTCCCCACTGGTCCTGGCAGGCTGAAGTGACAGGGATTTGGAGAAACCAGAAATTTATGTGATTGCATGAAGTACCTGCTGTTCCTGCCCCTTTGCAATGGTGTTTTTACAGCAAGTCTCACTGTCTGAAATTCATCTGCAGTCTGACACCTGAAATATCCCAGTATTAGATGATAAATAGGACTTCAAATAGGATAAAAAGACTGGTGACTTCCTCAGGTCCTCTCTGGAGAAGTAACACAATTACAGAACCAAACCCATACCAAACTAAGCTTCAGCTGAGAGGGAACCGAGAGAATGGGGCAACCTGGGAGCCAACAATCAGGGAACAAAGCCTTCTGGAGGTGACAGATTTTCAGACATTCTCCTCTTGTGGAATGGACCACAGGAGACCTAGTGAGACACTGCCCTGCTGCCCCAGCACCAGGAGTCACAGTGCCTGCCATGGTGTTTCTAATCAAGCAACACGAAGTCGGGGTTTGTCAGATCCCCAGTGACAGTGAGGGAAGGCACAGCTGACACATCAGACTGATTAAAAGGTTCTTTTTCTCAGAGCACAGCTAATGATGCAGGGCTGCAGCAGTTTGACTGTAGGAATTACGATCACTGCTTATTGGTTGTGGGGTGGGGATGCCTTGGAGGAGCCTGGGACCACATCGTGATGGGGCTGCACGGACACGTCCAAACCAGTTTGAGAGACAGGGATCTAAAGGGACAGGGAGAGTGGGAAGAGAAACCGAGGCACAGAGGATGAAGAGCTTCCTGTCGGTCGTTCAAGCTTTCAGCTGTGATCAGAAGCCATCCAGGTCTCCAGTGCTCTGCCCACCCAGCTGGGGGAATGGACAACATCCCAGTTTTGAAAAAAAAGCCAATTCTCCTAATTCTTTGGCCACAATACCAGTATTTTAGGGCTTAGATCTTTTTCTCTCCTTGTTCTGACTGGAAATGGTGAACAATTCTTATATCAAAATATCATTTTCATGGTCATGTTTCTGGTTCTTTGACGCTATTCATGGTGACTTCTGCACTGGAAATAAGAATATAACAGACCATGAAATTGCAAAAGATGGCACAGGACTTCAGAGCTTTGGTAGAAACCTGAGGAAAATCCTTCCCTGTTCCAAGTGAGAAGAGGCTGAAAAGATAAGAGTCCTTGAATTTTGTGTGATGTTCTAAAGCCAATGGCAGTTTAAGGTATGGAAGTAGCCTTTCAGAGAGGATGGATGGTTGGGGAGATGGAGCACCTCTCCTGTGAGGAAAGGCTGGGAATGCTGGGGGTGTCCAGTCTGGAGAAGAGAAGGGAGTCCTTAAAGCCCCTTCCAGTGCTTGAAGGGGCCCCAGGAGAGCTGGAGAGGGACCTGGGACAAGGGCATGGAGGGACAGGACAAGGGGAAATCGCTTCCCACTGCCAGAGGGCAGGGATAGATGGGATACTGGGGAGAAATTCTTCCCTGTGAGGGTAGGGAGGCTCTGGCACAGGGTGCCCAGAGAAGCTGTGGCTGCCCGTGGATCCCTGGAAGTGTCCATGGCCAGGTTGGATGGGGCTTGGAGCAAGCTGGGCTAGTGGAAGGGGTCTGTGCCCATGGCAGGGGGTGGCACTGGATGGACTTTAAGGTGCCTCCAACCCAAACCATGTAATGACTTGTAGGGTTCTCTGATTCCCAGGAGGGTGAATAGGCAGAATGAGGCCTCAGGAGATGGCCATGGTGTGGACTGAGGAGATGTTGGACCACCAGCACAAAAGCCAATGTTGAGAAGTGAACCCAACACCCCATGACTGTTAAAAGTGACACTTGGTGACAGTGTAAGAAAGACCCAACTCTGAGGGACACTTTGAGCTGCTCCTGTACAGGACTTGCAGCAGTCATGGCTCTGAACCCCAGAGAGGGTCATTTTGGAAGGGACCAGTGTGGGGTCACCTGGGCCAACCTCCCTCTAAGCAAGGTCGTGCTGCAGCACCTGGCACAGGATTGTGGCAGGCAGAAGGGTGGAACAGAGCCATGGAAGGCTCACAGGTAATGGGAACCTCAGGGATGCTGGAAACCAGTGGATGGAGGGAGGTGGTGCCTTGTGTCAGCAAGAAGAGTGTGGAGAAATGAAATATTGAGTTATGGCAGGGGCACAACAGGGCCAGGGGAGAAGGCTGGACAAGGCAGGAAAGTCTCAACAACCTCCTCTGCACCCCCAGCTCCAACCTGATCATGATTAGTGCCCTACAGTTATCAAATGCATGGGAATTGATGGGAATTACGGGAGCCTTTAACGTCTCAAAAATGGATTGAAAGGTAATTACTGCTTATATTGGCTCAGATATTTTAGGTGATAGATTTCTTTGCAAAAGTCAAGTATAACACTGCTTTAAACCTCACTCCCGTATGGTTATAAAAGTAGTAAAATTTGAATAAAGTGTGATCTTGAGCTGCCTTTTCTCACTTTTAACTTTCAAAATGGGCAAAAGTAGGTCTAGAATGAAGGTTTGGAAGCTCAGAAAGGCAAACTTTGAAATCTAAGGAAATGAATTATTGAGTCTGACTAAGCAGCTCTGGGATCTGTGAGCAGAGAAGGCACAGGTACTTAAAATTCAAAATTCAAAAGGGAGAGAGAGCAGTGAGAAGAGGAATGTTTGAGAGGTTACAAACTGAAAAAGAAAGTTAGAATGACCAAAAACCCACCTCACACAGGAAATTAAAATTAATAATAGTAAATGGCACTTAAGCCACAGAAACCAAGGGGAGCCAAGAGAAAATTAGGACAGTTGCACACCTGAGACAAAAATAGATCAGAAGTTACCCATTGCCAAGCCTGAAAATCTTATTTACCACAGTTAACAGCAGCACCAAGGTAGTATCAAGGGCATTAACAGAAATCCCAGGGTAAATTAGGGTGGGTCACAAGGCCTGACATCATCTGAGGAGAAGCGACAATTTGGCCTGATTCGAGTGAAAAATAAACCACTGATTTCTACCTGGGCCAGTAACAGCACTGGCTGAACAACAGGTGGAGTGGGGACCATGGATAATGATCATGGAAATCAGGGATAGTCCCCATAATGGGAGGGGTAACAGATAAAACACCTCTGTCAAGAAGAGGGTGAAGCACGGTTCAGACAAATGCAGGCTCTTAGCTGGATGTCAAAGTTATGGAACAAGAACAGATAAAGCCAGGGGAGCAGGGAGAAATGTATAAAGTACAAGATAATTTAACAAAGCTAAATTGTTTCTGGATAATTTAGCAGCATTTCCTGGTAGGATCAGTGCCGCCATGCGTAGGACATACATGAACTAAATCCCTCTGACTTTCTGTGCGATCCTAATAAATTAGCCATGGATTTGGGCTCTGGAGCTGAAAGTGAATAAAAGGAGTCTGCAAGTGTTCCCGCTGAAGAGGGACTTACCAGAGAAGGGAATGGTGGTGCTCAGAGATCGTTCTGAAGCCAACAGGACATGGACTTGTGTGGAAATGTCTGCTGGGAGGGATCTCTGAAGAGAAATCTCCTCTAAGGGCAGAGCTAACTTCAATGCAAGATCTCTTTAGTATGGGATGGTGAGCAAAGACTAAAAATTAGATCTGAGCTCCATGATTGGAATGTGACACCAAACTGGGAGGTGCTACCAAACCTGGCAGAAGAACTGGATCTCACTCTTTGAAATGGTTCAGATGAGGACATACTTGGGAGCACAAATCAGACTTGTGTCCTTAGAGCTCTCAACCAAGGCTGTCTTTTTTGATATTTGCTGTAAAATAGGGGGCCAAGAGTTAAGAAATAAAAATGCATGAACTACAGGCATAAGGAAGGTGGAAAAGTTTTAAGCATTTATAGGTTGCACATGGTTTTTTATTTTTAATGCTGGACCAACCAGCTCTGACACTCATTTGAGACTTTGTGTACAGTTAAAGAATCCCAGAATGGTTTGGGTTCGAGGGACCTTAAAGCCCATCTCATTCCACCCCTTGCCATGGGGAGAGACACCTTCCACCACATGATGCTCTGTCCCTCGTGTTCATAATTCCTCCAGGGGGAAATGCTCACCTGACAGACGGAACATAAATCCCCTGCATGTATCAGTAGGAACTGGAAGGTAAGTCTGCAATGATGGCTGGAGGTGGATCATGAGCCAGTTTGGACTGGAAATTAGAAGAACCTTCCCATTTCAAGCGTAAAGTGCACCGTGGGTGTCAAGTCAGCATTCAGCTAAAATCCGGTGGACAATTCATTGTACCCCAGTGGCAAATGTTGGGATCAGAGTCACAGAGAAGTTCCCAACTCCCTCAGCACCTGCAGAGGTCCCAGAGCAGTCAGTGAAGCACCTGGGTGTTCTTGCAGCATGGTCTTCATTACATGGCTAAAATACTATAACAGCATTGGCCAAGAAGGCCAAGGGCACCTGGGCGGTCCCAGCCATGGTGCGGCAGCAGGACCGGGCAGCGACTGTCCTCTGTGCTGGGCACCAGCAAGGCCTTGCCTTGAATCCTGGGTCAGTCCTGGGCTCCTCACGACAGGAAAGACATAGAAGGGCTGGAGCATGTCCAGAGGAGGGACCAGGGCTGTGGAAGGGGCTAGAGCACCAGAAGCAGCTGAGGCAGCTGGGAAAGGGGCTCAGCCTGGAGAAAAGGAGGCTCAGGAGGGGGCTGAGCTTCTGGCTCTGCACAACTCCCTGACAGGAGAGGGCAGCCGGGGGGAAGTCGGGCTCTGCTCCCAGGGAACAGGGACAGGATGAGAGGAAACGGCCTCAAGCTGTGCCAGGGAAGGTTTATATCAGATATTAGGGAAAATTTCTTCCTGGCTGTCAGGCACTGGCACAGGCTGCCCAGGGCAGTTCTGGAGTCACCATCCTTGGAAGTGTTCAAAGGATGTGTGGATGCAGCACTTGGGGACATGGTTTTGTGGTGGTGCTGGCAGTGCTCGATGATCTTGGAGGTATTTTCCAACCTTCATGACTCTGTGATTCTGTGAGTTCCTCCTCGAGGGAACCCTGCAGTAATCCTGCAATCCCTGTGTCTTGTGGGATACCCATGGTTTGGTTGTCCCATCCCTCTGCATCTCTTCATCCTTCTGCCCCACCTGCCTCGTGCGGAACAATTAGTGCCTTTTTTAATGAATCAGAGTCCTCTGGCTCAGTCATCCTCTGTGACACACATGATAACACAGAAGCAGAGCTTCTGGTGGAACGGCTGGCAGAGATGGGATAAAAAACATTCATTTTGATACTGGAACATTTTCTGAAGCTTTTACAATTCACCATTGCTGTGAAACTACTACAGGAGCTGCTCTGCTCAGCCCATCAACCTGGAGAAAATGCTTTTCCCTCTTGAGTCACATTTGGTGCCACAAAGCAGGAGCAAATGTTTGAGTGAAAATGCTCACAATAATAGAGAGGCATTTTATCTGCTAGAAAGAGGTACAAGGTGGTTAAGCCATTATCAAGTCCTTAATGTAAAAAATGCTTTAGATAGAGGGAAACTGGCAAAAATGGGAAAATTACTCTTTATCAAGATTATGAAATGCTTTCCATTAACTGGATCCAACATATGCTCCTTGTTCTACACAATCTATCAGATTTTAAGGAAGATTTCTTCTAAAGCTAATAAAACCATTTTTGAAATATTCACTCCTTGCTCATTTGCATTTGCTTACAGAAAATTGTGTCTACTGTAAAGATAGCAAAGCAGTAATTATTTAAATTAGTTTGATAGATGTTTAGTAATGCTTTGATTAAAATATCAATTTTAGATACCAGTAAGTTTGTGAAAAGCAGAGCGTTTAAATGATAATGAATTTTTCTTCAAGAAATAGTTTCATTCTGCACAAATGATTCGGAATGAAAAGCCCTTTTCATATAAAAATTTCAGGCACTCAAACAATGGAGCCAGAGCAGAACTGAGGTCAATCTGGTGACCCAGCTGGATCATTATAAGACAGAAAAGGGGCCCATCTCTGTCAGATGAAATACGGGTGAATCCCCCTTCACAAGAGAAGGGTTTTATTATGTGGGTGATGCCCAAGTAGCGCCAACTTGCCTGGAAAATTTTCCTATAGGACTGACAAACTTTGCTCAGAGATGAAGCTGAAGGTCATTGGCAAAAGGCAAAGCCAAACCAACACATCCACGGGGGCAACTGAGCCCAGGCCACCCCAGGGCTCCTGTTCCAGCCTGCAAGGGGTCGGTGAGCCCTGGAATCAGAGAGTGGGAATCCGTGCAGATCCGCAGCCTGTTGCTCCAGCTCTGCACATTCATCTACCCGGACAAATATTAATCTAATCTCTACATCAAAATATTCCACAATCTCCCTGCTGACTCTGACCTAAATCCTGTTATGCAAATGAAACGGAGTCGTTTCTGTCTTACCCATAATGGGTTTGGAAACAAGGCTATTTGTGTAAATCAGCTCTTCCTCTGGATAAACATCTCAAATCCTTTTTTTCCCCCTTGTAGTTCTCTATCCAACTGATCTGCCTCTCCCCCAGCTCTCTAAACTGGCAATATCATTCCCACTGTGATCCTGCCCTTTCCGAGCACAGCACAATGATCACTGCACATGGCTAAAGAAAGGCAGAGAGATCTTTACCCAGAGAAGCTGTGGCTGCCCCATCCCTGGCAGTATCCAAGGCCAGGCTGGACGTGGCTTGGAGCAACCTGGGATAGTGGAAGGTGTCCCTGCTTGTGGCTGGGGGTGGAAGGAGATGGATTTTAAGTTCCCTTCCAACCCGAACCACTGTGGGATTCTGTGATTCTATGACTCTATGATATATAAATGCTTTTTCCCCCGTGTTCTCTTCCAGCAACAACGTGTTCGTGCACCTTAGGATCCATTGCTGCTTCCCAGGTCTCCCCTACAGTATTGTCACCAAGCTTCATTTTTCTGGCCCAATATTTTCTGGACTATTGATTCTTACCTGGAAAGAACAGCATGTTGCATTGGTGTGTATCAAACCATATCTACGTTTTTCAGGCCCTTTTCCCATATTCTCAGGGTTTTGCTGAATTTTAAGCCTTTTTCCCCACCTTCAAAAGGAGTGGGCAGAGGATGAAGATACGGTGACACTGGTTAGCTGAAGATAAATTCTCACTTAGAAAACGTAAGGCTTTGGTGGGAGATTTGAACTGCAAATGGGCAGCCGGGGGTAGATTTGGTCTCCAGACTAAAACGATTATGATTCGAAGTTCAGAAATGGTGTGAGTGACAAACCAGGAGTGACCCGCCCCCTCCCGCCCCCCCCCACCTGGCAATTACTTCACTGTAGAGGGACACAAACCCTGTTACCTATTTATTGGGATTTTAGGAGTTCTCCTT
>VZTE01003653.1:776302-847326 GCA_013397775.1 Eulacestoma nigropectus | reverse complement strand
GGGCCGGGCGGGACGCTTCTTTTTATTTTTGGATAATAAGTTGGAATATATTAGCGCTTTGCTTAGACAGGAGAAATCCAGTTATGGGGTTTCTGTACGTGGAATTGCCCGTAGGCTTCTCGAGTCATAGAACTGTACATGTATTCAGGGTTTTTCCCTTTGTTTTTCACCTTTTGTGTAGGGTCAAAGTCAGAGTGGTGGCCACGGTCCTGGTGGTAGCAAGAAGGATGACAAGGTAACTGAAACACAAATAAATACTTACCGAATGAACGACAAGTGTGCTGCTTCGGAGCCTGGCTGCAACAGGCTTTTTTAATTTACTTTTTTTTATTATTTTTGTATTTGGAACTGCATAAAATTACACTCTTGCTGGTTCTGATGAATGTCTTTTCTCGGTGCACATTGGAGAAAACAGTTGCTGTTCATAAATAGAAAAGGGAGCTTAAGAAAACCTGAAATTTCTTGACAGTGACATGTTTTTTTGAAAAAGTAAAAGTACAAATGTGTCAGGGTTAGGGAGACAGTTGCCTTCAAGCTGTCACTTAAGGAACTGTTGTTGGCTTGAAAGTGACATCACACAATGATCTGCAGTAGGTCTGTACTTCATGTTGTGGGACATCAGAGGCCTCTCTGGTCTCCTATGGAGCTGGAAGTACAGTGTACATGGCAAGCAGTGTCCAGGCTGGGAAACTGAATGTGTGTTATTTATTGATTGAAGTGCAGCAGAAAGGTGGAGATTCAATATTCTCCTCACTGTCTCATCTATTAGTTTTGTTTGTGATTTACTTCAGGCTTGAGCCTTCCATGTTCTATATTCACTGAAAACTGGCAGAAATCTAAATTAGTAAGAGGGATGTAAAATAAGCAGGAGAATAAATTTTTGAGCTTTCCTAAAAAATAAAGAGTCATATTTGTTTTGGGCTTCTTGCTACAGACCATAAGGAGAAAGTTTTGTTCTGAAGTCCTTCACCTTGAGCTCTTTTAGTGTGTGCACTTAACCCGTGTGTATTGTTTCTTTGTTATTATCCTGATTTCTTTGTCTTCTTATGGAATTCTTTTTATGAATAAGGATAAGAAGAAGAAATATGAACCTCCAGTTCCTACCAGAGTGGGGAAAAAGAAGAAGAAGACCAAGGGACCAGATGCTGCCAGCAAACTCCCCCTGGGTAAGCGTTCTGCCTCCCCCGCAGAGCTGCAGACTGTCTGCTTTTCGGGAAGGGCAGAGCTCTTCTCTCCTCAAGATCTGGCTCTGTGGAGGTCTCTGACGCACAGCCAAATGTAATTTTATTTCTAATTAACGTAAAAAAGCCCTCCACAGAATAAGATTATTGTTTTGCAAGATGCAGCCCATGAATTCCCAGGTAAGAGAGAGAGAAATTAAACTGAGGAAAAATGCAGGGGAAACATTAAATCTGTTTTTCACCTGGAATTACAGTGGGACAAGTAAGGTAGAAGTTACTGTCAGGAAAATATAGCAGGATTTCTAGTAATGAATTAGTGATTAGTTGGTAGCATGTTAAACTTGCTCTAAAATACTGTGATTCTGCTTTGGTTACAGTGACTCCTCACACACAGTGCAGACTCAAGTTGTTGAAATTGGAGAGAATTAAAGATTACCTCTTAATGGAGGAAGAATTTATCAGAAATCAAGAACAGATGAAACCTTTGGAAGAAAAACAAGAGGTGAGGTTTGAGTGACCTGTTACTTCTAATGTTAGAGTAAATGCTCTTACTTAATGAGAACTACTTCATACCAAAGTAATGAAAATAAAGTGCCACCAGTGTGCAAGTTGATACAAACATATCAGGTTCATCATAATTCCTCATTAATTGGCTAAATTGTTTTAGACCAAGCACAGATCACTGCAGATGAAGCCACAGGAGTTTTTTGTTTCTTAATGCTCTGTCAAAGTGCAGCTCCCAGATATCCATCAACAGAGAAAGAAGATTCTAGTTATTCACATCCATATAAATAGTGTCCATAGGGTAGGACTAAAATAATAGTGGATTTTGTTACTGACCTCTGCTGTTATGCCTTTTGGGGCAGTGAAACAACAATAAGAAAGACTGGTTCTGCTGTATTCTGTCTGAGTTGTTGAGCCGGTGTTGTACAAGAATGTTTTGGCTGTGTTGTTCAGTTGTTTCTTGGATTCTTCTTGACAACAGGAAGAAAGATCCAAGGTGGATGATCTGAGAGGAACACCGATGTCTGTGGGTACCTTGGAGGAGATCATTGATGACAACCATGCCATTGTGTCCACATCAGTGGGATCAGAACACTATGTCAGTATTCTGTCTTTTGTGGACAAGGACCTGCTAGAGCCAGGCTGCTCTGTTTTGCTAAATCATAAGGTGAGTTGTTTTTATAAAATGAAGTTTCTTGCAAGTTCTTGTACTGTTTTTAACTGGCCTATTTTTTTTGAAGACCACAGGAGAGAGAATGCTGTTTATTTTACACGCCTAAATAGGTGGGCATAGGGATTAGACTTCAGCTTGTATTAGTAATGCTGCTTGCCTTCTTTGACAACTCTTAATTCTTGAATTAGGTTCATGCTGTGATAGGAGTCCTGATGGATGACACAGACCCTTTAGTGACTGTAATGAAAGTAGAGAAAGCTCCTCAAGAAACGTATGCTGACATCGGTGGCCTTGACAACCAAATTCAAGAAATCAAGGTATTCAGTTGTACTCATTTACAAAGTTAAGCCAGTAATGTAGCTGTTGTGCTAGGAGCTCAAAAGAGAAAGAGCCGGACTGGCTGCTGTTCCTGTAGTGGTGTCCTTTATCTTTCTATAGGGCATTTCTTCATTAGATTTCACTAGGCAGACTCGTGGACCTCAGTCTTTTAAGTGGGCCACCAGAGGCTGTGTGCACAAGAACCTTTCACAGTTGCTCAGGAACCTATAGAGCCCAGAGATCATAAAACATCTGTAATAGCTTTTTACTTTGCAACATATAAAGTTTCAGTTGTTGCAAGATGAGAGTTAAATTGTAAAAACTGCAGAGGTTATTTTGAGCGTCTGATGCTGTGCAATCTAAGGATTTAGATTTAGTCTCTCAGGGAGATCGGGTTTTTTTTGCATTTGTTTGTTGTTTGGTTGGGGTTGGTTGGGTTGGTTGTTTTTTTCCCTACCAGCAGAACTCTACCTGAACCTTGCTAAAACTCAACCCTTTTGTTCTGGGTACGTGTCTAAAACCACAAATGCTCTTAAAATACTGATCTGTAGTATCTGGTAACTCTTTATAGAAGGCGTCTTTTCATAAAGGGTTCCCTGGCCCCAAGGTCATCCATGAGTGTTTGGGGTTCAGGAACTCCAGGGTTCTAAATTTGGGATGATGCATTGAGGATGGAGGAGGGGGAACATTCACTGCTGCTTTACCACACATCAAGCAGAAACAATAGGAAGACCTGTGCAGATAGAGTAATTGTCTGCCGTAGAAATGGAGGCAAAAGAGAGCCATGCTTTTTAAGGTCTTGCTTGAAATCAGCTAGGTTCTTTTTGCCTTCACTGCTTTCGTTATTGCTGTTCTGAAGATCCCCGCAGATCTTGGTTGGAGACCACTCACTCTTATAAAAACATGTTCGTGTTTCTTATGCTGCAGGAGTCTGTGGAGCTTCCTCTCACCCACCCTGAATATTATGAAGAGATGGGTATAAAGCCCCCCAAAGGAGTCATTCTGTATGGCCCACCTGGGACAGGTATTTTACAGTTCAGTAACACCTGTACTGAAATAACACAAGTAAAATAATTTACACTTGGTTAGTATTTAAAGCATTGCCAAGTCTATCACAAATTTCATACAACTGGTTTTTTAAGGCACTTTTTTCTTTCTCTTTTTCTTTTCTTTCTCTGCAAACTAATTACAATATTTCTTTCCAACTAAAAATAGGCAAAACTTTACTCGCCAAAGCCGTGGCAAACCAAACTTCAGCAACCTTCCTGAGAGTGGTTGGTTCAGAGCTCATCCAGAAGTACCTGGGTGATGGCCCCAAGCTCGTGCGCGAGCTGTTCCGCGTGGCTGAGGAGCACGCCCCGTCCATCGTCTTCATTGATGAAATTGATGCCATCGGTACAAAGAGGTGCGATAGTGAGCTCCACTTCACAAACAGGGATTGCCAGGGACAACCAAAGCTTTACTAGAAACACTTCTTTTGCAACTATACTGAGACTCAGTTTCTTTGCTCTGCTACTATTTGCATATACTGTTTTGATGTACGCATTTGTAACAAGTAACACTTCAAATAACTTCCATGGAAACACAATATATCACAGCCTTTTCATACTAAATAGACGTGACCAGAGACAACCTGTGTTCTCTTGCTACATGGCAGCATCTCTAAGAGAGAGTGTCAAAACCAGAAGGAGACACTCCGTATATAGGATCCTCTAGCTGCAAGTCCATATACAGTAATTTGCTTTAGTAATCCAACAGTAAAACAGAATATTTAATACAGAATATATCCATTTGTTGTTTCCCTCTCAAGTAGGTGACTAAATACTTCTGCTCTGAGAGTGTTTTACAGAAATTTACAGTGTATGTCATGGAGAAGCATTGCTTGTGCCACACTAAACTCTTGTTCAGCCCATATCCTAACTGTATTACTTTGAAAATTCTTTAGGCTTGTTGGAACTCTCCAATGCAAATAGTCTTTAAAGTAGTCAGTGTTTTTTAAATAAATAAGAAGGTGCTCATACATGTTTACTACATGACCACTAGCCCCAAGTGCCAGTATAAGCCCAAAGTGCCACTAGCCCAAAGTACCAGCTGCCGCCTTATGTATGGATGTATGTGCTTTTAAGAATTAAGTTTTTTCCTTTTTTATGTTAATTTTGTTTGGTGGGGAAAAGATATTTCCAAATATGTAACAAACATAGAAAAAAACCAGATTTCCTTCACATGATGGCTGTTATGTTCCCCAACTACAAGAACAGTTCAGTGTCTCTTTACTTCCCTAGATGTCACAACATGATTCTGAAAACCTGCATTTTGTTTATATGGATAAACATTACATTTTTTTTAAAAATCTCTTATGGATGTTTACAAACAAAATACCCTTCTCTCCCTTTTGTTTATACCTTTGTGGCAGTTACATAGTGCTTTTTCTGACTATGCTTTTTTTTTTTCTTAAAGGTATGACTCAAATTCAGGGGGTGAGAGAGAGATCCAGCGCACAATGTTGGAGCTGCTGAACCAGCTGGATGGGTTTGACTCTCGGGGGGATGTTAAAGTTATCATGGCTACAAACAGAATAGAAACACTGGACCCAGCTTTAATTAGACCAGGTAAGGGACTTCTCTGCTGTGTATGCTTAAGCCACTTTTCTTGTGAAAGGACTTGTCTTAACTTGACAAACAGGCTGGTAAAAAGACTGCAAGTTTGTCCTTATTCACCATATCATGTATGCTGGTGCATCTGCTAAAATCAGAACCATTCACAAGCGTCTAAATAGGAGAAAAATCTTTGGGAGAGAAGAAACGCGTTATTTCCTTTACATATACATAAACAATTTGAATGTTCTTCCTTTCTATTAAGATGGCACAGCCATTTTAAGTAATTGTTAAGGCAAGCTGTGTGCAGCAGCAGCAGCACACCTGCAGCAGCTGGGGAAGGCAGGGCAGCACCACCTGTGTTTTGGGGGTGAGAGCCTAAGCCTTACCAGAGAGCCTGGATTCTGGTGCAAGGGACGCAGGCTGCTCCTTACTGACCTGGCAACTCTCCTGCCATTTGGGGGATGAGTGAGGGAGATGCATGTGTTACACATATTGAGCAGGCACAGGTAGTATTTTCAAATGGCCACTAAAAACGTACCAAAGCACAGTATGTCTGTGGTGTCTGTTAAATTGGAAGGTAGAAAACAACACAGAGATCAAAGGAATAAGCTGAAATACTTCCATGGTATGAAGTTGCTGAGGTGTGTGTTTGGTCTCGTCTTGTCTTGTCATCATTTAGCTTTAGAGCCTTCAGCTCAAACCCAGTGCTGTTAGAGCACAGAGGAGATAATACTATGCCAGTATTGAAAGAGAGCTAAGATGATCTGGAAGTTGTTGGAAGCTTCCTACACCTGTGTATCAGGTATTTAAATTACAACTACTGCTTGAGCAACCAGGGCACTTAGAGCAGCTCGGTGGGCTGATTTACCATTGTCTGGATTTATGACAGTCTGGATTGTTTTATGAGGTGCCATCACCCTCTTTAGAAAAGGTACTGTAAAGAAAAAAAGGAGGGATCTGGAGATGGAAGACACATTTAAAAAGATTGCTCAGTTGAAACAACAGGTACCAGAACATGCAAAGTCCCTACTGACGCAGAGGAAACAAAAAGTAGCAACTTCCAACTATTTTTGTAAAACCTTTCTTCCTCAGTTTGGTTTCGGTTTTGTTTGTATTTTAGGGTTTTTTAATAGGGCCAGTTATTAAAGCTGGCACAGTGATTTATCTTCTCTCTGTGTGCATATGCAGCAGAAAATTAAAGTTCAGAGCTAAATGTAATCTAAGTGTAGAATAAAATATATTACAAGAACGTAAGTATTTCTTTAACACTTTCCTGTGATGTGAGACATTGGGATTTTTTATATTTATATATTACTCAAGGAAGGTTTCTCGTGTTTCCCAGGTGAGGGGTCTCTTGCCTGCAATGACAGACTGTTTTAGCAGTGTGGTATCTTTCAGCTCCAGTAGTTTCCTGTTCATTGCAAATAGTCTGACCTCACTTTCTGCTCCAAGTCCTGATTCACTGTGGCAGGAAGAATCATAGAACTGTTTGGGTTGGAAAGAACCTTTCAGATCATTGAGTCCACCTATTAAGCTAACATGGCCAAGTCCACCACTAAGCCATGTCTCCAAGCGCCGCTTCTACACCTCTTCTGAGCACTTCCAGGGATGGTGACTTCACCACTTCCCTGGGCAGCCTGTTTGAATACTTGACAAACCTTTCCATGAAATTTTTCTTAATATCCAATCTAAACCTCTCCATGTGAACTTAAGGCCATTTTCTCTTGACCTGTTTCCTGGGTGAAAAGACCAATCCCCAGCTGGCTACAACCTCCTTTTAGGTAGTTGTAGAGGGTGATAAGGTCACCCCTGAGCCCCCTTTTCTCCAGACTAAACATCCTCAGATACTCCTTCAGATGTTCCTCATGTGACTTGTGCTCCAGACCCTTCACCAGCTCCATTGCCCTTCTCTGGACACACTCCAGCTTAGCAGTTACTGTCAGTCAAACCCTTCAGCTGTTCTTCCTGCTGTTTCCAACAGCTAGATGCAAAAAAACCTAAGACTGAATTTTTCTTTTGCACAGGACGTATTGATAGGAAAATAGAGTTCCCTCTTCCTGATGAAAAGACGAAGAAACGAATCTTTCAGATCCACACAAGTAGGATGACGTTGGCAGATGATGTGACTTTGGATGAGCTGATTATGGCAAAAGATGATCTCAGTGGTGCAGATATTAAGGTCAGTGCACATCACTACTATTTATACTTCAATGCAAAAGTCAAATCTCATTTTTGCTGCATCCAGAACTGTTGTCTGTTGAACTATTCGCCAATTTTCTGTGCTTACATCACCGAAGGACAGTAGGATGGCTTTAAAATACATTTTATGAGTGCCAGGTACTCTGCTTTACAAATGGGAAATCATCAAAATCATAATTGTGAGGTAGCTTGTGTTGGTAACAGTATGTACTTGTGTTATCCGAATATGAAATTTTAAAGTAGCAAAGTGGAAACTATAAGGAGAATATGGAATCTTGTGCAAGGTATCTTAAACGTTACTTAAGATAGTGCAGGATAAGTAGCATTTTTAGGGACTGTGTTGCAAGCAGATAAAAATGTAACTGTTTATTAGGAAGCTTCAGCCATACCAGTCTGCTTTTTTAAAGCAGATAGAGCCCTTGCTACAGTTACCACACTCATGAGCTCACACCAACATGACACAACTGTCACCTCCCTGTAGATGGATGACACAGCTCGGCATGTCTGTCCTTGCACAAGGGAAATTACTGTTGCTACAAAGCTGCCTTTCTGTCAGGGAAGTGTAACTGACTACTTCTGTCCTTTTGGACACACTCATTTGGCTTTATGCAGCCTGCTTCAGTGCTACAGAACAGTATCAAACTTAAGAATGTAGATTTTGTTAACACTCCTCACTTCTAGAATTACCAGAGCAGTAGGAAGATGCAGCTGCCTTTGAGGGTGTGGCTTGAAAGGGTTGCACAGAACCTGTAACTATTCTTGCTTTCTGTGTTGCAGGCAATTTGTACAGAAGCTGGATTGATGGCTTTGAGGGAACGGAGAATGAAAGTAACAAATGAAGATTTCAAAAAGTCTAAAGAGAACGTTCTCTATAAAAAGCAAGAGGGAACCCCTGAGGGACTGTATCTATAAGTCATCTGTCTCTTTGGGAACTATAGCTAACTCTCTTTGTTGATGAGAGTCTTGTAAAACCACAGAGCTAGTTTGCATTCATGAACAGGTTAAAAGCTGGTGGGTTGTGGGTTTTAAGTCAGTGTAACTCTTCACTTCCCAATAAAATGTTTATTTGAATTGAACCGTTTTAGTGGCAAAGCCCCGCTCTTTACATGGAACTGTTGCATTCTCTGACTTACTTTCAAGAACAAGTGCTGGTGACCCAAGAGTGCGTGTCTCAGCGACCCACATCACGTGGGACAGGGAGCAATGCAGGTACCCCAACTCTCCTTAGGCATGGCAGTCTCTTACACCTACTCTAGCATTGCTGTTGTTCTTGATTACCTTCTTAAATCTTTTTTTAGGGGCTAAGTAGGACAAGTGTCACTTTCAAGTAACCTTCAGTGGCATCAGTCATTTATACATGAAAATCAAGGACAAGTGTGCAACCCTGAGTAACACTGAGTACACTCAGTACTTGCAGCTTGTAAGAGAGCAAGATGGATGCTCATTAGTCATCTTACCTTAACATCTTAAACATCTAAACATGTGTGGATAGGAGACTTTTAAGATTAGAGTTTATAAATTTGTTTTTCCCAAAAGGGTTACAGTTCATTACATAAAACATCCAAGCAAGAGAATGTCTCTTAAAGGAACCAACACAGTAGGAACAGATCAAGGACCCCATGCTGCCCAAGGAAGGCATGTGTGCTCATAAGGCACCAGCCCCAGTGCTAGAGGTGCAGAGTCTGTCATGCAGTAGATGTGCATAGAGAAATTCTAACAACTACACCTCCCACGCTTGGTGTTCTACAGTATAACATTGAATTCTTCCCCTCTACACAAATCTGTGCAGCTCCATTCCCGTGGGGGCGAGATGTCTGTTGGCTCAGCTGTAGCCATGCATATACTATTTACAAAGTATCCTGGCTAGTACACTTCTGTGAAGGGTTTGTTAAGTTCTAAGTAATTAATTTCCAAATGTTGTACATGTGATCCTTAAGTTTTTATATAAAAGTTCCACATGCAAACCAGTTATGCAACGTGCAGCCTTTGTTCTGGGAGCTTTCTGTGGGAACAAACACAGACCAGTAACAGACAGTGGAGAGTTACACCCAGAGCAATGCCTTTGCTTACTGCCAGTGCTCCAACAACAATGGTAGCAGCAGGGCCAAGGGATTTTATTTTTCTGTGTAAAAATTATGTGGCTCATTGTTAAAAATGAACCCTACAGATGAATGGAGTCCTTTATTTAATCTGGATGTCAGAAACCCTGAAATAGAATCGTTTTTCATCTGGAGCTAGAAAAACAAGTTTTATTACCCATTCTTACAAACCTTAGGCGATCTGTCTTCTTGGGAAGGTCACAAAAAGCTAGGGATTTTTTAGCACTTTCTAATCATGGCAGTTGATCTCATCATTGCTTGAGGGGCTGAAGAGCTTTATGACATGTATGGCAAGGAAGGCACTTTTTATTTGTGACATGGCTGTGACTGCTGGTTCAAAGCAACAGCCACGAAGAGGTGGGTTCAGCTGCTTGAAGAGCAGCTGCACTACATTAAATGAACCCAAGGATTCTGTTCTAGTACCCTGTCTGCCACCACAGGGACTGACAAACATTCATGTTTGAAAATTCCGTTCTTAGCTTTTGCAGCAGAATTACTTCTGCCACTTACGCCAAAGTTTCTGAACTCGAAGACCAAGACAAAAGTAATAAGTACAGGAGAAAGTGAACAGCAAGTATATCCTCCCCAAGGACAGGAAAGTTACTGGGGTCTGAATTAAAAGGCAGGACTTGCTCTAGGAAGCCTCTGACCATCCAAATGAAGGAAACAGCCCAATTGCTGCTTTGGGAGAAACTGTGCAAAGGAAAGGACTTGGGAGAGGACGCATGGAAGAATAGAAGAGAAACCGAATACAGAAGTCATTGCTGCCATCACTGGAAGTTTTCATATGTGATTGGAGAGAGAGCTAGTTAATCTCATCTAGGGTCCCTGTCCCACAAAAGGCTGTACCCAGATGATCTTTCCCTCCCAACCTGGGCAGGAGCACAATCAAGCTTCTCCCCTCTCCATGGCCCTTTCAGGGCTTTAGAGGAAATGACATTCTGCTGTGGTGGGAAAGCATAAAAAAACACAGGCATAATTTGTCACGTTACTGTTCAGGGTACAGAATAACTTCTACCTCCAATTCCGGAGCTCTGTCATTTTTGTAAGAAGTACAGATTTAAAAATAAACTGTATATTTTTCACAAAGACTAATCAATTACTTTCACAGCAAAACTAGCATCACTTGCAACTACATCAATATTATAAGGCTCTTCAGAAGTGCTGTAATACCATTTAAAATTATATACACTCCCTGCAATATTTAAAATAATTTATTTTAGAAAGGAATAAATGAAATGCAGCCCGAACTAAAATGTATTCTACCTTGTATCATGGTGGCAAACCTGAGCCAGAAGTTGTGCGTCTTTGTCCAGACATAGTTTCAGGTGTAATTGCATCTCACCTGCTGGATGATCCCAATTGCTTTAGTGCTGCTAGTGACAATTGGTTTTCTCATGAAAAGTATCATGGGTATTCAGTGGATACCCAGTATCTGGGTATTCAGTGGCTGCAGGTATGCTTGTTTCAGATGAAAATCCAGCTTCTGAGCTAAACAGTCCTTTCCATATTTCAGCATATTCTGTCTTAGAAAATAAATGTATAACAGAACTGTATCTTTAAATTGTTACAATATTTCGTATTACTTCTCTAGGAGCTTGCTTAAAGTCTCTTGGAATATAAACTGCTTTTTAAACAATCATAGAAGACTATGCGTTCTTTGATGAGAATCAAATACAGCTCAAACCTCTACTTCTCTTATGACAATTGCCTGGATTTGGGTCAAAGACACGTAATCCATTACAAAAATTTGTTGGCAAGTGAGCTGCCTAGAGATGCATTAGAGACACATTTTCGTTTTTAATACACTCAGAATTCTAGTAAATTAATTAATAAAAAACAAGTTACTTTTGAATTTTCAAATATTCAGGTATATTTTTCATAAACATTTATATTAAAATGGTCATCTATCAAAGCATACCAAAATAGGTGCCTGCTCAAACAAAAATTTACTTTTTACTCACAGTGTATGTACAGATGTAATGGCTGTTTGACTGGGTAGTTACATATACACAGGCATACCAAGCTGAAGGAAATTACTGAAGTCTGCCAACTGGAGGACAGTGGAGCATCCATTTGGCAGATGTTTATTTCCTGTGCTGCTCACCAAGCCATAGTTGGCATGTACTGAACCTCTTCTGAACACTAGGGAATGTAATTTCAAACAATAGAATAAGAAATGCAGGCAACTTTCAACAGGAGGCTATTTAAAGAGGGTATCCTTCTGTGGGAGCCAGCAATACTTCGGAGAAATGGATCCATTACTGTAGGCAAAATGCAGTCCTTGATTTCAAAATACTTGCAGGTCGTAGAACTCCATTTTGATAGGAATTCATATAAAAGATTTAACAACAACAAAAAAATATCAAGTACATAGTACCCAAGTCCCAACAGAGTTCCTGTATGAAAAGAGATGGATCTGTTAGCTTTGGAAGTAGCTTCTGTACTTTTTCCACTCTGCTACAATCATCTTTTAAATCTCTAGTAGTAGATCCAGCTCTTCCAGAGGTACCCGCACTCTCAATTCTTTTTCAGTCATTAGATCGAGCGTCTCTTGCAGATCATCAGGGAAATACTCTACTGCATCCATATAGAGTACCTGGAAAGACAACAAGAACATTTTCTGTGTGACCTTTCTAGCAAGAAACACAGTATCAAGAAGTAGGTAAACAGCAACAACTGTAGCAAGAACAGAAGAAATACCGTGTATTCTTTAAAGTAATACAAACAGGATTAGTACTTCTACAGTGACAGCCAAGTAGATGTTTAATCAAGTCTTTTCCAACTCTTACTAAATAACTTCATTCAAAAAGATAAAATGGAGGTCAAGAGGCACTGGAGCATTTGCAGCATATAAAGACATTACCTGAGGAGTTGCAGGTTCTCCTCAATAATTTTATATATTATGACATAAATAAATTTTTATTTAGCTATGTATTTTGGATACTACCGTGCTCATTATAAAAGTCTGAAAGACTCAACCATTTCTAGATCACACAGGATTTATTACTGCTGTGCCTCAATGCAACACCTTCCTGTCCTGAAACACAAACAACACTGACTACTGACCACGTTTCCATTTAAGATGCATCTCTTATTTGCAGAAAATCCTAACATTACTTCCTCAGAAACCTCTCCTTTCATTTGCATATGTCCTTACAACAACTACTAAAGATTAACTTTTTTTTTTCAAATACAGAACTTCAAAAATTAAAGTATGATGACAAGTTTAACTGTTTTCTGTGCTTACCTTTGCCCAAGGACAATTTTGAAGGGCTTTATAAAATAATCCTTTACTTTTTTCTTTTTTTCCTAGTGAAGCCTGTGTGATAAAAAACCATTCATACTTCAGTGCAGTAATAGCTGAAATATTGAAATAATTACTTCTGAGACAAAGAAATGATTGCTGAAAAGCTCGATGTTCTTCTGCTGAGAAATCCTTTTTACTATGCATTGTGGCAGCTATTCAATTTGTCAGGTTACACTCTTCAGATGTCCTAAAGGAGTTTCAGGGCTTTCCTTGTAAGACAAGTAAGAGAACAAGGACTCACAGAAAGAGCCTCTGCTGAGTCTATCAGTTCAAGTCAGTGCCTTTGCCTAGATTTGACAATAATACTCAGCAGTGCAAATCATTAACCAAAACTTCACCTGATATGCTACACACTTACTGCAAAGAGCATCTTTTGTACAGTGGAGGTGATAATACATTACTTTTGTGCACTGAAGAGATCGTGTACATACGTGTTCTTACTCAGCAGAAGCTTGGTACAGCTGAACCTCCTTCCATACAGATATGGATATGAAAAACTAGCAACTGTGTGGAAGGAGTTAAAACTTCTTCCATTTAACTATGTGATACAAGTACAGAGCACACACCTATCATGAAGTTTAGAAAGAGAAAGGCAGGAGAGGTCAGAGTACTGAACAGTCTCCTTAGCTTCAGTCATCCCAGTTACAGGTAGAATTAATTACAACTTCCTGTGAAGAAATATTTTTAATTGAGATACTTTAAAAAACACTTAACAAATGGGTTTTTACAGCCAATCAAAAAAAAGCCACTAATTTCAAAATACTGAAAATACACTAAATACTTTGTGAACTTTGGAGAAGAAATCTTTGACAGTGAGTTTATGTTTTCTTTTATTCTGACTACATCAGTACTGCTGCTAAAAATCAAAAGGTTCCCTTGTCAATTCTTAAAATTTAGAAACTCTTTTGCAGCTCTGCAAAGAGCTTTCAGTAGTGTCCCACCTCTGCCTTTTTCACAGAATTGCAGAGGCTGGAAGGGAGACCATCTGCTCCAAGCCCTCTGCTCAAAGCAGGGTCAGCAAAAGCCAGCTGCTGAGAACCACCCAACATCCAGTTGGGTTTTGAATATCTCCATGGTTGGAGACTACATAACCTCTGGACAATCTATTCCAGTGTTTCATCACCCTCCCAGTAAAAAAGCTTTTTCTCCTATCTGAATGGAATTTTATATATTCATCTTGTGGCTATTGCCTCTTGTCTTGTCACTACGCAGCATTGAGAAGATTCTGGCTATCTTCACACCCTCTTATGAGGTATTTCTATACTTTGACAGTATCTTCCAGGAGCCTTCACTTCTCCAAGATGAATGACCACAAGTCTCCCAGCCTCTCCCTGTACAACACAGGCTCCCCTGTGTTCATTTTCATGGTTCTCGGCTATTCAAAAGGAACCTGGACAGACCAAGAGCAGAGTATGATGCTTTGGCCACTCCTCTTGATTTTTATCAGCTGCAAACTTGCTGATGGTACAGACTCTCATCATCCAGATCATTACTGAAGATGTTAAAGGGCACTGGTCCCAGTATTAATCCCTGGGGTACAGCACCAGTGGCTGGCATGCAGCAGGAGTTCATGCTGCTGACTACAAGCCTTTGAGCCTGGCAGTTCAGCCAGATTCCAGCCCACATCACTGTCCACTTACCTAATCCATGTTTCATCAGCAAAGAGAAAACAGAGAGATCTACAGAACTTAGGGTAATACTGAACAATCACAACTTCTTCTACGGCTATATCTGAAAATTTTAATGTCTCTAACTGATTTTGCTTCTCTAAACAATGTTATTCCAAGCTATTACTGTAACAGTATTTTCCTCCATCTTATTAGCATCTAGTAAATACTCCTTGTTGTTATTGTGAAAAAGATATCTTCCATGAATGAAGCACTAGTGATAAAATACATAATGGGTGATCTTTAGCATTTGTGCATACTGGGGTGTCATTATTCGTTTGTAAAGAATAACAGTAATTCAGTTGTACATTCCTACAAACAAAGTTGTATAAAATATTTACAAGCACGTATTTGTGTAGAAATAGTTACAATTAACATTCCCATGCAAGAGATCTTCTCAAACAGAACAAGATCTCTCCTTCCCCTGCCTCCTCTCTATTTCCCAGCTTTCTGACTGCTTATTCTGCTCTGACAACTTATTACAGCAGGGGATGTGAACAGAGGAGTAACACTGGGGAATGGAAGTCATTACTTCAGTGTTTTCATCTTCCATATTGTACTGTGGAGAAGCAAGAAAACCAAGATGGCAAAGCTGATTATATGATTTTATTTATGTATTTCCATGGGGAACTATGGAAGAACAAACATTATTGCTTTTTAGCATTAAACTGCAATGCCAGTTAACATAACTTCTATATGCAGCTTTTAAGATTCAAAGGACTGTCCAAATTGAAGGCAAATTATAGAAGCTATAGCTATGTTCTGCCTACCATCCATTTATTTTGCATGTGGACTGCACCTCAAGTGTTGAGGAAGCAGGCAGATGTCACTGAGAGGTCACTCTTGACAATCTTTGATTGATCACAGCAACTGTGAGAAGCACCCAAAGACTGAAGAAAGTAAAACATCACTCCTGCTTTCAAGAAGAGGAAAAAGGAGTATGCAGTGACCTACGGGCTGGTCAGCCTCACCTTGTGCCTTGGAAAGGTGACAGAGCAGTTAATCCTGGAAACCATTTCCAGGCATGTGAATGAAAAGAAAATCAGCAGCAGACAGTGTGAATTCACTCAAGGTCATGACTAACCAACTCAATAAACTGCCATGATGAAATGACTGGCCTGGTGGATAAGGGGAGAGCAGTGGACATTGTCTATCTGGACTTCAGTAAGGCCTTTGATACTGTCTCCTATAAGAGCCTCCTAAATAAGCAGTAGACAAAAGAACTGGATGCACAGATAGTGAGAAAATTGTTTCATAGTCTGGGCCGAGAGGGTGGTGATCCATGGAACAAGTCTAGTTGCAGGTCAGTGACTAGCAGTACCCCTGGGGATGCTATTGGGACCAATCCCATTTAACATCTTTGTTAATGATCTGGCTAATGGTGCAGAGTACACTCTCAGCAGGCCTGCAGCTGACACAAAACTGAGAGGAGTGGCTGATACACCTGAGGGTCATGTTGCAATCCAGAGAGATCACAATGGGATGAAGAAATCAGCTGACAGGAACCTTGAAGTTCAACAGGAAGTGCAAATTCCTGCAACAATATATGCTGGGGTCTACTCCACTGGCAAGCAGCTTGACATCTATTGGTATCTTATGACATACTTTTTATCTATGTAAGATGACAGACACAATGTCTGCATCTATATTAAGACTACACTGTCAGAAGCTATTACTCCTAATCCACATGAATTACCTTTTCCTTAATGTTCCAAACAATAAGGAGCAGTACAATTCAAATATATCACCTTGCAAACCACAGAGGCATGGCAGCATTTAGTATTCATTTTTCTAAGAAGTATTCCAGCCATGTTTGTGAGAATTCCAAAACAAAACAAAACTGATACTCTTCTTCTTACCATAAAGTTCAAATACATTCTCCATAGCAGTGGACAATGGGTACCATTTTCACTCTGAACTGCATGTTCAAATAGAGCTACAATCCGATTTGTTAATCCAGTTTCAGGAATAGTACAATGTATTTCACCAACATCTGCCCTGAAACACAGAAGAGAGAAGAAACAACAGTCCTTTAAACCTAAGCCAAGGTACCACATCTAGGTAAGAAGGGGCAAAGAACGATGTACTGTCTGTTCACAGCACTGTATATAGCCAGGTTTTGGTAATTCATGCTATAAACTCAATGTTATAAACCAGATGTTTAGCAGTTGCTAATGAAATCAACACATTTCTAAACAGGAAAATTAGGAAACAAATATAAATTAAGTATTTTTGTGAAAATTTATGTAGCATGTTCAAAAATCATTTCTCTTTGAACATGATAATCCACTATCACATGAATTTAAAATATCTTAGTCTACCTCCAAGACTATTTATCATTCTAAGCTTGGCAGAGCAGCTCAAAAGAAATTCAAGTCTGGATCAGCACGTCTTCTTCTGGTGTCCAGGCAAGTTTGTTCAAATTTACCCCTCACTTTTGTAAGGCCATACATTGGTCTTCGATCAAGGTCAAAATTACAACTCTGGATTTCAACCACAATTGCAACAGTAATTTTCACCCAGAGATTCAAATCCCCTAAGTTCCAGGCAGAACACAAATGCAGGTATGTAGTTTTCACCAAAGCACCGATTTCCTTCTACAGCTGAAACAGACTGGCTTACTTTTGATGCTTGAGCTTGAAGAAACAGACTGGAGCACTGATGACAACATCACTTGTCTGTGCATGTTCTCTTAGCCTGCCAGTCTGTTCCACTCCCCATTAACACTTGGCTCCTAACCTGTCTCATTTTTCATGTGCCTTTGAGGTAATTTTCCCTCTCATCTTAACCTTTGCCATGAGGGAAAATTATGTAACCTACTCTGCATGGAGTCAAACATTTGAAGCCTTGTACCTAACACTGACTTACGAATGTTCCCGTTTTACCCTTCATGTTCGTTTTTTCATATGAATTCCACGCAGAAATACAAACCAGAATATGAAATAGTCAGACATAGCACAGACATTTTCTTATTTTGTCACAACATTACAGAACATTAGTTTTATGCATGACTGACAGGCCACTTATCTCCCTGCTGCAGTAGTTCAGCTCTGCTCTTGCAACACCCAACTTGTCCCTCATAAATATAATCTATAGGAAAGGCTTTGCTAGCAGTGAACAATCTAGAAAGGAACTCAACGTCACTGAGAAAATAATTCTGAGATTTTCAGTTCCAAGTAACAATAATGAAAACCTATCGTAGTATTAATCTGTAATTAACAGTAAATCAAATTACAATCCTCCTTTACATTTGGTGGCTGTAGAACTCTTATTACAATTTAGGATGACATAGACTAACAGCTCAGGGATGTCACTATCATGTCTGAATGCCTGTTGCCAGCCTGCAGCAATCAAAGAACTGGATGCCCCATCATTTCAGAGTATACTGGTAATTACATAATTTCACCAAGTGTGCATATTGTGACCTTACCGCTATGTAAAACTTCCAGGTAACTCTTTCCTAGAAATCTGTTGCTATGTGCAGACACAAACAACCAAGCTGTCGATGTCACTGGAGATATGTACGTAGCAGTGGATAGGTAGCTCCAAACAATGAGAAGACAATAGTTAAGAGACTAAGCTCTAAGAATGAACACGTACCTTGTTCCCCATATCTCCTACCCGTTTTTTCCTTTCTCAGCAGCAAAAAATCTGAGCCCAGACCACTGTGACTTCATTGAATTTCCAGCCTCTTCTACCTAGTAACAGCCCCATATGAAAACTGAACTCTCAAGGACTCACTATGGAAACAGATCTGCCACAACTGTATTCTGTGATTCAGGAGTAAAGTAGGGCAGCCAGCTCAGACAGAAACTGCAGCATAGCTCTGTATTACGCTTTTTATTGCTGTAGTACTAAAATGCAGCAGTTTCTAAGCTCACAGTATCTATCTTGGCCATCTAAGCAGGCCTAGTTATTTACTAATTCCTTAAAGAAATGCGTATCATCCTGATGCCAGTAGCAAGTATCAAACAAATTCAAATACAATCTGGCTCAGTAGAAAGGACATAAGGCTATCACCCAGGGCTCTAATTCTGTTCAAGATTCTGCCACTGACTCCCTGTAAAAAATCTCTAGCTACAGCTTCTTCATCTGAAAAATGAGAACTGTGATAGCATTTTCTCTCCTCTGTTAAGTGATCAGACAGATTCAAAAAAGTGTAATTGTAAGGACCTGCAAGGTATTACCTCTGGACCTTCTCTGTGAGTTTTTTTCTCATCTGCTCTGCTTGGATTGCAAACAGCCATGGCTCTAAAGAGTTAGTAGACCTTGTGACACTATCAAAAAATCTTCGTGCTTTGCTTGCACTGTGAGACTTCCTTTGGATGTGGATGTATGACCTCCAAAGAGATTGGTTGCTAGGATACCGTTTCAGAGCCTCCGTTAGTGCCTCTCGCAGGGGATTCAAAGGATAAACACTAATTTTCATGTGGAATCTCAGTAAATTTGTATGCAGCAGTGTGACAGCTTCAAGAGCAGTGGGAAAATTTAGAATGCCAAAATTCTCTCCAGTATTTTCACATTTCTGTGAACCAGATGCTTCAAGTTTTTCTGAAGCCTGGGTATAAATTAATACTGCAGCATCAATCCCAACAGTCAAATACTGGAACAGTGCGTAACAACCAACCAGGTTAACCAGCTGATCCGTGTCATTGACCTGATCCTGATCAGAAACTGGTGTTTTACTTAAATAATCTTGCACTGCATGCTCATATGTTTTACGAGCTTTCAAGACATTCACAGATAACACTTGTCCACTATAGGGCACATATGGTCCATTTTCAGTCAATTTGGTCAATATATGAACAGCACGTGACATAACAGCTCCTTCTATACTTTCTAGCAGTTCCACTTCCAGCTGAGCATAAAGCAGGCTGAGGCTGCAGAGCTGGGCACTCTTCAATCCTCCTGTCCCTGCTGTGCAAAGAGCTGTGTCAAACACCTTCCTGGCATCATCTGTGTTACCAAGCAGCCATTCTAGGTATGCATAGAGTTTCCAGAGACAGAGGTTGTTTCGGTTGTCAGGTGCTTTAAGGAAATTCTTGGCCAACTTTTTACTCTTCCTCCCTTGTGCTTTTAGCTTCTTTTTCTTTTTTGCTTGGAGACACTGAATTACCTGCAGGGGAAAATAAACAGAGCGTATTTTGAGACGGATGGAAGAAGAAAGGAGAAAAAAACCCTCACAGCAATTTTTTATTTTATTACTGTGTTTTGTTTCCATATTTTTTCATATTTTACCACCAGCCAGATCTGTTGCTACTGAATACTGCTGTCACAACTGCCTGTTGTCAGATCCCTCCAACATAGTCAAATCACAAAGGCTTATCATTCTTACTTCTGCTGCTGACATTAAGTAATAATATCAGACTTCACTCTTCTAAAAGGCCAACTAGTCAAACACAGAGCTGCTAACTTGTGATGGTTGTGAAAAGGAAAAAAAATGATGTAGCTTATGACTACCACAAATAAACCCAAGTAGCTTTTCACAGCGGGCAACATGCTAACAGACAAATGTGGAGATGGGAGGGGAAGATTATAGGACATGAGATCTTCTGGTCAGGTAGTGCTGAGGTAAGAGAGAGTGAGCTTACCCATAACAAAACACAGTATCAAACTTCCTTAAGAACTAGGAAGGCAACCTGCAATCTCTACCCTTCTGTGAGCATTTATTAGAGCAGTTTTCCATAAATCCATATGCACAGAATCACAGAACTTTAAGAGTTGGAAGGGGCCCTAAAGATTATCCAACCCCTCCTGCTGCACGCAGGGACACCTTACACTACACCAGACTGTTCAAGGCCTTATCTAACCTGGCCTTGGACACTGCCAGAGTTGCGGAAAGTGATATGGTGTTATATCCTTCAAGAACACTACAAAAGTAACTTGTGTAAGAGGCAGAAAGTTTCTTGGTTAGATGCTTTTGTTAGGGCATCAGGGATTATGCACTTAGCAGTACTTGGGTGACTCACTTTGCTCTGTAAAAAAAACCCTTGCAGCAATTCCTGTCCAGCATACAACGTATCATATAATAACATTTATCCAGAACTTCAAACAATAGTTTGCTACAGGCATGCTACTCTGTAACATGTACTGAAGAAAACGGGTTTTTAGTTTGCTTTTTTTTCCCCTTGTGCAATCTTAACTGGCATTTCCTGATTCAAATACTTAGTCCTGCAAGACAACTTTCATGAAGATTTATTTTAATACAATATAAACATTAAAACAGAAGAAAGCCACACATCACAAAACTGATTATATGCAGACTCTTCATTACCTTAGATATTTCATACTGTAGCCAACAAATGGCCAGGTTAGATTTTTCCTTTCCTGTAAATATCTGGGACAGAACATGGAAGACATTCTGTATGAACTCCTCTCCTTCTTTATAGTGGCCTATCTGATGTCTGCCTCGTAACATCGTATCCATATGACCAATACTGTTGAATCCAGAAAGTGGAAAATCAACAGAAGTCAGCGGTTTATCATCATAAAGCACACTGTCAAAGATGTTATTTTCATCCATGGCAACATAGAGACTGGAAGGAAAGGGTTTACTTGTACATGGAACTCCCAGGAATTGCAAGAAAGAGTACAGTAGTTGATGTTGAAGCTTTGGATTAGAAAGACGGATTAAAGATGGTCCAAGATCATCAAATAACACCTAAAAAATCCAAATTAAAACAAATTCCATTAATTTATGCAATCAAATAAAAGCAGCAAACTCGTAATTTATATAATTAAAGAATTTTTTCAAATTAATAGGATTTAGAATTACTATTAAATGCTTGTTTAAGAAAACTTGTCCCTTTTTAATTTGAATGACATTCTGATAACCAATCTGTTTTTCCAGTCAGACTGTAAATTTGCTATCAAGAGATTTCTTTGCCTGTGAGCAACAAAGACCTCCACAGAAAACTTACAAAATGAAGGTCTGGAAGACTTTATTGCATAGGCCATTTAACACATTCTAATTTGAAAATCAATGTCTGACTTGACTCTTGACCTACTTCCCGAGGAATAGAAATTATCCAACTATCTGACTTGAAGGCAATGAAAACTTTGTTTATTTAATGCACATCTCTTCTTAAACACATATTTCTGTGAGATTTCTCCATACAGATGACAGGAATCACTGAACAGCACAGACAGGCTATTTGCCTGCAGATTTTTCAAAGTTTACCATGAGCTTCCCATAGTTTTCAGAAGTCTCAGCACAAAACCTCAGGAAAATTTTGAATTTCAAAGAAAAGATCTTTTTTCCAAACAAAGAAAACTATTACTCTTCTAAAATATCCACAAATATGGCAATGAATTCAAAATAAAGGATAACTAGTCTTATCATCTCCCCTTGTTCTATTATAGCACAGTGACCTGTCTTTCTGGATCTTCACAATCTTCTTCAGTTTCCTTTTTGGTTTTGTCTGGCCTCCAAGGTAACCAGTGCCTTGCTTCACGGGAATATTCAATATCCAACCAAATATGCCACTTGGGAAGAGTTTTATCTTTTATTTCTTGATCCTCATCTACCTCTTCATCATCCTCATCATCTAAAATCAAATCAATATATACACACACACAAAATTATTAAAGAAAAACTAATCCATCAAATCCAAAGGCCAGATATGACATACACTTTTAACTACTTTAACAATGGAAATAAATACAGCATTAATAAAACACCACACAAGACATAGCTAAGAATTTTGACATCATGGTTCTGGGTTTTGACACCAAGTCTGTAAGAATAAGAAGGTAGGAAGCTTCCAAACTTTTAGAAGCTGAGAATCATGTCAGCACTCAAACTTTTTCAGAGAGGAGAAAAGAAAACACTGACAAGCTGTGGACCACTTTTATCAACACCAATTTGCAAGCAACAGCCAAGAGTCAGTCATCCTTTTGTGCAATTCAGATTCTTCACTTCATACCTGGGCATAACATTTCAAGTATGCTCTATGAATACCAGCGTGCATGAAACATTTTGAGAAAACCACTGTACATAAAAAGTGGTACTTTAATATTAAACATTGCAAAACAAGTTTGGCCACGTTGCCTTATAGTAAATGGTATTTTCAGCATTTTAATTAATGTGCAGTTGAAACAACCCATGTAGTTACGCACACACAAAAAAGGATGTGCTTAACCACATCCCACTACTATGATAATCTTTCTGGACTATTGGATAAAATTACCACATTTTTCCTCTGACAGCAATATATTAATTCTGTGCAGAAACTGATGAGGACTTACAGGCAAAGGGAAGCTTGTAGAGATGTTTCTTTTTTATTGCTGAGGAAAAAAAATAGCCCTCAAAATTTAATGGTTACCTGCATTATAAAAATCAAGACATTTCTGTATCACCTCCAAATTCTTAATCCTGACATCTGCCATTAACTAGGTGAAATACTCCCAGTCCCAGCTCTTCTTAAATTTCAGGTAAAACAAAGAGGTGGTTGCAAGATTTTTACTCTCTCTATATTTTTGTGATCAACAGTATCTCCTTTAGTCAGCAACTCTATGAAAAAAGACAGCATTTCCACAATCTAATCAAAGTCTGAAGAAACCTGACGTTTTTTAATGAACACACTCAATTGTAGATTGCACCTGAACTTTAGGGGTTGACACATACGGGGAAAGCACTGGTACATACTGGATCTGCCCAAGACTGGTAGTGGTCCTCTTCTCTATACTGAGTCTTCTCAATTTGTGAACAAAATGTCTAGAGCCATCAAAAATAAAACTGCTGACCTTAGTAATGGGCCAAGGAAATTCCATCTTAATCCAGGGACAAGGGAGGCACATCACTATCTTTCACTTCCTTTGTTTACTAAAAGCAGACCCAAACTTGCTTCATCAGAGTTGCTACAGCAGTAGGATTAGTAAAAGCAAAGACCGCTCTCATCTTTGGTCAGACACATTCCAGCCTCCTGTTTCCCTGAAAGCTTTATCTGCTTGAGAAACAGCCCTTGACATGAAAGGAAGTGCTGTAGACCACAAGACAAAGTGAGCCTAAGCAGCAGGGAGTGTTTTCTGCATCCCTGCTCATCCAAAAGCAATCCAGCCAAGTGAAGACACAACCCCTTCATTTTCTGCATCACAAAGAGAAAGGAAAGGTTTCCCTCCTATTTTAACTATACCTTTGCTTAAGTAACTGAAATCTGATTCTAGAAATAGAATCATAAATCTAGGTACCCTTGAGGCAACTGGCATCTAATAATTTAATCCCACCTCATCTACTAATATGGTGAAAGGGTCTTAAGGGAAGCAGCTTCCTTTCACTTTTGATGGGCATGAATCTCCACCAAGTACTCATACCTTTAGCTTTAGTGTTCCAACAAAGTCGAGGATATGCCATCCTCTCCCTTAATTCTCACTGGAGGAAGGACAACAATGTTCCATAAACAATATTGTACACAGAACATTCAACACATGCTATTCCCTGTGAAGTGTGATATACATCATCTTGATCTCAGTAAACATTTTTTTTTTTTAATTTGTATGTAAAAACATGACAAGAATCAGATCATGTAATTCTAATCAAAATGTTTAGAAGAACATATGGACATACAACTACACATATTGACACGCACATACCAGGCTTAAGAACAACCCAGCCACCCTTTTCTTGTTGGTGCATCCATGCTTTCCAGCCTCTTGCTCCTTTTTCTCCAATTCGTGGTTCTCCACTATCCCAAAAGGGCTCAAAGAATTCCACCTATTGTTTTCGACGGGACCAACCAAAACAAAACATACAGAAAAATAATTTTTGCTGTTGTACAGACATCAGCTGTGTCAACTTAAGTTTTCCAGACCCTTCAAGCACCTATCTGGATATAATTTCTGTATCTGAAGACTTTGTTAGATGCTGCTTAAGATTCAGCAGGAACAACTGAGTACTTCAGTTATGCCTGTGGCACATAAGGACTGTCATCAGCTCTTCTCGTGAAAACAGAGATTGTTTTAAAAGGTAATAGGCTTTAAATAAAGCAAAGTACTTTTGTGCCTACAGTCCTTTATAGATCCTTCAAGAATAAAGATCCAAAGTCCCCAAGGTGTGGCTTTCAGAACCCAAAACTCCCCTCCTCCCTAACTTCCATGGGACCATGAAGAATTTGGCTAATGGAATGGTAACTCATTTGTTTAACCACACATCTGTGGTCAAATCAAAATGTTACAGTTGCACATAAATATGACTGGACCAAGGACAAGAGAAAAAGATCAGTAAGGACTTTCATATTTCAGGTTTAAGGGAGGTCAACAAGGTCAGGGCGCCTTTCCAGTGACTCAGAAGTCCAGGGTTCTAGTGCTAGTGACTTTGTCACTGCCAGTATGCAATCAGTAATCTCTAGGTTCATCAACTCCTCCTCTGCTTTGTGTATCCTTAGCTCTAATGACTATCTCTCTCCTATTACATGCTTCTACTCTGTACCAACCCTTGGCTTGGACATTGAGATGTGACTGTTAATACAAATATTAAACAATAACATAAATAATAGATAAATAAACAATAAAATTTACTCCAAGAAAAATCAAGCATCAACACATCAGAAAATTCAGGGCTTACAGCAACTGCAAAATATAATTCTGTACCTCGTGGATTTATTCTTTGCTGCAAATGAGAAAGCGAACTGTGAAAACAGTACGGAAACAAGTAATTCCAGACTGAGTCATAACACTTCTGTAAGACAGCAGAATGTGTGATCACCTGTAAATCTGGCATTTTCCTATTTTCAAGGACTGCACTTTCTAACCTAAACATAGTCCTTTTGAATCGAGGTTTCTTTTCATTCTGCTCTGAGATTTTTTTAAATACTACAGATAATCATGCAGTTTTACAAATGATTGAAACTGTAACTGTGTATCTGTGCAACTACATCAAACCTCCATGATAGCTATAACTGAACTCTAAATTTTAGCTCTTTAAGAAGATACCACTATTTTTTAACCTGTAAGATTGCTCCATTTGTGGGTAACAGTATTAATCGAGAGAGCAAGAACTGGAGTCTGGGTTTCTAGGGAAGATGGTGAGGTAACTGAAGCAAATTCAATTTTTATCCTCTACAGTAGCCCAGCTGCCTAAATGGTGGCCTCTCTACCACTCATTAAAAGGAATCAGTTCCTAACAGTTCAGTGGGATGATGCTACTGGCATCTAAATATTGACTTCCTTATTATTAGTGGGGTGCATGTGCAATATTCTCCCAAACAAATTAAGAGAAAAAGTGATTTACTACTTCAACATTTACGATTATAAGATGAACAGAATCTCATGGGTGAAATAAAAGGCACCTGAAAGCATGAAATTCTTCCTAATGTAGCCACCAAATTAATGGAAATAGGTAACAGAGAACCTAAGAAACTTTTGTAAAAACTGTCAAGAATGGAAAGATCTTATGTCCTATCAGCTCTCTCCATCAACAGTAACAGAACAACAGCATTTTGGGAGAAAAGAAGCAGGGCAAGTGCTAACTAGACACAGACATTGGTCAGCCAGCTTCATTTTTTCCATCTTTAATTATTAAAAAAGGTATGAAACGAGTGGTTATCACACTTCTATTATATACAGTAGAAGTAGCCATTTGGCCTGTAGTTCCAAAGGACCCACAAGCATTTTTTCAATGCAAGCATCACCTTGAAGAACCTCTAAGTAAGCTGTTATCCAAAATATTTCCCTATGTCCTTAAAAATTCATCAACACTTTTCTGGTACAGGATTCTCTGTAATACTTAAAGACACACACCCATTTAAATGGAAATTGCTACCTGTCCCCTTGTTGGCAGATCTTTTACACTGTCAGGTTTAAAGAAGGTGAAGTCAATCAGAGCCTGAAACAAAGACACTGCTTTCTCAGAATGGCCAGCCTGTCTCAGAAAGTGGCATTGCTGAATAAATATAGCTGTAAGGTAAAGAAGATTAAATTTTAGTATTTCAAATTTCGTTGCAAAGTATTTTATTACAGCCCACAAATATAAAAATACATACACAACATGCTGTAGAACCTAAGTGTTTTGGAACAGTATCAAAATCCAAAACATAGGGAGTAACTAGCATAAATGCATGTCAAAATTGTCACAGTTTAATTAACTTTAAGACTGCCCACTTTAAATGTGCCAGAGATAACCTTTTATTCATGCCATACATGTACTGTCCTTACTGATGGAAACTTAGACACAATGGCCTGAACTTCACTGTATCCAACGTCTGTCAGTGGGTCATAGCCCTCTTTGAAGATGCTGGGCATTATCACAATGCACACAGCAGGAGGTAACAAGAAAAATCCTTTTTGTCTCAGTTTTGCATGAGATATTTACATTGATAATATGTTGGCAATATATAATTTTCATTCCAATTTTCATTCCCTTTTTCTTTTCCTTTATGTAAGACCTGAGTTAAGTCCAGCCTTTCAGTCAAAATATTACTGCTTAAAAGCAGGGAAGAGCCCTATCCCTTGCTCTTCAACAAATTATTTGTCTAACCACTGCCATATCCCTACTGCACACTGAGCCTCAGTCTCAGTTTAAAAAGGGAAGCAAAGTCCCAGTGTTTCTCTTCATATTTTGCAACGAGAGTCTTAAACAGAAGAGTTGGAGAAATAACAGGTGTTATAAACACCTCGATTATGAGGCAGCTCAAGGACATTTCAGTGACACTCAATCACTCCAAATTACACTCCAGTCCTAACAAAACAGAAAACGTTCAAACTGCTTTAAATTATAATTGACTTGCAAAAAAACCCCAAGCCCACAAAGACTTAAATCACTGACAGCTTGGAAAACAGTAAAACAGTTCTTCAAATACTACTGTTCCTTCATTGAACACATTGGCTTTGGAGGGTTTTAAACAATCCACATATTTAGGTGTCTACATACGCATGTAACAACACAGGTTAGCATCAGCTGCTCTTAATCATCATCTGATATTTAATAGGAGGGAAATTATTTACTCCTTTTATCTGAATTTAGATGTATATCAGATGTATGCACATAAAAACCTGAATTCAGCTAGAAGATATAAACTAGGCATTTAATCCAATTTTTTCTGCAAAGTCAATGATTATTCCTGCGAACAAAGACGTTGAGATTTCTGAAGATATATAAACACAAAAACAATTGTTAAATTTATAATACAATCTTCCCAAGTATTTTAACCGATTTAGGCACCGTGTCCAACTGACACTGAAAAAATTGTCCTTTCCTAGTCTCTCAGCTTCAGATGAACTTCGATTAAAATACTCTGAATGTAGAGAATGTCTCATCAGGATCAGCTGCCAAACTGGTGTCAAAAATAAATTATAGCATAAAATTTTCTGCATTATGATAAACAAAAAGGAATTTGAAGAAATGCAAAAACCAGCATTTTCTTTATGGCAAAAACTGAAAAAAGCATGAATACATACTTAATTCAGTCCATGATACTAAGACACTTCTGCAGCTGAACTGACTCAGAAGATAAGGATGTTTCTCCCCAACTCGTAGGTATGATTTGAAAACTAGGACTCCCTTTACACAGCAAAAATTAAGACTACTTTACCATCTGCTTTATATTAACAGTTCCTAGTAAATTTAAAGTATTATAAATTCTTATCTCAAAACTTACATAAAGGCTGATCTACCATTTTAAATTCAGTTTTACTTTTTTTAAATTTTGAAATACTTTAAAAAGCACCCACCTATTTCCAAGTAGATAGTACTGCATACTGAACACTAGATGGCACAGTCCCCCACTATTTAAAATTAGAGCTCTCACACTTTGTCCTTAGCAAAGGTCAAAGGTTGAAGATACAAGCCTAATGTACATCTACACTGCTACTCACCTCATAATTCATTTGTGAAATATTCTGTATATTTTAGCTTAACAAACAGTTTGGTAATCTTCCTAATAAGTACACTGTCAATTAAAACTCAGCCCAAGAATTACATAGTTGAGTCACTAATAAATCTCAAAACAAGAAGTCTCCCAGTAGAAATTTCTCTAATCCTATCATTTGAATTCTTAAGGGGAAAAATAAAAAACTTGAGAGCATTTATAAAAAAATCACTACAGGCTTAAGAGAGAACAACAAGAAGTTATTTGTGTTTCTGTTCCACTCATGAAGTTGAGTTCATTTTCATTTTAACTTATCTATGGATATTGCCAGCAAAAAAGTACTTAGAAAAACTTCAATCTAATATCAGTTAACTTGCTAAAGGAACTATTAAAAAAAAGAAAATTCTCATAGCAGTTGACAAACTGCTTCATGAGTTTGTGTTTCATGAGTCACATGTTCAAATATGTGCAGGAAAACAAAATGAAAGAAAAACCTTCCCATTTCCAAAAATAGGTTCTGAATAAAACATTTGTCCTGAGAATCATTCATCGTGGTTAGTGTACAAAGTGACTGAAATACTGGAAATCAGAAATAGTAAAAGCAATTAGAAGCTATCAGGCTGTACAATATCCACTGGCCAGTAGAGCATTTTTCCTTTACAGCACTTTTTCCAGTGCTTGATCCAAGATGAATCAGCCAAAGATCGTATGAGATCTGAGCACCTGGAACTAATCTGGTAACCCAGCATCTTAATCTGTAAATCCAGACTGGATATTGCATAACATCATTGCTCCAACAGGAATTACAGGACTATATAAAAACAAGAGGTTTCTTGGACTATGATGCACATGAAAAAAGTGGACTCCTCCATAATAGCCGCTTTTAGATTGAAAATGAATTTTTAAAGGAAAAAAAACCAAGGCATGGTGATATTTATGGTAACACTAATATTTTCCCCTCCTCAGTCTATTCACAGATTAATAATCACAATGACATGCCAAGGTAGAGAAGAAAAATTGAAATGGATAGGTTAAGTCATTTAGTTCCAAATAAATTTAAAGGCCATGCCAGAACTGAGCATGAACTCATTTCTTCCCTGAATCCACTCCAGCATCCTAACTATCCGATTTATTTTCCTTCCAGGGATAATTATGTAATAAATTATAAAGTGGTAGATGTATGCAGATAATAAACACAAAAGGCACTATCGCATGGTATTACAGCTTAGAATTCTCCATTCTACAAACTGAGATTCTCAAGAAAATTTCACATAAGACTTGTAATTTTCCTTCTCTTTTCTGGATTAAAGTAATCAGCTGTAAAACTTCTGAACAAGAGATAATTATTTTTTTCACAAGTCTCCCTTTTATAAAAGCACACCTCATGGCTGTTGGCTGCAATTCTCCAGTCTTGACATCGTACTATAAACCACTCAGCACACTAGACTTTACTGGATGTTGTATCATAAACTGTCCTAGAGAAGAGAAGGATCTGCTATATCCATATTTGGTTGGAATATCTGCTTTAATTCTCAGCTCAGAAATCAGGACGCCAGGCATTTTGAAGAGAAGAAAAGCTTCATGCAATGCATAGGAAAATCTGCTCTTAATGCAGTTAGCTCCTAAAACAACTAATCTGACCATAATATGAAACAGAAAGAACCTTACCTAGCATAGCTTCTTCTGTGCCAGGCAGCAGAGGATGGGATACCATGCTGCCATCCTGTACAGCTGCCAATGTTGTCAAACATTTCCCATAGAGACTGTTGATCTTTGAAACAGAAAAGGTAGTAAACTGACTTTGACAGAACAGAAGGTATTTCTTCCACATCTCTGGATTATTGGGATGTAAAAAAATTAGCTTCTGCCATTCTTTGATCAAAGCTGGTGGTTCCCAGAATTCTGTGCAAAGCTTCAGCCTGGCAAGTTTCAGATCAACATTACTTGGATTGCTTTCAATTGCCCTCTCTAAAATAGCCAGTTTCTTTTCCAAGATTAACTTGAGTGATTTTCTTCTTAATTCCTGCTCTCCCTTACTGGCATACAGGCTAGGTCCTCTCATTAATTCATCCTTAAAACAAAAAGAAACATCATTACAACCTTAGGAAGAATGATCACTAGAATCACAAGAATGCTGACATTTGTGAAGATTAGTTAACAGCTCATTCTTCACCAACAGAAGATATACAGTTCTAAACAAATGAAACTACAATATGATGTTCATGTATTTATTACTTATAATGAGCAGCAAGGTCCATTAGAATACATACCTGAAAGGAAATAAATTCCATCCAAGCATTAATATCTCTTGGGTTTTCTCTGACTTTTTTGTTATGTTCTTCCACTTTTGTCATTAGAATGGAGTTCATGTTTATCCCAGGCTCTTGAGTTGTTTGCTGTGTATTTACAGACCCATTGTCTGCACTCTTGCGCCCTTTTCCTTGTAGCCACACTGTGGTTGATTGATCATAAATCCCAAGAGGATTAACTTCTGTTGTGTCAGAAGAATGATCAGTTTCCACTTGGGAAACTGGTATAAAAGCAGGTGGGTCAGACGGAGAATTTTTATTACAAACAAGAATCCCATCTGTGTTCAGCATCTTCACACTGTTCTTTGTGAAGTAGCGCTCAGGTCGACTCTGTACTTGCTTCCTTTTTGATGCAGAACTGTCCCAAGTTATACAGTGTTTCTTTGCATCTATGCCAAGACAAGACTCTCCTTTCCTTTTATATCTTGGAAGAGAAAATACAATTAAACATCTTTTAAAATATGCATTAGAAAAGATACCTCCTTTTTGAAAGAAGTACTTTCATTCAAATTGACCCAAATAATGTATGCATAGACCTTCAAAAGTTTAAGAACCTGGTAACCTTCTCCTTATTTAAGACTTCAACTTATAAATGCTTTTGGTGTCATCACACTTTTAATATCATACTAAGCTTCCTCTGAGTATATGTCATACTCCAGCAGAAGAAAACCCTTTTTCCTTTCTATCATTTTAAGCCATGTAGACAAACCTGGAGAAAGAACAACAGACATTATTTAGGGCTACTTAGATGAGATTATTTTAAACTGAAAGTAAGATACCAGTGGTTCAGTTCGGTAATTTCCTTCTGCATCCCTAAGCCTCTGTCCATTTCATACGTCAAAAAGTGGAGAGAAGTGTGAAGAGAGAAAGAGAGGCCATTTTTATAAAGGCCACAATAATCCTATGGATTAAGACAGGAAAATACCACCTTCAAATATTACCAAGAATGTAAATTCAGTGGCAGATAAAGTGACATGCAATGCTAAAATAATACTTTTCATCTCAGAAAATAGCTGACAATCCAAAGGTGATAGAAAATTGAAATGAATTGTAACCAGGCAATTTTACTGCAAAGGTATATAAGGTTACAAAAATATAACCCATAAATTGTCCCTCCTCCACAAATAATTATATAGAGTATTATTGCATATACAGTAAATAGTTTTCCTGAGAAAATAAAGAAGTAAGTGTACATACATAACGCATGAACCAAGTGTAGGCTCCTTTGGATGGGCTTCTCTATTAATGCAAGGAAATGTTCTGAAGGGTCATCTTAATACCAGTAACCCACTAAGGATGTTGAACTTGCAATTTCATCTCTACTAACTTGAAATGTAGCATTGCATAGGACAGACACATTTTAGTACAATGTCTGGGTGAAATCTATTTGCTAAGGATATACCTGTAGGCTTTTTTTTTTTACAAGGATATCAAACTACTCAAGTAAGTAAGCCTCGTGATAAATCTAGTATGAAATAATCAATACCTTCACCTCCCTTTCAGACATAGAGACAGAACAACAGAGACCAAAGAGAGCACTTGCCCGAAGATGATTTATAACACAACCCGGGATTTTCAACCTCAAAAATATACCTTTGAATGTGACCCATGCTGCCATCTCCAGATGGCCCTGTAGTTTGCTACACAGAATGTTTTCAAAAACGATTAAAATCATGCACTTTATACCCATTATTTCATGCCATCTTTTGCCTTTTAAAACATTTATCCAAGAATTATAGAATGGTTTGGGTTGGAAGGGGCCTTACAGATCATCTCATTCCAACCCCCTGGGCAGAGATACCTTCCACTAGATCAGGCTGCTCAAAGCTCCATCCAACATAGCCTCAAACTCTTCCAGGGATGGGGCATCCACAACTTCTCTGGGCAGCCTATTCCAATGCCTCACCACCCTCACAGCAAAGAATTTCTTCCTAATATTCAATCAAAACCTACTATTTTCAGTTTAAAACCATTTCCCCGTGTCCTGTCACTACATGCCCTTATGAAAAGTCCCTCTCCATCTTTCCTGTAGGCTCCCTTCAGGTACTGGATGGAGCCTTCTCTTTTCTAGGCCGAACAACTCCTATTCTCTCAGCCTTTACTCATAGGAGAGGTGTTCCAGCTCTCTGTAATCAACCTGGTGGCCCTTCTCTGGACTCACTCCAAAAGATCCATGTCCTTCTTGTGCTGGGGACTCCAGAGCTGGATGCAGCACTTCAGGTGGGGTCTCACCAGAGCAGAGCGGAGAAGCAGAATCCCCTCCCTTGCCCTGCTGGCCACACTGCTTAGGATGCAGCCCAAGATACAGCTGGCTTTCTGGGCTGCCAGCGCGCATTTCCAGCTCATCATCCACTTGCTCTCATCATTGCCCTCACCCACCGGCACCTCCAGGTCCTTCTCTGCAGAGCTGCTCTGGATCTGTTCATCCCCCAGCCTGTGTTGATACTAGAGGTTGCCCTGATCCAGGTGCAGCACTCGCACTTGTTAAATCTCATGAGGGCCTCCTTGTTCAGCTTGCCCAGGTCCCTCTGGATGGCATCCCATCCTTCAGGAGCATTAACCGCACTAATTTGCTCAGTGTTGTCAAACTTACTGAGTGTACACTTGATTCTGCTGTCTTTGTCTTTGATGAAGAACACATTAGATAGCACAGGTCCTAGTACAGACCCCCAGGGGATACCACTTGCCACTGGCCCAAAGCCAAGTCAAATTTTGAAATAAGCTACACAGTTATCTTTTCTCATCTCCTATATAAAAATGTCACAGCCAGACTCAAGTGACCCTGTGACAGTTTGGATGCCAATAGGGAACAACGTTCCATACCTTGCTATATCCCCGCGATACAAGGATTTGTAGGCCCAGTTTGCAGGGTCTGGTTTCTTATCTATCCAGAAGGTGTCTGCTGTGGGAGCCTGGATATCATCAAGCCAAATAGAGCGACTGCTGGTAACATTTGATGCTTTCTTACCTAGACTGCAGAAATAAAAGAAATATTATATCATACAACAAATTTTGTCTTAAAATGAAAAACAAGGAAATGTTAACTGTGAGGAGGAAGTTACACCACGAGGCAAACCCAGCCACATATTAAGATTTTTGCACTAATTAAGAATGTTTAATGCAATCCCTCTCCAAACCCTCACAAGAGATCTGTGAAAGAAAAGAAGATGCTTACAAAAACTGAACATAAGCCTCTACATGACTTTAAAAATTTATTTCATAACCATCATACCATGCTTTGCTCTGCACAACAGTACTTCACTGAATAGTCTAGTCAGTTTTTCGATATGATTAAACAAGTAGTTCTAAATCTGTTTCCCTTGCTTTGAATGCAGGTTTAGTCATATAAAGCTTAGAAAAAGATGATCAACCAGTGGTAAAAATTTCAGTTGAAGAGACAAGCACAAGAACATAATTAATTTACATCTCGCATAGTTTTAATATATACATACTTTGCTGCTGCTTCCTTTTCTCTATTTTTGCTACTTCCTTTGTCCTTGATGTGCTTAGTGTCCACGTCCGATTCGCTGCTACTGGAATCCCCTTTGGTTTTCTTTTTTGTCTTCTTATTCTGGTGATGCTTTTTCTTTTTCCTTTTCTTACTTGTCTGTTTCAGACTCTCATCTGTATCACTCTCCTCTGACAATTCAGATCTTGAAGCAGTCCTGCTTGGAAAAAAATATACACATCTATACATACACCTATACAGCTAAGCAGTAAAACTGTTAAGGAATACCACAAAAAGAAAGTTCAGAACATTTTACTCTTTACCTTTATTCTCCCTGTATTTTTTTTTTGAGAAGGTAGCAGTAACATATATAGCAAAAGTGATATGAATCTGCATTAAATAACAACTATATTTTTCAGCTGCTGGAATTACTGACAACCAGTCTTAATGTTTTAATTGTCAAGGCATTTTGATGTGTGATCTGTACAAATACCCATCTGTTACCATTGCGAAATTAAAGAAGATGACCAAGACGATAAAATTTCTTAACTTTGCTAAACAACTTAGGTCAAGCTAAAAGACTGAGAAATCTTCCACTGTGACCTGCAAAAGAAAAAAGTCTGAATTTTTTTCCCGGTTTTTTTTATGACTTGTAAAAGAAGTATCAAAACCACACTTTTAAAATCACTTCCAGATTAGAAAATCAAATTTCACCAATCAAGAAACAAATTTTTATGACTACAGAATTGTTGTCATATAATACAGTATAATGTAATACAACCACACTACATACAACAGACAACTGAGTTAGAGAGATCACACAAAGGACACATAGTTTTGGCGAAACACATGTATATTACTGTATATACCATATAAACTCCCACACTTGATCAAATGAATAATGGAGGTCTTCTCTAACCCTTAATTAAAGCACAAACTCTTCTTAAACTTTTTTTTTCTGCAATCTTTCAATGAAAGAGTGACAACTCTCAGTATTCCGAATATGTCAATAAAAGAAAATACTGTATTTCAGAAACAAGGCATCTCAAGTAACAGTCCTGACACAATTTTTTTAAGGACACTAAGGAAAAAGAAACCAAGGAAGAACCATTAGCAGATCTTTAAAACAAACACACACACTTCTGCAAACCAACCAACCAAACTCTCTCAAAACCACCAACTACATTGGAGCAATTAGTTTTTATTGAACTGAGATAAAACCAATTCGTTTTTATTAAATAAAATATCTGAGTAACAGACAAAAAAAAACCCCATACAACAAACACCCAAACATTTTTCTGCACACTGTTTTTTGACAAAGTCTTTTTCAAAGATAAAATTAATATGGTGGGTTTTTTATGTCATTCTGTCTGATGGTAACTTGCAAAATCCTTAGTTTTATGACATTAAAGTCCTAAAAAGATTTGAAGAAACATAAGTAGAATGTATGACTGATAAACAAAACAGTGATTGCATTTCAAACACACAGTGCATGTAAATGCAAGAATAAGTACAGAAGAAGGTGTATTCAGGTGCGCTTGGTATTATAAAGATTTTCTATATCACAACCATCAACAATCATCACAAAAATGGGAGCTTGTACCAAATTAAAAGTGACTAAGGTTTTGAAGTTGACGACTACAACTTGACTGCATTCACTACTGAGCGCTAATAGTTACAGTGTAGATAAGCCAAGTATAGCAACCAGTCTAGTGAACGTATTAAAACCAGTTCTTCAGCAAATGTGGCTGCTTAAAGCTCTATTCTTTAAAAGGATATCATCACCCACTTCAGTTGACCAGCATGTTCTACAGCCACACACAACCCGATACATGTAATATTTCATTAGTTCACATCATCAAGTGTTTTTTAAAAAGTAAAAAACTCAACTGTGAAATGGATGATTTCTCTGCTTTCCACAGAGAAATCACAAAGATGATGTTTAATCTTTAGATTATTTCAAGGGTCACTTAAGACATTCAAAAGCTAATGAAAAATCTTGATTGCTCAGCTCCCTCTCCATTCCAAAACAACAATCATTTAAATGCAGCTCTGAGAAAAAGAAAATGGGAATGTAATTGCATATGTACAATTTCTCATTATTTTAAGTTAAAATACATTGGAAGCATTATTCATACTTTTACACATGACTCAGTTCAGGCATTTTAAAATACTGAACAGCAGAATAAAAAGCTTTTAGATTCTGAATTCGGTCTCATATAACAAAAGATAAGCAAGACAAAAGAAAGAGGCTATTTCAAAAGACATTGAAGTACACTCTACCTTATTAATGGTGATTTTTCAGGAACAAGATTGGCAACTTCTGTAGTGCGCTGGTGCAGTAATAGTGCATCTTCTGCAGAGAAGCTTGGGTTACTCAGCCAGTCTAATTCTGCAGGTAAAAAAAAAGTGTGAGATCAATACAAATTAGCTTGCTGTGCCTTTTTAAGTTGAGGGTTAATCTAGTCAGCAGATAGCTAAATTCACAATAAATGTCACTATGTCGTGCAATAATTGAGCATACTGGAAAGCAGTCCATGAAATTTCCATTTAGCTCACACTGAAAGCTATGTTTAATACATAGCTCTATACACAGCTCTATACATAAAAATACATAGCTCTATACACAAAAAAAAATCTATCCAATATTCATTTTTATCATTTAAAAATTCTAACTTTATATATTTATATACTGTATAAATTTGTTATATATGTATAAGATCATCTACTGTATAATCATATATTTACTACTATATATTAATTATATATTAATTTCTATATACAATATAGAATAGAAATACTTACATATTTTAAAAGTGAAATTGAAAAAATTACAGAAAGGCATAATTAAACAAAAGGTGTAGCTAATAAATGCAATACAACTTATACAAACTAACAAAAGTATACTGTACTGACTGTGTGGAAAATATTCTTAACACAATTTTATTGATAGGCACACCCATTACAGATAAAAATACTCAAGTGTTTTACACATGGCCAAAACATGTCACTGAAATATCATCAGACTTTTCAATAGCATGAAAGAAAGCTATTGGATGCTAATTTGTATATATTAGTCAGCATTAAGCATTCTGCATCTAGACCTCTGCATTTCAGTCACCAAATAAGATCAGACACTGATAGGATGTGGAAGTGAAACTTTCTGTTACAATTTTACTGATATTAAAACTCTTATAACAACTTTCACAGAGATTTCATTCCTAGAATTCTTTTAAGCATGTGAAATTTCTTAGCTATTAAACAACAAAAGTTATTTTGTGTAAATACAGAACTTAACAGCAGCCCCTCCAGTGCCACACTGATAGAGATAATAACAAATTTGGTCTCCCTGCCTCTCGTCCATGCTCTTTACAATCACTTTTGCCTCAGTGTTCTTCCTGTCACACTCTTGTCTTTGTGCTCTTGACTACACTGACCTCTACCCCTAAACAGAATGAACTCATTGTCTGTCAAGCCATATACCTCTCCTCCTTCTAAAGTATTTCTTTCAGAAACAGAATTTTGGTATGAAAAGCTTTCTGCTGTCTCATGTCCCTGAGCTGTTGTCCACAAAAGGACTTAAAGCAAAGCAGACTGCAAAACAGTTTGTTAACCTAAGTTAAACACATCAAGAAGTACATACAATAAAGCATAGCTCCAGTTTATGTTTCCCAAGAGTCCACTCCCATTACAAAAGGCCCTATGAGGAGGGATCACCTCCCTGGCTCATCTCGAACCTCCATCTCTGTGCATGGGAGAATCCACAATTCATGGCACTGTCAAGACCAAATCACACTCCCCCACGACTATCCCAACCAATATGCTGCAGAACAGCACCATGCACCATTTCCCAGCCTGTTCCTGTAGCTTGGTTCTACCTGAGCAGCTAAGATCAAGTCGCATCTTTAATGCATTGAAGAATCACTCTGTGAGAACCAAGCCCTCCAGCACAGTTAATATACCTCTATGGCTACAGCGGGGAAGTTCAGAATTCTCCAAGTACAGTATTTTCTGAAGAATTTAATCAAACTGACCTAATACTCAGAAAGAAATGAGCAATTTTTGCCATTATGCAACATGCAAGTTGAAACCGCTTGTAAATAATCTCAAGCGAATCAGTTAGCTGGATACAAGCATTTCAAACATCACAATGAATTCCAAACTTTAAAACACTATCTCTTCACTTGGCACGCTTTTTTCTTGTAGAATGTCTAAGAAGTCTACCATTTTCGCAGACCAGATACAAAAGGCCTATTTTGCGATAATATGCATGTACTCGTTACATGTTTATGAGCACAACAGCAGCAGCAATCCAATGGCATTCTCTTTGTACCTTCTCAAGCAAAAAGAAAAATTAAAAAATTACAGTGCATGTCTACAGAGACAATTTTTAAGAGTTACACGAAGCCTTTAGCTGCCTCTCAGGATCCTGAAAATCCGCTTTCAGCAAAATTCACTGCATCGTCTGACCTATAGCATAGTTCAGACTGCAAATAATGCTGCACGTGACGCTCACTAATGTCAGCAGGGTTACTCATTACTACTGCTCTCTTCATGGCTACAGATAAATTTGCAATTTATCTCCCACCAAACGCTAATTAAGCCTGAAAACACAATTGTAACGAAGCATATACAAAATTGCAGCACTCTAGAGGCTGCTGCAACTCAGCAATAGGGCAACACAAGAAGCATAAGCACCACTTCTGTTTCCGTTTCAGACAGCACTTTCACTTTAAAAATGGTTTAGGAGGGTTTTTAAAAGTAAGATGCAGAGTGGTTGGCTGAATGAAACATGAGCAACAAATATACATTATTACTTCAACTTTTACAATAAAGCTATGAAGCAGTCCTAAATGTCTGCAAAAGGCATCTCAGTTTTACGTAACATTAAAATCAAAATACTCTGGGATCTCTGTATTATGATGCACTTTGGCTTCACGGCAGCTCTGAGCAGAAAACCATCTATCAGACAGATACCAAAGTAGCCTGTCAAGTTCTCAAGTTCTCACAAGCTGAATGTGTGAAATTTGATATACACCACTATAAATGTGGTTCTGAGTTAATATTTAATTTTTACAACTTATATTAAAACATCGTTGTCAAAACCAAAATACAATATTTACTAAAACATAAACCAAACGACTTATGTTCCAGTTTTGTCAATAATTCTCACACAAAAAGCTTCTAGTATACCAAAATGTAAGTAATAAACAGTGCTAACAACTGAAATCTGGATCCAAAAGTCAGTCTTACATCTTTTTCTGTACAATCTGATCTTCCAGACAGGTGGCCTGAAGCGACAAAGACTACCGTAACAAACTTAAAGGCTAAATTCCCAAAGTTTTAAAATATAACAAGGTCTTATTACCAGGGAATTTTACTGTATCTCTCCCTGGCAGAACAGGTCCTCTATTCCTAGAAGGTGAAATTTGGTATCTTATTATGTCCACTACTCCCTACACCAAGTGTCATTACCAGAAAGGGTTCTAAATGCAGCTAGAACATCTCTGTACTGTGTTGTGTTGTCTAGAGAATGGGCAGATTTAAGGGTGGTAGAACCTGGCAAGCAAAATGAAGGGTTAGTTCAAATCCTGTCCAGTAGAATTAATAAACGCAGTACCTACTTCACCGCTTGGCATTACACCAGAAAGTGTTATTTACTTTAACATTATTATTTACTTATTAAAAGTATTCCTCGCAACTACATGTCAATGTGATACAATGAATCATAATCCAAAAAACGTCCTTTACAACTATGATTTGGCTTAATAAGCAAGGAATTAGAAAACACTCTTCAAGATATCCAAAGATAGAGGAGGAAGAAGAAAAGGGAAAAAAAAAAAGAAAAGAAAATAACAAAAACAACAACAAACCAAAAGCCCCCGTGCCGCGCTCGGCAGCCTCCGGAGGCGATGCTTACGGGCCGATGAGCCCGGGCCCAGCGGCAGCACCGCCCCCGCCGCCGCTCCACGGCGGGGCGAAGCACGGACAAGCACGGCGGCCGGAGCGGGGCCGGCGGCGTGTGCGAAGGGCCGCTGGAGAGCTGTTAAGGGAAAGACGGTTCTCCCAAGACTTTACCTCTCGTGGAGCCCTCGGAGCTGCCGGCGAGGGGCTCCCCCGGCTGGGCGGCCCCAGCGAAGGCCGGGAACAGCGCCATATCTCGGCCGCCACCGCCGCCCCCCGCCCGAGCTCCCCGGCGGCAAGATGGCGGCGCGGCGCCGAGCGCGCTGGGACGGGTAGTTCTTCCGCCCTGACCGAAGATGGCGGCTGAGGGAAGGAGGGCTCGGCCTTTTGGCTGTGCGGGCGGGCGGTTTTCTGCGGGTTTCCGTATCGTGCGCCCTCCGCCGCCGCACTGCGGGACTAGAGGAGGGGACTGCTGCGGGAGAAGGCGGGATGGAGTTTCCAGAGCCAGCCGTTCCTTCCCACCACCCTCATCCCTCATGAAGTTCTCCGGGACGGAACACGCAAGCGATGTCTCCAGGAGACTGGGATGCTCAGCTGTGTAAAAGATGATGCTGTAAGAGGCCAGGCGGCCTTTCTGTGGGGAACCAGTGAGTGTATGCCTGGAGCCCCGTGTACCCTCGCAGCCTGTCTCAACAGCGTCAGCGAGGGCACGGGGAACAAACAACCTCCTGCAGTCGGGCCTTTCTCAGCTTCCTGACCGGGGAGTCACCCATCGTGCCTGATAGCATCCATGAGCCTGCCCTCCACAAAGGAACTGGAAAAATAATTTTTTATGCTTTTACATTTTGTGCCTTCTTGGACAGGATGTTCCACTTCTTAATGATGTATTGTCTGAAACAGTATTTCCTTTTTTTCCCCTCTACCTAATGCCTGATTCTTGCATTGTGAGGAAAAAAGCACCCTATTCACTTTTTCTGCAAAATTTTATACCCTATTAATATAATTCAGTATTCTCCTTCCTGGATTGAAAATTTTGCCTTTTTTCTTTGCATGCTAAAGCCACTCCATAATAATCTCCTTGTTGAATGTCTTTAGTTTTTCTAATTCTTACACTAATACTAATGCATGACCAGAATTTCATGTAATGATTAAGCTAGGTGTACAGTGAGTTTAGGGATTATATGGAATTATGATGACTGGTTTGTTTTGTGCTCCTTTTTCAATACCTTCTGGTCATTCCGTTTGGCTTTTGTCTTCTCCTGAGCTGAAGTATGTGTGAAGAGACCATTTATGATTGGCAAAAGATAACAGGTAGCTATAGATGATAGGAGTAGCTTCCCTATGCACACTGCTTCATATCTACCGAACTGATTTTTTGGTCATTTTATAATTTATTTTTTAAATACTTCAGCGACCTTTCTCAGTCAGATTTCCAGTTGATTGCCATGAATACCTGTGCACCATCTGCAGACTTTGTCAACTCTATGGTCACTGCTATTTGCAGCATTTTTTTAGATGTTGATGACTTCATCCTTTAGAAAACTCAAAAACTATTTCTTAATCCTTGTTGCCTACCTTTAGTTTATTATTAGTCCATAAAATGCTATTCATCAACAGGAGTTAAGTATGAAAGAACAGAGAGAAGAGGATTCAGAACAAAACAGTGGTCATGGACACTGATAGTCTGGAAGTCATCAAAGGAGTGGGGCCTGACTGCCACCTTGGAAAGTTTGGCTTTAAGTGTATGCTCACCTACTGATGTGAAGCCAAGGTTTTGTTCGGGTATGTTAACACCTATGAAGTTTTGTAGTAAAGCATTAGAATGTAGAAAATGTAGTATGTAACATACAGAAATATGTATATACCTAGAACCGATACAGAAGATAGGGAAGAAATCTAAAAGAAGCACATTACCAATTTTGAAGAGACAATTAAAAAATAATTACCTTGCCACATGCACTTTTTAGCCTTTATCCTGAGAAGAGAAAACGTATGTAATTTTGTCTTTCTGTCTGCCTGGCATACTTTCTCCAGGCAGTTTTGGAACTCATGATCAGTATCAATCAAATTTAAAAGAGGGTTACAGGTTATTACATTACTGCAAATCAGATGAAAACAGGTAGGAAGTCAGAGCAGGATTTTCAGTGGGAGCAAAACTCCAGTGTGCATGCAGTTCACATTGGGAGACTGTCCTACTGAGAAAGTTGAGTTAGAACTCTCCTGTTCATGGAAATATTTGTTATCATCTTATTTGGATAGTTCTTGAAATCTGTAAATGTGCTTGTTCTGCATACCTCAGCAATGGGAAAACTACCACCTATCTACAGAAGAATAATTATTTCCCTATTCTCTTATGAGTGAGACTCAAGGCCCTTTCAAGCTTTTGATGCTCTAGTGCAAGATAAACTAAATAGATTTAATAAAAACACATTCAGTTTATTTGGTGAATGTCGTTTTTCACACTCTCAGCTGCTCACAGTGATGGCAGCTAATGTCTTCTCAACAAAGAGAATACAGAAAATGTGCTCTTTGAGAGTAAAACAAATGACCAAAGATAGATCTTATAAGAATCCTAAGCACAGATTTATGCCCTGTGTCCCTGAAAGTTATACCAAATTATGGCTAAAGAGAAGGATGCATTAACAAACAGTGTTATTATTGCTGCCATACATCTCTCACTGTGACAAAAAAACACCCCAACCAATCAAACATATTTAACACTACCACAAAATTGAGAGCAATTTCTTCCGTTATCACAAGTGAAGTTAAACTTGTGTGTGTGTTGCTCTTAGATTATTGCACAAGTAGTTACTATTTAACATTAGTAGAAGTTGGCTCTGTAGTAAAATCTTCTACTTTGACATTTCCTTGTATTACTGAGCGAGCAGCGCCCATTCTGATGAAACGTAGTTTTCTGCAATGTATTTAATGTATTAAATAAATAGGTTGTCTCAACGCTGTTGAGCCACAGTTTTCCTTAGAATTTACTAAAAAACCTGACCAAAGGACCTCTTGATGTCTAAACTAAAGAAATACTCAGCACAGTTTCTTTGGTTCTATCCTAATAAAAGCAAACCATCAAGACTTTTACATTACAGACAAAACCACAATAGCTGCATACAACATGAGTTCCTTGTTAATAAGAAGGAATGAACTAACCAACTAGAGGAACTAAGAAGTCCCTTAAGAACACTGGTCCACTTTTTTTGTTTCTACCTATTTAACATATTAAAGTCTGGTATAGTTAATTTTTTTAAATTAATCAGTTTTAAGGATTTTTCTTCTTTGGTAAGGATTTTCTTCTTTGAAAAACTTTACAGTGAATAATGTACTGAACTGCCTAAACAGATGTGAGAGTGATCATTTACAGTAGATTTAGGATTTGAGTTCTTTTGTATGATTTAATAAAAATCATAGCATTATATTTAGGGGCAAAAAAAAAACCTCTCAGGAGATCCATAACATTTTCCTTATTACAATGAAATTGTAGTGGATATTTGTGAATCTGACATGTGGGAATTGGGTGCCATGTGAAGCAGTAATTTGGATCTCCATTCTGGTCACAGAGCTAGAGGGACAGTTGGATGTATTTACTTGTGCCATCTTTGGCTCCGCTGAATAACCTTAATGTGATGGACTAGCAGGCTTTTGCTCCAGCCTTTTCAAGCCTCACTGATGTACTGAGTGCTGCCAGCATCATATGATGATGCACTTGTATCATGATTAGAATGCTTACGGAGCTTACTCCAACGTGGCTTTAATACCACGCATTTAGCATGTTCCAAGAGTGAGAGGAACTGGGTGAATGTAAAAGGAGGGGGCTATATCTGTATCTCCCTACAGTGGGACCTGTGGAGCATAACAGGAGTTTCCAGCCTTACTCCACATTTTCCCAGCCCTTCCTTAGGTTTCTTTCACTAAGAAATGCTTTTGTCCATGCCAGCACTACTCAGATGTATTGAAATCTACTCAGTAATTTTACCAAGGGCTAATTTTTTATTGACACCCACTCAGCAGGCAGAAACACAAGAACTCTGGTTTCAGCTCTGCTAGGTGCAAAGCATGGCTGCTGGGTTGTAACCTCAGCACCATCCCATGGCTGGCCTTGCCACAAGAACAGAACGGAAAAAATTACCTCCTGCAGGACCATCACACATTTGGGACTTCAGTGGTGCTATTGAAGTCCCTGTAGCTATTTTATTTCCTCTTTCTACCCTGTTGTTAGGGTGCTGTGTGGGCTGGCAGCTCATGGGGGCCCAGGAGCTATGCAGGCCAGGACAGGAGCTCCCCAGCCAGGAGCAGGGCACTGGGAGCACCAGAGGCAGCCCGAGCCCTGGAACCAGGCACCACCCTGGGGACAAGGACAGGCTGGGAGGGACCCTTAAGTATGACCAGCCTGGAGGGGCCCGTGGCTAGGGAGGGCAGGGCTGTGAGGAGCTGGAGACTGGCTCTGCTCTATTTCCCTGCAAAGCTGCTGTTACACTTCCCAGCCCTTCACCTTTCCCACTTCTGCTGCTTCCTTCAGGAGGGAGAGGACTGGCCTCTCCGGAGACTGAATGTACCTCCACCAGCTCTCCTCCCTGCCTACTTTCTTTCCCAAGTAACCAGATTCATGCTGCTTACATCAGGCGTGGCATGGCTGGGACATTTCACAGAGGAAAAGATGTAGAGCTCTCCATCATCTCACGCTTTGCTGTTGTTTGAGAGGCAGTTGAAGAAGACATCTAAGAAAAAGTTCTTCTTAAATGTCTAATGTTATTCTTCCAATCCTCAAAAGTGACAGATCAAAACTGAACATAGTTGGATACAAATGTATAATAATTTCACATCTGTCTTTCAAAAGGGCTTCTCTTGTATTTTTAAAGGGAAATAATTCATATTTAGCAACAAATTCCAATTACTAATGTTATCTTCAGTTTTTAATTATGTATTATATTACATGTACAGTAAGTATGCCAGGTGATGATATTGTATAATACTGCTATTATATTTGATGTGTCATATTTTATCCTCAAAGGACCTACTTTGCAGGTCACTATGTATATTCTTCCTGAAGTATTTTATACAGATATTTTGAAGATTACATTATAAAAATGCAATTCTACCACCTTCTTCTTACAATGTAATAAACAATACCTGAATAAAATCCTAGTGGTTTAAATTATTCATAAAATAGGGATATAAAATTACATGGAAAAGGTGCAAACATTTTTCCTTCAACAGATAAAATTAAACAGAAAATAAACGTATATAAGTCAATCAATGCATTATTGCTAATATTTTCACAAAGGCTGTCAGGCCATCTTTCTAATGCTTTAATAAATCTGGTGGTTTACTTACTGATCCAAGTCCTATCTGTAAAATCTTCACTTATGAAAGCTTGCTGGGCTATCAAATGCTTTCTGGGTAGATCAGTTATTACAGGTATATTTGTGATGGACACATGTAATAAAGATAACTGGTTCAGTTCAGATACACATTCTGATGCTACACTTCAAAAACCTAAAGGAGTTTTTTTTTACTTGATTTTTCAAGCTGCATGGCAGTGCTGGCCTTGAACTCTAAATTAAAGCCATGGTCAGACTGATCCTGGAGGCAAGTTTGAAATAGGTATACACTGTACCATTATACAAAACAACAGCAACAAAATTGATATTAAAAATCTGTATCAAAGCCATACTCTAGACAGGTGTTTAGACATAAACCTCAGACTTGTAAAGTATTTTAAGTTCTGCTATGCATGCATGTATGCATATGTGAATATAAATCTGTATTTCTGTATAAATTGAAATAAAATGAGGGTCTTGATATTGTTCCCACTACATTTACTGTGAACAAAACACAGTAGAGAAAGGAGGTATTTTGCAGACATAAGCAGAGCATTTTGTTTTCTAGAAAGGCCCACTTGCATTTTATACAGGCCTTCTCAGGATGAAGACTAGAGAATTTTAAGACATTCAGAATGATCAGAACTCCCTGTATATATCCAGACCCATGCAATTTTATCCGGTTTCTTTTTGCAGAGAAAAAAGGCAGCAAATTTTAGTCCTCAAAAAAATGCAAACCAAATCAACCAACCAAACAAAAAAACCCACCCCACATCCACCCTTATTTTTGGCCTATTTTTATATTTTGAATCCTGTAGTTCTGCCATCTTTCTTTTTAAAATACCACAGGAATAGATCCTCCTGTAAGAAAAATGCATTTGACATACTTCTTTATACTCAAATCAAAACAACTGTTATGTGCCATTTTGTCAGAAAACATTCAACTTACTGCATAATTTTGAGGTGACTTTATGGCTTCCTCGTGCAGCCACAGGTGAAGCTTCCACTTACTGTAATGAGGTGGGTTTTTTGGTTTTTTGGTATCTTAGGATCATAGGATCAGATGTTAATTTGGAGGAGGAGTTATATTCCTAATGAACCTTTCAAAATGCAGCCTATGAAACAGCATGCTTAAACAGTCAGTATTTAAAAAAGAAAAAAGCTATACAAACAGTCAGGATTTTCCATTTTCTATTGCATTTAGCAGTTCTGCATTTTCCCTGGATTTCATTATTTCTTATGTAAAATCCATGCTAATTTCTCATTAGACTTTTCCCGCAAGTAAAGTTTATCTTGGTATTTATCCCTAGTCTCTAACCTTTTGTGACCATATGTCTGGAAGGGATGGTCTGAGTCACTGAGTTCAGCTTTCTCTGCAGAAAACCTCACCACGTAAGTCTGTTCATATATTCAATTTTGAAATTTGTTGGGCTTTTCTACCAACAACTTCTGTAGAGAGACAGGTCCAGAACCACGATGTTCCAATGCTTAGCAACATCCTGACTTCCTCCTTAATTACATTCATGTTTATATCCATCTGTTTCTAGGCCAGCAATTTCCTATGGCTTAAAATAGCTCTCTGCTTCATGAGGGTGCTAACCTGGATGTAATCTATGCAGAGACACTAATCATATGCCACTCTGCCTTTCTGCTATTAAGCAATTTAAAAATTTTCGTTGCTCAGTCCACTGAATTTTTTGCACTTTTCTCAGTTCATATTCTGAACTAGAATTGTACACAGTACTCAAGACACAGTCATACTTCTCAGTCTCTACTGGAAATATTCTACAGCCCTGCATTTAACATTTAGTTGGCTGAATCACACTAGTGGCTCATAATGACCATAATTAATAACTATGATTGGGCATTTCCAAACAGTTGCTTCCCTTACATGAATTCCCCCTATTATACCAGAAAATCTTGTTATTAATCCATAAAGACATGCCCTTCTATTCTGTCTTAAATTCAACTTTACTCTCATTGCTGCAAGCTGCTAGATCACCTGTTTTATAGGACTGAAATTTTTAATACCGCTCGTTGTGAGCAATGCCTCTGTTTTTGCCATCAGCAAGTTTTATTAGCACACTCTTATTTTTGTGTCATTGCCTTTGTTAAATAGTATTGGCCAAATGTTGGTATAAGGAGCCCCTGTCGAATTCCCTCTTTGGTGTCATAGTCCCCTATCCAGCACAGGCCTATTCTCATCCTTATTTTAGCCACTTCTTTATCTAACTTACATTTCTTGTGCTCTTTCCTATTCCACCTAATAATCTCACAAGTAGTACATTGTTAAATAAAAATTAACTGTATCTAACAAGTTTCCATCATAAAAATTCTGCTGCCATTAAAATACACTCACAGTCTATCTTTGGTAAACCTCAACTGCATTTTATCCCATCTTCCATTTATTTCCATACTGTTCATTAATTTCAAACTTTATTTTAAAGCTTTGTGTGTTGTTGTAGACTAACAGAATAATTGCAAACATAGCAAATGTTTATAAAATAAAAGTGATGCTTGCCATATACCACAATACCACAGGTGGATTAAAATTTCTACCACAAGCTATAAAACTTCATTGCCTAGTTTTTTCACTAGTCAGTAATGATCCCCACCCCTTTGAACAAGTTGAGCTCTCCTAGTTTAGCTTCCATCTCACAGTTCTTTTCAATTCGTGCATATCCTCTTCTGGCTTTGACTTTCCTTTCTACATCTTTGTCTGTTCTGAAAGCTGCAAAAATTACTCATTAGGCTGGGGAATGCAACTAGATTATACAAAACCTTTAGGGCTCCCCCTTCTTTACGTGCAAGTTGCAATGTGCTGCCTACATTGCTAGATAGTCTTTTGCTTTTTGTTTCAGTCTTCTGCAAGATCTAGCTCTGAGTTAGGTTTGGCAAATCTTCCTTGAGTCTGCACCTCCAAGACTCCAAATCACAGCTTTCTTGATTCATCCGTTTCTCTTCTCCATTCTATACAGAGCTTTTCCTTGTTTTTTCTCTGACTGTGAAGGTAGTTACTCATCCCTCTTTCATACCTGGAATGTAAATTCCAGACATTTTTTGTATCTGGGTTAGATAAATTCCAGATCTCTGTCATGTTTAAGCCTCTGATTTATTACCTCAATTACTATGTCTAATTTATCAATATTTGTTCTTATAGTATTAAAAAAGCCCTCTAAAACTTTGTCCAAAGAGTTTTGTTTATTCTTCTATTTCATTTGGATTTTTCAACCAAGTGGGGATGGAGAAAGGACTGTTCTGGTTTTGCTTAAACACAACCAGTTTCCTCCCCATCATTACTACCTACATAAATTAGTCTAAAATAGCATCAATTTGTACCTGGAAAAATAAAAAGCTTTTGTTGTCACTTGCACAAGTATCTAAGCTGTAGTGGCATTAGCAGCCCATGTTTTCCACTGCACAGCTGCATTTTTTAATCTCTCTTCAACCTTGTCAGAAATCTTCCTCATCCCCATTTTTTGCCAACAATTCAGCTGAGATGCCTACAGATTTTCCTTTCTCCAATCTCCTTTTGTGCTGCAAAATTACATTAATTCACCTGCTGACAAGATGGTAAACTTTCCTCAGTTCTCTAGAAAATTTCACTTTGTAAATAATATCACATAGATACCTATTACTGGTATTGAAAAGTTTATTACCAGACAATTTGTATAATGCTTGAGTTGTATGCAATGTCACCTCTCTGCCAGAATGCTGATTGCTCTCACTAGACAACTGATATGACAGGTATTGAAGCTAGTTGATAAATACACAGTTAAAAAAAATCTACAATATAATGACCTGAAACCCTGCTGTCCTCAACTATTACACTGTTCTTTCAGCACACTGAAGATTATTAAGCCTATAAAAAACCCAACCTAATAGACCTAAATTATGGATGGCATCACTAAGTCATAATACTGTATTAACTGGGACTAATCAATTATATATTTATTAAAATTTAATCCTCTATCTTACTAGCAGTGAAAGTCCTATCATACAGACTGCAGTTATTCTGCTGATGAGCTGTTCCTTTCGACCCAAAAAGCATCAGTATGCTGCACAACCTTGAAAAGAGGAGAATGCATAGGTAAGTACACTTGGTAAGCTCTGTAACAGCAACTGGAAATTTAATTTTCATGTAGAGAAGAAGGAACATTATTTTACTTTTATGGTTCTTCCTCAAAGGTATGTCCGTGCTTCTTTCATGCACTTCTTTTTCACCTTACCTGTCCCTCAGTGTTCTGCTACACCCATTAAATTGCGTAAAAGCAGTTCTTTTGGCTCAGAAGGCTGGAACCAGTTGTACGTGCATTAAATGTATTAGGAGGAAAAGTAAGGATGATGGCAATTCAAACCTAGTTCTTAGTGCAAGAATAAGAATAGCCTAAGCCAAAATAATTTGAATGCCCATATACCTGCATCAGGGTAAGAGTGAAAATATATATACAATTTTAATATTCTGTAGCTTATTTTATACACACATACAGGAGTGGAGCAGTTTGAAATTTACAAATTCCCAAGAAAATTGAGTACTTCAAAAATCTGTTAGTCTGTGCACAAACATGAACACACACAACTTTATCAAAATGTTTGCAACCATCTTCATTCCCACGTGAGCAGGAAGCTGGACTAGAAGATATTCTGAAGTCTCTTCCAAGCTGACCCATGCCATGATCCTGTATGAATTCTCTCTCTAGAATTCTCTCTCTTCACAACCACTATTCCACACCCAGACATGCAGAGAACCAAATAACAACCCTTTGTCAAAAAGCTTGTAGCACAGATCAGTCTCCCATATATACTTACTCCCTTTTTGGTACCCAAATTCAGGATGATCATGACCACACATGACCATCTCCTCACAAATGGCCAGGCATATATTGTTCCTTTTCTTTTTCCTGACACTCAGTATTGTACACCAATCATTTATCTCACTGTCTATCCCAAATACTCTTTCTTCCCTTAATAAATGTTACTTTCTTTTTTAATTCCCCACAAATTCTTCATTACTTTCTCTCAGATCATAAATTTTGTTCAAGGCTGTTGGGCTTTCATGAACCCTGAGTTCATTTTCTCAACTGCAACCATTATCTGAAATACTTTCAACCCATCTGGCTATATGGGTTTTTTGGACAGAGGACTTCTCACCTACTTTCATTACTTCACTTTACTTACATGAAGTGTCATGTAAATATGGAAAACTTCTAAGATGCTTCGATGACAGTTTCTTATTCCATACACTTTGCTGTGATAAACAATTCTTGTCTACTCTTTTCATTATTATCCACATTAGATATGAGCTCTTCTTTCTATAATTTAGCCTAGCGATTACATCAGGTTACCATTCCGAACTAGAAATCATATATAGATATATATAGATAGATATATAGATATATAGATATAAATACACAAAATCCCTATAGAAGTAAATAGGAAGGCAGATAATTTACACAATTAATTAATGACTAAGAAATTATTGTTAGTGTTCATCAGTATATCCAGAATAACTTCATTAAGTATAGCTAATCATGGTAGACAATCTTGTGCTGAAAGCAATGAAACGCTGCAGCTGTATTTCCCAGGAATCACAAGCATTGATTCCTAATATTTAGGACAGCTCAAAGTCCTAAAATCCAAATAACACTGAAATGGCATTCTACCAATGCTGCTATCAAAAGGGTATCTGTGAGTTTGAGAATTAAGTATTCTCCTGAGCTAAGCACATTGCTGTTTTAATGAAGAAAGTACACCATATGCTTAAATAAAAAACTTCTGGCACCTTCACACTGAAAGGGGAAGCTGCACTCCACCCCAAACTATGTTACAGCCTTTGGCAGAAGCACACAGTAGCCTCATATGAACTGTGGAATCTCTAAACACTGTCAAAGCAGCCTTCATTTAGGAAGAGCTACATAAGGCAGGCTCTGCTGAGTTCATCCAAGTTCATTTACTGTACTTTACAAGAACACTGTACCTTCAGTTTGTGAGCTGCTATCCTATATTTGTTAGCAAAAAATCAGCAACACTATACTAGAAAGGAAAAAGACTCCAATGTTGACATTATAGAAGTGCTTAAACAGCCCTAATAGTTAATGGAGGCCCTGTACTAGAGTACCACTACAGAAATACGAACCTTAAAGACTTTTAAGACCTCGTCTGTAAAGTATCCTATTTTAAAATGCTAAGATCAGGGTTTTTCTTTGGCTGCTAGAAGTAATTACTTTTTATTGCTATTTAGTAAATAACTATTTAAAGAAGGTAAATTACTAGGACTAGCAGTCACAGACAAGCCCAGAGAGAAGGACATTCAAATAATCAGCACAGTGAGTTAGTGAGTTGTCAGGATAAAATGGGGAGAGGCGCTTGGAGAGACTAAGGAGGAAAGGGAGGGAGGGAGGAAAGCAGTAAGAAAGGCTAGAGTTAGAAATGCCAATAGTGTCAATTAATAGCTGTAGCCAAACGGAGTTTCCTGGTAATAGAATTTGTTCTTCTCAAGTCAAAAGAGAGTATTTTCATGTGTTGTTTTTCCCTGTTGTTCAGGGATCTTCTTCCTTGGGGTTGCCAGCTGTGTTTTGATAGCCAGATTGGATGGGAGATTTCTCCAGCAGCAGATTCTGACATCTTTTTTCCCTGTCAAAGAAAGAGCTTGATAGTCATCAGTTCCGTGGCTTGTCAAAAGGGAATCTGTTTGCTCCTTGTCAAAGTGCCTGCTCTGCATTTATCCCCTTTGTTTGGATTTCGTTTCCTTTTCAATTATGTTTTCTGCACACAAGGATTCTCACCCTCTCAAGGAAAACCACAGTTAGAACTATCACATGGTTGGGATTTCTGAAGCCTGATGATCATCAGTCTCTTTCCACCCTGTACATTTTTCCCCCTCACAAGTGGGGGGGTATGAGAGAGGCAGCTCCAAGGACAAGAAGGCATTTATTTCTCTGCAATGTCTGGCCCCGCCACACCCAGCTGTGGGGCAGAGGGCCCCCACAGCAACTTTATTTGTAGCCTTTTCTTCACTGAAGTGGATGACAAAGATGACTGGCAAACCCGAGGCTATATTGTTTCTCATTCCCAACAAGCCATGAAGTGCACAGTGGTACAACGGCTCAGTGAAGCAATCGAGTTTTTCAGAGAGTACTGTGTGTGATTTGTAATTTTGTAACCCTGCAGTTTTCTAAGTGGTGGTTCAGTACTAAAATGAAGATAATACTTTTTCATCTGCTGAAATGAATTATATTATTGATGCCATTCCTAAATTATTTTATTTGCAAGGGAGAAAAAGCCTTCTCTCAAATCTCCAACTACCTACCATCATTTTTCTTTTTTTTTAATATTTCACCTCCTCAAAACATGTTTGGTGATTGTGAAAGCATTGTTTTATTTGAGATTACTCCTAATTTACAATGGTATAGTTACTAAAATTAGTGGAATTACAGAAATACAGCTAAACTGTGGCTACTGTTTCATGATAAAAAATGGCACTAGTAGCTTAAAACCTTCTTAATACCCCTGTGCCCTTCAGCTGTGCCAACAAAATTGCTTGCAGGGCTTCTTAACTAAGGTTCATTAAAAAGTTGTCAGCACTAAGTCACGGAACTGATTGGAGTTAAAAAAGAATTATTGATTGTGATAATCACTAGCACATTCACTTGCTAGCAAAACTGAATGGCTGGCATGCCACAGGCAGAAGACAGAACAGGAGCAGGGAAGCAGGAATACCTCATGCTGATAGTGGTGCCTGGACAGCAGCAAAATAACAGCCTGTGCAAGATCAGAACTGAGAGCAGGATTGTAACACCCATTGAGCCAATTCTCAATTATCTATGATTAGATTATCTTCATAGCAGATTATCTGTGCCACAGATGTGAAACCAACCACCCTGCATCCAGCATAGGTATTAGCTGAAGCCCATGAGTGTACAAACATCTCTTGAAAGACTGTGCCTGGCTTGGGAACAATACATGCACCTTCCCGCAGAGCCAGAGATCATAAATTCTGTCAAACCAAAGTGGCCTCTGTGAAAAAACAGCTGGAGTTTTTCCTCACCGTGCTCCCAGAACCAGGAGTGACAGACAGCATGCTGCAGTCACACCACATTGCTTCCCCTCAGGAACAGCTGGGCTGGCTTCAGGCCAGCTGCAGGCGCCTTCATGTGGAAATGATCCCCAGCAGGCAGGATTATGGGAGGCCTTTTAGGTCAGGTGAATACGATACACATGCACGGATCCAGTTTGGGTGTCTGACCCAACAAACTCTCCTACAAGGAACTGGGGAGATATCATTGAAACATCAACAACAAGAATCCTGGCCAGTTTCTGGAGGAAAGTATGGGAGCAGAATGAAAAGGCCAAAATGTCATAGGTGACACCATCACTGAGGCATTTCCACTATAAGATATTACTTGCAAAAGAAAATGAGAAACATTACAATTAGGAGGAGTAGGGTGTTGAGAAGCATTCCATCTTCTGATCAGCTCCAGCCCAATTGAGTTGCATGACCCTGAGGATTCAGCTGAAGCTATAAGGTGACTCTTTCTTGGTTGTTTGTTACAGTGCTAACACTGCTTACAAGCACAGTTGTTGCCTACAAACTCTGATCACCTCTCAGTGTGGAAGTATGTTTTAGTGCTGGATAGCAGTTTTGTAGCTGATTATTCTGTTTTATTTGTATTGCACCATAAATGTGCTTACCATTTTGGATTATTTTAAAAGAACATTGTTTGCCATAGAAAAGCAAGCCAAATTACAAGTGAGCACAAGTAATTTTACTTTAACGTAATCACTATCGCAGTTTGCTTTTAATGGATGATCAAATTCACAACTAATTATTCAGATAAGGTGCACAACTTCATAAAAACAAGTTAGCTTCAGGACTTGCAGTTCTGTGTGTTTCACCTGCCCTGTATAAGCAATACCAAACAAAGCCAAACAAGCTGTTGGCCTGTTCCTATGTTGCAATCTTGTGGAATATTATATTCTCTAGAAGTGTCAATTCCTTTTGGCCCCAAGAGTTGCCCAGATTTCTACATCTTTAAAGGCTTTTCCATTAGGAAAAGAAATTGATGAAATTTGATATGATCCTTGGTTTTTTAGGAATAATGGGCATTACAACCTTATTTATGGAGCACAAAGAAATTTCCATGAATAGGAACAATTTATTTACCTGTAGTTCCCAGACTTTTTGTAGGCAGCTGTATTCTAAAAATCTTCCAGCATTTCTAATGCCACACAGACAGAATTAGAGCAGCTTCCCAAAGACTGCCTCAGTTCTGAACTGATTTCTAAATCCTCAGAAAATCAGCTGAACTCTTTGACCCTCCTATTGTCTGCACCTGCATGGAACTCAGTGTGATCACAATATTTTCTACTGCCCATTATGTAAATCAAAGTTGTAATTGTTTCTTGTGGTCTCTGAATGGAAAGTGGCTCTCATGGCCCCTACTTTGAACAAAATGGTTGAACTGTCCAAAACCCAACAGAGTAAGCTTGCTCTTCAGACTTCATTTTTTTGTATTGTCAAACAGATCCCTTTGGAACTGTACGGAATCTGTTAGCTTAGCCAGATAGCACAGGCAATCCCATGTGGCCATCCACTGAAGCCAAGAGAATTACTGCAGGGATGGATCTGACAGTACAGCATGTTGAACTGAGTTCCCTTAAGCAAGAAATCAGCACAAATGTACAAATCCAACTGTGTCTGAGGGTTCTGTTTTGCAGCCATCTGTACAAGCTTCTATTGTTAAACAGAAGTAAACCAAATGTTGAACTAAATAATACCCATTGATTTATGCATGAAGGTAAAAAAAATACACATAATTATGAAAGCTGAAAATAACTAGATGAAGCTGCTTTGAATTATTAGAAAACCCAGAAAACATTACGTTTCAGTAAAACAATAAGCATCCACCCCAAGACATGTTGACACTGCAAATTAACACCAGAATCCCAATATGACATCTTAAGATAATGTGATCTAAAAGATACAGCCAGCTGAATGCAGTTTGCTAGATGTCAATTTCTCAGACAAAATAAGAGAGCTGAAATGTTTCCTCCTTTGTAATGGAACATAAAATCTTGCATCATTTTTGTAGAAGAAAGAATGTGCTTGATTACTGTTTGCCAAATCAGTAAGTAATTGCATGGTGAAACATATTGCTACAGAAATCCACTGAGGTCAAGAACTGAGTAAATTCTAAAACTGTACATGAATACCAAACTACCTGGAGCTGCAGTTGTACACAAAAATTCTGGAAGCCTTTTTACATGTCATGCTTCAAAGTTAAGAAAATCTCTTACTCTTAAGGTTTAGAATACCATCCTTCATGGGGATGGACTGTTTCCTCTTACCAGGAACAAGTACTTCACTCAAGGACCTCACCTTGCCATAGCTGTAGAAAGATACTGACCTAGTCTGATCTCCAGTCTGATGCAGAACAGTATTTTCTACATAGCAACTTCTGAGCTTCCTATGATCTTCCTGCTGTTTTGGAGCTGAAGAAAGCAGAGTGGATGCCAATTTCAGTTAATTTTTTTTCCCATTTTGCTTTATCAATACCAACCACTCTAAGAATAAGGCACATAAATAATGACACCAATTTATTGATTTTTTTTTTCTCAACACAGTAACTCAACTATGTTTTAATCTCTGCAGTTAGTTTTTTTTTTTTTTAAATGCAGCTCTGCACAAAACTTGATCCACATTCTGCTTTCACTTGTGTTTGGGACCAGCTTCTGACCACTTTAAGCAGAGAAACACAGTGAGGGTTTAAGGACTAAAGTGGTATCTGATTCAGACAAGATCAATAATCCCATTAATTAACAACATTATTTTGCCTTTTTAACACTCTTTTAATTGTAAAGAAGGACACAAATAGAATATACATGAGCTGTGGAGCAATCGCCACTGCAAAAGTAGTTCCAAGCAGTCACTAACCATGCATATTGTGAAGTCTTTCTTTATCTCCAGTATGCTTTGGCACAGAGCAGGTTCTCTGCAGCCGGGAAGCTCCTCCACCCCGGAGTTGTGTATGACCAGCAGCTAAGACCAGCCAGCTGATGGGCAGTGTTTTGCTGCTGTCCAGGTTAGCAGCTCTTGCCTCTGCACTGTCATTGCTCTCACTGTAGAAACCTAATCAAGAGCCACCCTTTCCAAGACTTTGGGACCAAAACAAGTTTGGAAATGTGACATGGATAGTGTGTAGGCATATGAGGAAATGCAGCTGACTTCTTTTTCTGGAGATGAGGGAAGCAAGATAAAATTTGGGACCTCAGTATATGATGTATGGACACGGGTACTGAAGTGGCATAAGAGGGCCGGTGTGGAAGCATGTATCTTCCTGCACATCCGGCACATCAGTCTGGGGACAGAAGTCTGATGCTACCAGTTGCACCAAATGCCTGCCCCTATCCAGTGGATTAATCCTGAGACCCCCTACTCTGTTATCAGTCTGTTTTGTTGTCATGGAATCTATGCTAGGATGCATAACAAACAAGTTAAAGTTTACATCCAGGAAGTCATGCTGAGACTGATCAAACCAGCACTACAATGAAAGAAGGCTCAGAGCCATAACCTCGTGCCATAAAACTTGTGATAGAATTAAATCAAACAATTGGAGCAGCAGGGTACTATAGAAAAAGCTCACTGTATAACAGCCTAGTTGTAAGAAACCTGACAGGATATGGCACACAATTATTGACTGTAAGCTTTCCATAAAGAAACTGGCTCTTTAACAGCCCCTGGTTCCCAGCACAGTAAATGCTCTTCTGTAGGTGGGTATGTCAGCTACACAAGCAATGGGCTTTATGATCAGCTTGTGCTGAATATAGTGTCTTTCTCTATGATGGCTACAAAAACCACACCAATAGGATACAGAAATAAAAGAGGTACCATGCAAACTTTGCTGGGTGGAATTGAATTCATTTATGCAGAAATGCTAGCAAATAAATTCTCAATATCGTAAGAATTGAAAGCTGTGGCAACCAGAAGGACTGCAAGCTGGCTACCGACAGCTTTACAAACTTCCATACGAGACTGGCAAGGTACCTGGCACCTTTAGTGACACACTAATCTATCACTAGTGGTCCCCATTACTAACCTCTGAAACCATAGCACAAGAAGCCAGCTGTGCTTTCTCCTGTATTCTATTTCAACTAACTAGCATATATCAGGTTAATCAAATTTGGATAGCCATTGAAAATAGTCAAAGACAAATCTTAGAAACTATATTCCCTAACTTGGTAAGAGGCAAATTCAATGGAGGATGGCTTAAAACTATTTAATATAATACTGAGGGTTACATAATGCAGCTACAAAGGAGTTAATATAGCAGTTTTTAGGAATTTGTCAGATGAGTGCCACTCACATAAAAATCATACCCTTATGCCAATTTGCTGTAATTCCTAGTCTTTCATAAAAAGATGTGGATACCTATAGTAGCAGGAGATTGTTTGCATTGCAATACACATGCCATCAATGAACTTAGCAAACACTATGCTCACTGGCTATCACGCGAGGATGCACCTGCCTGAGCACGCCTAGAGCTCAGAATTACGCAGTAGGAAATACTCCTCTGGTATCTGCGTCTGGCAGCAGGTCTCCAGTGAGACCTGTATATGGCAAAGGGTTTGAATGTGTGTCTGTATCCACCTTCAAAACTACCCACTCTGAAGATAACGTAAATTTTGGACACGGAAAGATTTGCTGCTATCATATAACATATGTGGTTTACAGATTTACAGGTTAACTTCTTGTTGACTGAAAAAAAAAAGATGTCTTATTTTGTATCATTTAAGACACAGTAACATGTGGCATGACCTTTCAGATACAAGATAACTTTCTCAAACAAAATGCCAAGGTTACCTAACACCCATCTGAAACTGGAAAACCTTTAGATGAAAGACAAATAAAATCGATATATGACAATAATGAACTGATTCAAGTAGTGAAAACCAATTATGCTAAGAATTTCTTGTGGTACTTCACATCATCAAATTTAGTTGACAGTAATCTAAATGGCAGTTTGTGCTTAGTGTCTTTTTCCAGCAAGAGTATCTGGGTAGATGTGAATATTTGCAAATGACACTAAATGGAGAAAGTATAATGTCGAGTATTTTCTAGTACAGGTACAACTGGGAAAAATCAGGCATCCTCCTATGTGTTTAGATTCCAGGCACTACTAGATTTTCCAGCAGCTGGTAAAACTCTTCAAAACTTCACTGAATGGACCATTTGCTTATCTTAAGTGTTCCACTGCAATATGTCACTGTATCACAACCACTTAGATCAACCACTTTCCTAACTCAGCCCAAACTTTTCAAAAGCAGAGTAATAAGGTCTTCCTGAAGAATTCTTTTCACCTAAAAATAAATTTGCACCAGTTAAAGAGAAAATAATGTATAATAATACTTGAGGTACTAATTATAACATTCTTGTGTTCTTGTGCATTTTTTCCTGGCTGACCCAAAAGTCACTTATCAAGTTTATCTGACATCAGCTTTTATAAAAATAGAAAATAAAAACAAACAAACATCATTTTAGCAACTTTAATAGCTTTGCCAGAATTTAATCACTTGGGCTGAAAATTGCCATGATGATTGTCTGCTTTGGCCAGTATAAACTTAATTTAAAACTGTTCATAATAATACTCTAATAATAACAGCTGCAGAAAAGCCCATAGAGGAATTAATAATTTCATCTTTAGAACAGGACTTGATTAGCTTGCAGCAAATACAGCACAGGCCCACTCCAAATAAAGAAGCTAAAGCAAAATTCTGAACAGCTACTCACTAAATAGCACCATCTAACCTGAATGCTGAATCAGACAGATAAGACAGGGTTCCCCAAAAAAATTGCATATGATGATGTTGTTCCAGGATGTCATATAATGTAAACAACCAACTTTAGCTTCAACTCTTCCCAGCTTTTATATGCTTGAACTTGCAGTGTGATACTTTTGAGTTTACACATGTACACTTGCATGCACACATAAATCCCACAAATATACGAATCAAACAGAAACAGTACATCAAATGGTGAGCATTTTAGAAGAAAGCACACATTACCTGTAAAGGAAAAATTCAAATTATTCACTTAATATGAACATGTAACTCCACATTCTGTTATTTGGCAGTACCATTCAGGCTCCATAAGATGGCAGACCTGCATACATTTAACAGATGTTGGTGTAATGACATTGCTGTAAATACACTGGTTTTTAAATGGTTGCTTTAAATGGATGGGGCATGATTTCGGTCAGAATGTTTAGAATGTGACATATTTAGAACTGTAACGAACTCTGCTTACTACTCCATATTGCCTTTGCCATACACTCTGATGGTTTTGGACATGGCCTACATAAAGCACCCGTAAAAAAATAAAAAGTAGCATCATCACTCAGAGCTGATTGATTGGGAACTACCATGACTTGAGCAATGTAATTCTTTCTAATAAACATGTAATTGGTTTTTATTCCCATTGATGCATTCTAGAACTCTTGGCCATTGTAAACTAGCTCTTAGAATATATTGCTGCCCTGAACATACTGAAGCCCTTGAGGTTATCTTTTAAATAGTCTGCTTTACAGGAGACTGTTTGGGGCAACAATGACTTACTTCTTAACCCTGAAACTGGTATATTTATTTCCCATTGAACGATGGGATGATGTCACTTCTAAAAGCTTTTTTCAGGTTCTCTGACATTAATGTAGTTTATTACTTGTACAGTCATTATAGTATTATCATAGTAAATTAATACAACAAATTCTCTTTATGAGTCATATAAGGCTGCTCTGGAAAATAATCCAGAACAAGGTGATGCCTCTAGCAATGCTTTATACCAATTTCCTTTCTATTGGTTAAGACATCAAGCTGGTTCAGGTGTTCAAACGTGAATTTTTCAAAAACATTATCATACTTAAAATGACCAGGTAAGAAAGAGAATGAGTTTGCAGCCTCACTTTTACGTTTCACTTTGGCAAACTTGAACTCATAAACGTTATAATTACACAGGCATATAATTTTCCCATAAAGGTTTCATTGCACTTGTTCCACTTGACTAGGATTACAAGGAAAAGTGGTTAGATTGTTTTTAATATTTTTAAAGAGTTCTTTGGAAAAAAGACAGTAAGAAGTGTTCATGCCAGCAGGAAATCAGCTTGTACTCAGTAGGGCTCTGAAAAGGAAATCACGATAATTTTAAATTAAAAACTGATCTACTTCCAGGTAAGCAAATGGAACAAAGAAAGCAAATTACCAAGGAATTTAATTCAAAGTCCCTACACTAGCACATCAATAATGTTATCCTGAAAACTGTAGTTAGGAAGAAAACTTTCACTAAAGTGAAAAAATTGGGCTGTTATGTTCATATGCAAATTTGTAATTTTTTCATATGTAAACCTGCTCTTTAATAATTGCTTAGCAGCAAAACCTTATTTAAAACACTGCTCCCCGACACATTCACAGGCTTCTTGCTGACTCACTCTTCAAGAATGGGATTTTGAAAAAGAGCAATGAAAACACTCCAGTAACAGAAATACTGAAGAATTTAGATAACGAGTGTCTATAACCTACTTGTACCTTTAGACACTTATTGCATCAAGCTTCACAGATGTGCCAGGAAGTTCTTGCTGTTTTGAAACCCCCATCGTTTTTAAAGCAGTCCTGTAAGCTTCTTACTGGTGCAGAGACGACTTTGTTCGCTTCTGGTTTATCTACGTTTATTTCGGTTAAGAGACATACTAAAAACCCCACACGAGCGGTTATGGTATCTCTGCAGCTCCTTATGCAACAGGGCTTTGGGCCAGTGGGTTTTGGCCAGGCCCAAGGGGGCTACCAGTCCCACATGGATGCAGACCGACTTCGCGTGCCTCGGTACAGCTTCGAGCTTCGGGGCTAATTTTGCAGAAGCATCTCTTTTGTGTTGAAAGCTTTTGCAGCGTTTCAGCAAGATATTTCAGCGATCAGTCATCACTTCGCCGTGCATATCCTCCCCCAGCTGCCACTCAAGCTGTCACTGGGAGCAGCGGTCCAAGAGACGCTTCTCACACGGGCAGTGCAAGGGCAGCATAAGCGGGTTTGTACTGCCACATTTTGCACCTCCGGCACCCTGTGTTGTGGAAAAGGATTCAGAAAAGAAGCTTTGTCTTTCTGCTGCTTTTTTTATGGAGAAACCCTGCTCTAAAGAGGTCACCGACTGAGGAACAGCTTCTTCCTGCCAGCTCTGGCTCATGAGCCAAGCAACTGCTATTGCTGCAAGCTGCAGCGGTACGAAGAGGCGGGAAATCTAGCGCTGGGACTGCTGATGCTGCCGGGAACGGCCGAGAGCGCCCAGAGCTGGCCGGTGCTGCGGACAGGGCCAGCTGCGGGCGGCCATTCCCGGCGGGGCCGCGACCGCCCCCCGGCAGCGCTCTGGCACGCGCACCCCAGCATCCTCACTTGACGCATTGCAGGTACCGCGCGACCAATCAGAGGCCTTGACTCTTACCAGATAACCATTGCAGAGTCCCGTTAGCCAATCAGGCGCTCCTTGACAAAGTGCTGCCTCAGATGCCTCAGCACCGCTGCTATGAGGCGCCTCCGTGCCAAGCGACAGTAACCTTCCGCGAGAGCATATAGGTCCCGCCGCCGGCCAGCGGCTCGCTGGCGGGAGCTGCTCGCCGAGGGTCCGAGGGAGGCGGGACCAGATCGGCCGCCCCAGCGCTGCCGCCCCCTCGCTGGCGCTGCAGGACCTGGCAGCGCGCGGGGTGCAGCCGCCATCCCCCGGGCAGCGAATGGCCGCCGAGTCCGGCACAGAGCCCTCCCGCTGCGGCCCCGTTGCCTGCGGGAAAGAGGGGGAAAATAGGGTCCCTCGGCAGGCCACAGGAGGCTCCGGGAAAACGAAGCGGTTTGTGCTGTGTCGCCCGGGCCCCTGCTCTTGGGTGTAACGTTAATCGCCATCGGCAGTTCCTGCATGGAGAGCGGGAGAATCACCAGCGCCGAGCCGAGCTAAAGCCTCGGTTGAGGCGAATCCTAAAGTGCCTCCAGAGGAGCTGCAGAGCTGCCTGTGCCAAGCCGGCAAATGGCATCTGCGAGAGGCACAGCTGAGAGCCCTGCAGTGGCTCTCGGTTAATTGCGGATGCCGCCACAGCGCCTGCGGGAGCGGCGGCAGGAGCCGCAGTGCTGAGCGGCTCCGGGGAGAGGTGCGAGGGTCAGGGCATGAGGGAAGCCTGGTGTCTTACCAAATAACTTGGATCTTCTGTGGCAAGGTGAAGCCCCCAGCATACGGACAGCTATTCCTCTATATCCGTCCGAACACCTACCAAAAGTGTACCTGCTTAAAAATCCACCTGCTTTCCCCCACCCGCTGACCAAGTAATAAATCCACTTCACGTTGAAGTGCAGGTTCAGGTGTGTTTTCTTGCCAACACAATTCTGCCGCGCGAGATCGCTCTCTAAAGGATGCTCCCTGGCCCCACTGGAGGCTGAGGGATTGGTGCAAGGATCTCAGGACGGACAAAATTCTAGCAATAACAGGTTTTTTTCAAGAATTAAGCTAGATGACTATTTGGCACCCATGGACCCATCACAGAACAGAGTTCATCTTTTTTTTTTGCACAAGCTTGTGGGCCATCAGTAGGTCCTGAGAGAACAAGAGGAGACAAACTAAAGAAAGAAGTGGGAGGAGGAGTAGGAAGATATCTATGTTTAAGTGTTTTAACCTCATAACAATAATAACAAAATAGCCTGTTTTGAGTCTTTTGCTTTTTGCTTATTTAATGCTGAGTATCTTGTTTCAGTTATATTTTAGTTGAGAGGATTGGTGCTCCATAAGCCCCTAAAATAGAATATGGAGGTAGAGACAGCAGAAGCAGAATGGTTGCCAAAGTGAAATGATCTGGAGTGCTGAGCACTGCATCAGCCCACACACAGGCCCACCCCGAGGATAGTGATGCAGAGAAGTCTTAGATGGTGCTCCCTGCTTGGAAAAATGATGTCAGTATTGGCAGACCTGAAACTAAACCAAAGGCTAACCAAAATAAACTCATTTAATGTACTTCCCTTCTCTATAGCATAAAACCTCCCATTCTCAGTGCAGTGCACCTTTGTGTTAAGCCTGTGCTCTTTAATAGTGCTGCTGACAGCTTCACAGCCAGCACATAACAGTGCACTTACTAAATATAAGCACTTCATTAGCATCTAGAATACTTCTGCTACCACAAAAATAACAACAAATAGCCATACTGTGGGGAAGGTCAATGCTGCTTGCCAGGAAAGGTGTGCACGAAGTGCTACATGCCTGGGACAGACCGGATTTTAGGCATATTTTTATTCCACAGAAGCTGATAGCCTCAGAATAAAGCAGGCAGAACAGAGGTTTAATTAGGTAGCTGATGTGAACTGTACCCTCACAAAAATGTGGGGAAGAATATGAAGCCCCATGGGACAGCTCTACTTTTTAAGTATACAAAGAAAGATGGATTTTCTTGGTACAATTTCTGGAGTTTCAACAATGATGGTAGGTGCTGTAGGATGGAGACGCATTCTCTGAGGGTTAGACATTTTAAGAGGCTGAACTTGACACAAGGTAGTGTCCCCAAAACTAAAAACCCAAAGTTCTACACGAAGAACTGGATCAAAGAGAAACCTTAAGGGCGATATCAGAACCTAAAGTCTGAAGGCATCAGACGTCCCCGTTCACCACAGGACTTTAAAACAGATGAGCCCTTGGGAGAAGATTTCCTAGGTACTGCCATGGAATGTTGCCAGGGGAGAGGCAGTCTATTGTCTCTCTGACAAAAGGCTACAAAGATTGGAATTTATAGTTTTATATTAGAAATGCGTCTTCTCTCCAAGGTTGTTGAAAAACATAGGGTTTTTTCCTCTCCAGAAGTGTTGATAAGTTGGGAGAAGTTATTTCATTATGAAGTGGGTTTATCACTGGTGCATTCACAAACAACATAAAATAGCTATGCAAAGAAGTGTAATGATTCCATAGTTTTCTTCCTGTATGTAAGACAAAGGAAGAAGTGTCATTTGGCAATGGTGCTGGCTTCCAGCATCTGTAATTTGGGATGTATCTACATTTCCCACCTCAGGCCAGCTTTGCAGTATGGCAGATTAGAATGCTGGATGTGTCTTGGATGACAGTATTTGACATCCATTATTAACTCAGGTGGTTTTGATCTTGTAGCTTCTTACCCTTAGATAAGATTCTATCCCGAATGTATTGAAATGCCTCGATTGAAGTGTGTGAGGGAAAGGAAGGAAAGAATAAATCCCTAAGTGATGCAAATTAACATGAGTTTATTGACTTCAGGGCATGTTTACATTGCTGAAAATCTGTACCAGAAATTATGATTCTGATTTAAAATTATGATCACCCTTGAACCGCATATGTGGAGTTGTTGAATTTTTCACCATTAGCCGTAGCATGAGGACTTACAACAGCTCCACCTGACCCAAAGAAATTTCATTTAACATAGACGTACTACAAAATTACAATTTGGAGTTAAGTAAGGGAGACTTGGCCATTAGATGATATATCTGTGGATTTGAAATACCTGTCTGCCTATATCATATATATTCTTATATTTGTTAAATTTATCTGGGACTTTTATTGCAAAATTGATATCCCAATTTGCCCCAGAGGAATATTCAGATGAAAATTAATTACTCATGGTCAAAGGGGAGGTAGAAAAACCAATGCAAACAGCTCATTTAATAATTCCCATTATGTAAAAAAGCAATCCTAAATATCTGTCAAGATTTTTTTTCTGTGTTAAGTAGGACAAACTGACATGAGGAACAACATTACTGGGAATGAACAAACTGATTTCCAGCCTTTCTTCAGCACTTAAATTCTGAAGGATATTTGTTTGCCATTGTTTATTGTACTATTATAAGCTATATATTAGTTCAAAATCTGTAGCTAATGGCAACAGCTGTTCAGCTTTTATCAATTCTAATGCAGAAATTTGAACATATAAAGTAAACCAGGTTTTGGCCCACTCGTTTTTCCAGCATATTCTTAAGAAATAAAATGCAAACTCAGGTCTTTCCTAATAAGGTGAATCTGACAAAAAATGGTTTGTTACGTTGTATCTCTTAAAAATTTGAGGAATCCATCTACTGAAGTTAGAAACAGAGTTTTTCTACTATCATTAGAATAACTATTCCTATAAGTATCGTTCTATACAGAATATTTTAAAATATATTTATGGTAAAAATGTATTACTTTCCTTTGACAGATGTGTTACCTGGACTCATCATCAGGGAATATAGTTCTTATACTTGTGTCCATCAGCGAAGAAGCAAGACCTAGGTATGCTTGACAATGTTATGTAAAAATATTAAATACTTAGCAAACACAATACATAAATATCCTTTCCTCTTCTACATTTGATTCTTGAAAAAGAGTGGATACAATTTGGCTTTTATCTGTAAAAACACTAATGGTAACAAAACACAGAAAAATGGAACGAGTAACTTGTTTATATAATGAATCATCCCATGTTTACCTTTCTATGAAACTGGCAATTGCAAAAACTGTAAAGGAAAATCCTGTTTTCACATATTCCAATGTCTCTAGAGAACTCTTCGTAGGACTATGAAGAAAGGTTGGGGGTTTTAAGACTGTGTGGAAAAGTTTTGTTCTTTTTTAATTTATTTTACATTGCAAGTGTTTAAAAAAAATAAGTAGGAAAAAGCACTTTGGTTTAAAATAATTATGATGTTTAATCTGCAAGATATACGAGTGAGACTATGTGTGGAAGCAGGTCTATAATTCTCATATTTCCAAGTCTTTTTAAGAGAGGATCTTTAAGGTTCCCCACTCAAAATACGCTAAGTTTAAAACATGAAACTTTTCAAATTATTGGGTCTCAAGGATGCCATTGTACATAGGTACATGAAAAAGGATTCACTAATTTAATTGCAATGTGTAAATAATTTAGTTCTACCTAATGGTTAAATTAGTTTCATATCAACATCTAAAACTTTGCAAGACAACAGACACTCAATGTAGGTAACAATCACTGATTATTCAATTACATAGATGGCCTTCGAACACTAAATGCTCAGTGAAAATCCATAATTGTATGTGATTATTGATGCACACCAGTAGGAATGAGGCAAATGTAAAAAAAATCACAAGCATATGAAAGGTTGGGGAGTTTGTTTTTTTTTTTTTTTTAATTTTTCTCAGAAAAGCCAGTTACCTAGAGGAACATGTATGTACCCATTAAAAAATGCTCCAAGATGTGGAACTTTAAATGTTTAGATGAAATCAACTTTTATTTTCACCTCTTGTATAAATGTGGTCAAAATCAATTATGTTCTAGCTTTTTATTTCAAGGGAGTTCCACCCACTTATTTGCAATCTTAGTGATGCTTATCATTTATAAGGTTACTTGCTTAGGTTTTCACAGCTGCCAATGGCATTTAGAATCATTAATTTTTTGTGGAAAATGGTCTCCCCAAAAAACATTTCTTATATTATGAGAATTTTGTGGACAGTGTAAAAGATTGATACACCAACAGAATTCCAGCTGACTTGAAAAGCAGTACAACAAATTTAGTTTGGGTAGCTCACACATGTAACTGGCAATATTATACCCATGAAAACTAATCATCAGTTGTTTCCAGTTGCACAGATGTAGCGTGCACATATATACTTGATTTTGGCTTCTTGTACTTTTAACTTATTATAAACTGGTTGTCTATGCTTATTGCCATAATATCCCTGCTGTGCATTAAATGATATGACGACCTCTGTCCGTCTGGTCTCACATCCGTTCTCTCAGCACAGATGTCTGTGAAATATTTTGATTTCTTTTTCGGGGTTTTATTAACTTATGTATATATAAGAAGGCAAGCGATGCATGTGAAGCCATGTTCTTCGGTGCTTATGTTAACAAAACCAAAGCTGAAAAGCACACCTTGTATGTAAGTAGTAAGGTTTATTATTTTGTCAGGTTGTCAACAGAGTTCCTCCTTAGATCTTAGGCCACTCCCAAGGAATGGACATGTTAAGTCTCTGGCAAAACAAAGACCAACTGTAAGACTGTAATCTTACTGTCACATCGAGGCGAAATTTGGAATGTTACACTAGGTAGAATGGTTGCAAGTCTTCCACTGCAACCATTTTATTATTTTAATAAATAAATTTATAAAATAATATTTTCTTAGTATTACAGTTCAAACACAAGTCAACAAGAGCATGCTTAGAGAGTAAAGTAATTTAGAACAGTAAATTTATCCAGTCAAAATTCATCTTAATAGCTGTTGCATAGCACTCTGTTCATAGAAAAGCTGTATAGCAATGGGATGGCCAAGTTCTATGGTGTCAGGCACAGACACTGAGTAATTCCATGGCCCAGTCCAGCTCCCACTGAGATTCAGGAGATTTTGAATGAGGCTGTAGAAGATCCTGGCAAATCATTTGACATTGTATGTCATTGGAATGACATTTCTTGCCTGGCCACAACTGAATGTAAATTTTAAGAGAACAAAGAATACTGATCAAGATCTAGCTGTACAATTGAGTGAAAGCAAATTTACAAGGAGCAGGGAGATGCCAGTTTAGATTATTTTTATTTGCATTAAATAAGCATCAAAAGATTAGTATACTGTTTTGTTTACATTTATCGTTGCCATATGTCAAATTAGGGAAAAAAATCCCCTTAGTCAGAATGGTATTTTGGAACACGAGCTGTGAAATATTTTCAAATACAGAATGATGCAATTTAAACAGAAACTACTGCAGAACCCAACTGTGGCACCTTACTTGATCATCCTGAATTTTTTTTTAAAATAAAGCCAGATAACTATATTCCAAACTACTTTAAAAGTAACTTTATTTCCAAATTTCATTTTGAACATAAATGAATTATTAACATGAACCATCAAGTTAGGAAAAGTAGACACAAAAGGTTAAAGAAAAAAAAGAAATAGAAATAAATGCACAGCGATCCTTCTACTCAAAGGCCCTGTTAATCTTTGGCAACATTCATTGAATGTGATTGAGTGGCTTTCTACTTTGCATTTCCAAGTTTCATCACGTACGTCCAAATGCTGTAATACTGATATTTGTAAGAGAATCTACATAAATTTTAATTACTTATCTTATAGTCTCTCCTCAACAGATAAATCTAATCCTTTCACTTTTTAACAAATGAAGGTTTGGATCAATGGAAGAACGTATTACGTGTGCTTAAAATTAACTTAAGAGGACTGAAATAAAGCACCCACATTCTGAACTGTCACATTTAAATGCTGGTAAGATTTTTCTTCTGATAAGGCCTTTTCTTTGCAAGATAATTTTACAAATGTATTACCCCCATATTTATGTAGAATTCAGTGTTTTAACAATGAGATCTTCACCTGTGCAAGACCAGCACAACAACCTGAACAATTTGTATATGAACATTGTTCTTTACATATCCCTGTGAATCTCAGAGAGTTCCAAGATTCACTTATCCAAGCAAATACTCTTGTAGCTCACACCAATCAAACATTGCGCCATGCTTCCCAGAAAGAAATTAAGCTAGGAAAGTAAGGGCTTAAAATTGCTGGTCTTGTTTGAAAACGAAAAATCAATTATTTGCATGTTTTTCCACAGGAAAAAAAAAAAAAATCAGCATCACTATTTGGTAGTTATAAAAAAAAAAGCATATTAAAAATAGCAGGCTGGGCATTCCACATCTAAAATGGAAGCTGTCTATAAACCTGTCATTGGCACACTAGCCAGCTGCAAATTGGTTTTCTGACACCATTTCATACAGTAATTGCTATACAAATGTTAGAATGGTTTGGGAACCAAACTATGACACATTAAATATGCTATTTTGTTTGCTGAGAAATCCGTCTACATTGCAAACATGTAACGGTTGTGCTTGCCATCCTATCACTGTGTCCCAGAAAGGCAAGCAAATAAATTGTAACTTCAGTGGCAGAGCTATTGAAACTGTTAAACAAACAGAACGAAACTGATTTTGTCTTTATTTCAAACACTGAAAGTAGGCGTGATTTTTGAAAAACAGAATAGACAAATGAATTTCAAAAGATTTAGTGCTATACTGCAAGCAGATTTATCAGAATTATGACCACACTGGAAATACTGCAAGCCTCCCAATCCAGAGAGAGGCCCAAACTAAAACCTTCAACTAAAAATATCTTGAACTACAAAAAATCTCAAAATCTAAGGGAACCTGTCATGAATGGAACCAAAATCCTAGATTCCAATGTGAGTCCATGTTTGTTTGTGCTCCCATACCTGTTAAAGGAGGTACAGTGTGAATACTACAATATATTTTTGGGTTATTACCAGTGTGGACAAAATCCTCAGAGCTGACAGGAAAGAAATTAAGGAAACACTTTGACATCAGGACATGCTTTTGCAGCCTCTCAGTTGCAGGTTCCTGAAGAGGCTGAAGTGACACCTCAGTTGTAGACCATCCCATCCTGGATTGAATTTCGCCGTCGTCTGTATGTTGGTGCTTGACAAAAGCCCTATGATTAATAAAAAGGCAGCTATGCTCGCTTTAACATTTTAGTTTTACAGTCGCTGTCGCACACGCCTTGTCACCGAAAAAAAGTGCTTTATTAACGTTTTCCCCGTCCCCGCGCCATCGTCCTCTCCCAGGCGCCGCTCCGGGCTCCCCGGGGGAGCGCAGGCCCACCCCGCCGGCGGGGATGCTATCTAGAAAATTAAAAAAAGCACCGCCTTAGCCGAGATGCCCTCGGTCCGGGGGTTCCAGCCTGGAGAACGGCGGGGACCCGGCAGGGACCCGGCGGTGAGGCAGCTCCCCGCGGGCTGCGCCGGCATCAGCGCTCGGCGGAGAAGAGCCGCTGCCGGGACGGGGATGCCCTCGCCCCTCTGGGGGCGCTCGGCCGCGGGGCTGGGGAAGCGGGAGCGGCCCCGCCGGGGGAGGGGCCGGGCCGCCGAGGGGGCAGGGCCGCCCGCCGCAGTCACCTCGCACATACCGCGCCGGGGAGGAGGGAAAAGGGCCCCGCTCCGGCGGAGGGATACAGCCCCACGTATATAGCGGGCGGCGCAGGCTCACAGCCCCAGCACTCTGTGAGCCGCGCCGGGAGGAGGCAGCAGCCGCCGCCGCTCGTGGTCGCGCAGTTCGTGCAGCAGCCGCCGGGCCCGCCGCCGCCGCGCCATGGTAGGGGGCTCGCTCGCTCGCTCGTTCGCTCGACCGGCCGGGTGCGGCACGGGGTGCCCGGGCTGGCGCGGGGGCTGGTGCGCAGTGCGTTTGCTGCGGAGCTGGGGACGGTCGGGTTGGTGGAGCCGGGCTGTCTCCGGGAAGGAGCGGGGGTGGGGGGAGCCCCGCGGGGGCCCTTCCCGCCCGGGGTCCCGCGGGGTAAGCGGGTTGATGGCTGCGGACTTTTCCTCTCCCCATCCCCCGCCGCCTTGCGCGGGATCGCCGCGGAGCTGCGGCCCTTCCCCTTCCGCCGCTTCCTTCCCCTTTCCTTGGGCCTGCCGTGTGGGCGCCCCGGCCCCGCGCCCTCCCGCCCCACCTCGCCTTCCCTCCCCTGCGGAAAGGGCCGGGCGCGTCTCCCCGGGGCCACGGCCTCAGTGCCGGGCAGGGCGCGCTGCGGGGCGGGGCGCGGGTTTGCGGGCGAGGATCCCGCTCGGCTCCGGCACCAGCTGCACTGCGCAGGGAGCGGGGGGGGCGGCCGGGGGAGGGCACCGCGCTGCAGCTACTG
>VZTE01003653.1:736421-776166 GCA_013397775.1 Eulacestoma nigropectus | reverse complement strand
GCCGCGGGGACCGGGGCGCAGTGCGTGTTGCTCGGTTGCAAGCGGCCCAGCCCCTGCATGGGGGGCTCGGGGCGGGAGGGGCGCAGCCTCCCCAGGGGCTGCGGGGGAAGAGCTCCTGCCCCAGCCGCCCGCTGGAGGAAAGGCGATGGGGAGGGAAGGCTCGCCGCGGAGCCCGGGCGCCCTCGCAGTTGAATGATGAGGACGTGGTGTGGCCGCCGGCTGGAGAGGGAGGGGAAACGGGGACGCACTGCAGCAGTGGGTGGCTGCTGGCCGGGAAGGGCGCCTGTTGCGCCGGCGGACTGCGAGCCTCCCGCCCCGCCGGCCGGGCGATGCCCGCCGGAACGCATCGCTTCATCTGCCGGCTGCTGCGGGGCCAGCCAGCGCTGCTTGCAAAAGAGAGCAAGAGAAAGGGCTGGGATTTTCCCGGCCGTTTTTCGCTTTCTACGAGAGCGGCGAAACAGTTGCAAGCTGACCGCTAATCGCTTTTTGGCAATCTGGGTGTTCCTCGGCTCTGTCTCTCCGTCTCCCCTTCCCGTAGGAGAAGGCTGACATCACCAGGACAGGATTTGATGACTTGGCTGGGTGGGGTGAGGGCTCCTGGCTGGGTACCTTTGTCCTGTAGCTGTGGTAAGGGGGTAGTGGCCGTGCCTGTTGCTCGGGAAGGTGAACCCCTTGGCAGTGTGGGGTCGGGTTGTGTCCTCGGGCATCGCCGGTTATACGAAGGTTTTGGGGTTTTGTTTTGTGGGCGTTTTGGTTTGTTTGTTTTTTATTTGAAATATTATTTTTAGAAACATTCAGCGAGCTCCGATTAATGGGGCAGCGAGCTGGTGCTGTGGGCTGGAGGTTTTTTGCCAAGGTGTGGCTCTGTTTCCTGTTCTGCAGGGCAGTGAGTCTGTTATGTAAATTCCTTAGATAATCTTTAAGTGAAACCTCGCGTTTTCTGGAAAATCACAAAGAGTGGAGGAAGTCGAGCTGGATTTTGAACACAAGCTTTTTTCTGTTATTAAAGAAGACTGTCTTTAGCTGTTAGCATTTCTACCCTTTTCTCCCTCCTCCAACACACTGCATGTGGGGAATTGTTTAATCATTACATACAGATATTAAAACAAACCCCCTGCCTAATTACAGGTAATACCTGTGTATTCACCTTAACATACAGAGCAGATTTTCAACCCTACCCTGTTCCCGTATGCAAGAGCTTAACATTGCATAGCTGATGAATTCTCCATTGTATTTGTTGCTCTTTGCTGCAATTAGATGGTTTTTATACTTAAATAATATTTTAGAACAAAAAGTGTTTGCCTGCCTTCTCTGACCTACAAAGTTCTCTATTTGTAAAAATGGTCCAATAAAATGTTTAAAACAAGTTAGTACCTGTATTCTTCAGTATCTGTGATTAGGTGTGTAACATCCTCTTTTTTTTTCTTTACTAGGAAAAGGCATATTTTTCCATAAAGCATTAGTTAGCTCCTTTGAGTCCAAACAGTGGAGCTTTTTGTGATGCTCTATCCATACACAAGGGAGAGGCTTCTGGAAGGATGTGGCTATCACAGTGAACCTCTAGAAAGCCCATTTGATTGCCTGCTGAGCTGTCTACCTTTGTATGCAGCAGTGGCCTCTTGATGTACGGAAGGTCATAAGCAGGCATGTTAAATCTTGCCACTTAAAATTATATATAAAACAACCTGCCTGTCAGATGAGGCACCTTTAACTGCTTGGCTGGACGGAAAAATTATATGATGCATGAAAGCTGTAGTTTTTCTTTGTCAGAGGTGGCAAAAATCTCTCTAATACAGAGATGTAATTCATAATACCTTAGCGGAGCCCCTTCTGTGGGGCTCACAGAGGGCTGGAGGCTGCTGTGGTGAGGTGGGGAGGGTGGGCAGGGCTGGAGCCGTGGGCAGCCTGGCAGCCCACGCACGTGTGTGGTACCCCCACGCTGTGCCGGGGCACTGCACCTCTGGGAATGGCATGTGCTGTCTGACCAATTGTTATGAGTCTGCCCTGTGTCCTTCACTGGACCAAATTGGATTCACCAAGTTGCAGGATGGTGTTTTCTTCTTCATGTGCATTTTTAAAGCAAGTTAGCCTATATGCTTTTGGAAACAGCTGCATGGTGTAGGTGAGTGGAGTCTCCTTGTAGAGACAGAATTCCTGGTTTTGAAAATTACTTTGTGAAAGTAATGATAAATCACTTCTGAAATTTAAAGAAAGTGTCTCATGGCTTGACATAGCTAGAGGTAAACAGTATTCTAAAATGTTCTATTCTTCGTGTAGGCTGATCAGCTGACTGAAGAACAGATTGCTGGTAAGTGTTTTGATGATAATTTTTTTTTTTTTGCTACCTCTTGTGACTAAAAGAAAATATATTATCTCAAGCATAGTGGAAAAAACCATCTTTGACAATTTGAAATCTGTACTACCACTTTTGAAAAGCATTCACTTAAAAAAAACCCAAACAAAAAAAAACCAGACAAAAATATTCTGGAAGATTACTGGTTCATTGCCTCTTAATTTAGACTGCTTATTCCTTGGACTACAGAAAATGATATTTTTTTTAGATGTTCAGACTTGAGCCAAGTTCTCCTAGATTTCCTGCAAACAGAAATAATTGCTAGACTCAAATGAACTACTTAGAGTCAAACCAGACCTAGGTACTCTGTTAAAGAGTGGAGATAAACCAAAAGTGAAATAGCAACAAATAAACCTCAGATGGGTTTATTATGCATTGTTACAAGCCATTGTCTTTTAAATAAAACTTTTAATAGACTGCCTGTAATTCAGGCTAGTTAGGAGAAGGAGCATTATTTGACCTTCTGGAGATCAGTCCCCTACTTGTGGCTGACACTAATTCTTATTGTCTGCTGACTTAAAAATAAGTGGTAAATGACAACACTCTTGTTCCTGTAAGTCTGTTAATTGTAAAGGGAACCCAGTGGCTCCTTTCACTACTTCAAACAGCTGCTGTTTGTGAAGCAACTGTGCCTCAGGCAAAATGCAGATGCATGGAAATGAATTACAGAGTTGTAATGCAGATAATAGCCACATGAAATAAGTTTGAATTTACTGTGCAAATTATGTGTTGGTACTGTAAGTAATTTTTTATTTGTATTTGAGTGTTAATTCTCTCAATACAGGGACAGTTAGATAAAAAGATGTTTCTTCGAGTTGTACCAGGCTTTGTCAGTGGAGTGCATTTTTAGTCTGTGGTTTTCTCACGCTGGTAATGTCTCTAAACACTGGGACTGTTTCTGCCTCTAGAATTCAAGGAAGCCTTTTCCCTATTTGACAAAGATGGTGATGGTACTATCACAACAAAAGAACTGGGAACTGTCATGAGGTCACTGGGTCAAAATCCAACAGAAGCAGAATTGCAGGATATGATCAACGAGGTAGATGCTGATGGTAAGTGTTGGGAAGGTGCTGTGATCATCTTTAATATATATGACCTCCACACCTGTGCTTAAACTGCGTAGGGAAGACTGTGACATAGATCTCTTAAAGCATTTTCAAAATGTTGGATAGAATCTAAACTCAGAAAGATGTCAAAGATGCTAGCAATATTCGTGAGACTAAAATCATACAATGGGCAGAGACAAAGTTATGCTATTTGTCTTTAATATTTTATGGATCACAGGCTTCCTATTGCTATCTGACTTGCCCTGACCTGCCGTTAACCTATCTTTCCATCCAGCTGTTCTGTATATGTTTTGTCAGCCCACGTTGGTTTTGATCGCTTTACCAATGTCTGTGGTTTTGGCGAAGGCAGAAAAAATGTGTTAGGAGTGGAATAGTGCTTCCAGGTCCTGGAAGTTTAGCGCAACAGGAAGACACTATATAATCTGTCTAGTGTATTAAATCCATAATAGAAGGAGAGGGGCTATTGGAGGCAAAGGCAGAAAACTCTTCCCATATTAAGGCTAGCAGAATTATTTTAAATGGACACCAGAAAGGGTAACTACATATTGTGTTTCTGAACTCCACGTAGGCTAACAGTTTTGAAAAGGAAAAATACTTCCCCTGCTCAGTGATGTCAAGCCTTTGGTCTTATATGTTGGTTGTGATAATGATTTTTCTCTAACCTTTTTGTAAAAGAAAAGTGAAAGTGTATTGGCAAGAGTATAAACTATCAGATTATCAGGCCATATTAATTAAACTACTTTGCTAAAAGTGTAAGTTGCCCTAATTGCTAAGTCTTTGCAGAAACTGAAAAGCCTCAGGGTCTGCAGTGGTATGTAGAGTTTGTGTATAGTGGCTTTAGGCTGCAGACAAAATGCTGCTCTGGTGGATTTAAAACAGAAGGAGGCTGAGGATTTCAGATAAGTATGCCTGCCCAACTATTTAAATTTGGGTTACAGCAGAATGCTTTCCTATTCTTCTGCATGTTCGTTGAGGATTTTTTCAAAACTGAGTATGAGACCTGTGTTCATATTTAACTGGTACAGAAAGCTGGCCATGATGATAAATAGCTTTGTATGTCTCAGGCTGGCATTCCTAGGATGCAAGGATTTTCTTAAACTGCATTTGTTTGGCTTCTTTGCGATACTTGCACAATGAATTTGTATGCTTCTTTAAATCAGTGGGTAGATCCTAGTTGCACGGTGAACTGTTTAATGTGGTTTTGTGAACTACTTAATGTGCCTTTTTGGCATATAGACCTGATCCTGACTATACAAATCTAGTTTCTTCACCATACCACTTTTTCCTAGCTTTGAGCAGCCTGAAATTTAAATCTGTGATTTGAATTAAAAGCTTAATCTTAGGGGTGAGGCCTGAATGTCAGCAGGGATTTTCAGTTTTGCAGTAAAATACCCATAAGAACACCTACAGCTAAGTTTGTCAGTAATAACAAATAATGGCAGCTTTTCTCATGTCACTGGAATTTGCAGATCCTTGTTGCCCCTTAAAATGGTATGTTGCTTTTGCGGTTTGCAACTTTGGTTGATAAGGTAGTTGATTTTTAGAAAGAAAAAAGTATTTATGAACAGTTTAGTGAAGTGTGATTTTCCCAAGTACTAGATAACCTGGTTTTGTAATGCCAGCTTAATACATTTTCTTCCGGGAGTATCGCACAGCAATTGAGAGATTATAAAGAAATTAAAAGGTTAATTTTGTGGGAGTGATTTGAAGTAAAGATGAGTGTCATTATTGGTTAATCTTGAAGCATCAGACTGACATTTTACTTGTAGCTTGGGTGGCAAATGGTGTGGCTTGACCTGGAGAGAAGGCAGCAGCTGATTTTGTGCTGAAACAGAGTGGCTGCTGTGGCTACTGCATGTTGTAATAGCAAAAAAGGCAGTGGCAATTTAGAGAGAAGAGCAAGTTTGTCTGTAAGAACAGTTACAGAGGATCTGTCAGTCTTGTCCCTGGCTAAGTTAAGTGCCAGATTTTTCATTTTTGTTTTTGGTTTTTTTTTTGGTTTTTTTTTTTTGTTAATGAAGAAAAGCGTGGAAGTTTAATTTTTGAAAGTTTCTTTTTATTAAGGCAATGGCACTATCGACTTCCCTGAATTTTTAACCATGATGGCCAGAAAAATGAAGGACACAGACAGCGAGGAAGAAATCCGTGAGGCATTCCGAGTCTTTGACAAGGTATTAATAAAAGAACAGCTACTCTTCAAAAGCAATAATGATGTCTATATTTTCCTCAGTGTTTTCTCTCTTCTTCTCTAGAAGGAGTCCTCTGGTAGCAGCAGAGGAATTGGAAACAGAGCAGAGATTGTTCTGAATATAGAACCAGAGCTGTTGCAGCCTGCTTCTACTTGCTTTATACAGCAAGGTCTAAGCTTTAGGCTCATCCTAAAAAAAAAACCTTTCTGGCCTTTCCTTAGAAAGAGAGATTAGCAGAACTTAATGCTTGGGGGAGAGTGGGGTTTTTTGAGATGTATGGGTAGAGGAGGGGGATTTTTCTGTACCTTTTGACTTTGGGGGTAATGGGGAAACATTTGCATGGGTGCCTGAGGTTTTATACTACCTTATGGAGGCTTCTGAAGTGAGGATTATGTCATCAGTATTTAGAGGGACAAAATATTACATGTTCTGTCTTCAACATCTGAACTTTGAGGTTGCTTTCATAAAAACTTAAGAGCTCAGCTTCCTTGACCTTGCTTAAGAATACCTGGGCATGTGTCAATTTTCTAGAACAGGGGTTCCCCTCTTTGAGTTGTTTGGATATGACAGATGTTATCCAAGAATTATGTTGAGCAGTGGCTGGTGCAGCTGTAAAGCTGATGCACACGTATGTATGGAAGAAGACCTTACTACTACTTTTTATAGAAAAAAGTGTCAGTCTCCAGTACTTCGCTGAAAATGTGGGGATATTTTTGCAGACTAGATTAGTGTTTAAAGCCACTGAGATAGGTTATCTACTGGTGATAGCCATATCTTGCTCCAAGATAGTGTATTCTTCCAGTGTATGGAATTCCTGAAGTGGCTCAGGGTGAGCTTTATGTTCAGATGTTATAAATGGGGACACTGGCTTAGAAGTGTCAATTTCTCCTCTCTTTTTAATTTTGCCATAAGACATCTTAGAACTCCTTATGAGTAGAATTTAAATACTTTCTTTGATTTGTTCTATATCATCTTATCCAAGAAGCCTAACATAGCCGGCTGCAGTCTGGTTGTAGAGGTAGTGTTAACACAGAAGAGAAAGTTGACTTCATTCTTGCTAGTGGGGAAATGGGTCTCTTTTTGGCCTTGCTTAGGCAGCAGAGACTAAACAAAAACTTTTTTGGTTTTGTTTCTATGTTTATTTTTGAAAGCTCTTTAAAAGCATTAAAAATACCTTATCACAACTACAAGTCAGGCACGCAGTTGTTATTACAGCACAATAATTGTATAGAAGGATGTGGTGTCATGCATGCCTGAGAAGACAGTTGAACTAATACATACTGCAGTATGTGCAGTGTGCCAGGTCTGTACATCTGTCCCAAGTGCCATAAGTTTCCTTCAGAAGCAGTGACTGAAAACCTAGGTGTAGGTTCCAAGTTAGTCCATGTCAGGATTGTTGTTCATGGTCTTGTGTAACTCTTTTCTTATAGGATGGCAACGGCTATATCAGTGCAGCAGAACTACGTCATGTTATGACAAACTTAGGAGAAAAGCTAACAGATGAAGAAGTAGATGAAATGATCAGAGAAGCAGACATTGATGGGGATGGGCAAGTCAACTATGAAGGTAAAAAGATGCTTATCTTTATTTAAAACCATTATTCAGACTGAGGAAAGCCTGTTGCATAGGGCATTAATTTGTAATACTTGATACACTAGTTCATTTGCTTTGTCCACTTCTGTGGACAAAACCTTAGATGCAGTGGAAGGTGGGTTTTTTTATGCCAGCTGTGTTTAAGACACTTTTGACTTGAAGTACTCCGGAGACAGTAAATCACAGTGACTTTTTATCTTTTCAGAATTCGTACAGATGATGACTGCAAAGTGAAGAGACCTCCTTTACACCTTTTTTCCTCTAGAAGAATCAAATTGAATCTTTTACTTACCTCTTGCAAAAAAATGTTCATTTATTCATTCTGTTTCTGTATAGCAAAACTGAATGTCAAATTACCTTCTGTCCACAAACTGCATGTAATGGTTGGTGGTCCTGTCCCCAAAAGATAAACATCAGTTTTACAATATAAATAATTGTACTACCTTGAAAATAAAAAAAAAGGAAGCACTTAGTGAACTCGAAAGTTCCATTTGCTAATGACTATTACACTGTTTGGGCTGGCCAGTTTTTCATGCATGCAGCTTGACAATTGAGCACAGTCAGACATGTGTATTAAAAGGAAAAAAAAACCTAAAGCATCCACTCTTGTTCAGCAGTGGATTCTAGTTCAATTTGTAGTATAAATTGTCATAGCTGGTTTACTTTAAAATTGGTTTATACCTCAGGATGGTATGCAGCAAAATGGTTGAAGGATGCAAAACTTAAAGAAAATGCCCTAAAGGTTGAATGGTTCTCCTGTACGTAGCAGTGTGCTCCAAAAATATGATGATCTTAACTATGGATGGCATGTCTGTGTTAAAATAATGGTTTAACATTGTCTGCATTGCACTATAGTGAAACGGGTGTCAGGCTGTTACCGTTCACAAAATTTTTAAAAGAAACCTTCACCAAGGGAGCATCTTTGGACTCTCATATTTTTAAAACCTTCTGTACCATGACTTGGAGCTGGCGGAGTAGCCTGTGGACTTCAGCACAACTATCAACATTGCTGTTCAAGATATTACAATTTATGTCCATTCCAAGTTGTAAATGCTAGTCTTTTTTTTCCAATAAAAGACCATTAACTTAAAGGTGGTGTTAAATGCTTTGTAAAGTTAAAATATATATATATAATTGAGATAATAAACCAAAAAAGCAGTAGGAGGGATGTGTTTCTATGAATGACTTGCTGCTAAATTATAATGCACATGTATGCAATAAGTTATCCCCTATCTTTTCAAGATGGCAAGAACTGACCTCCTGTAACCCAAGACCTTTGCTATAAATAAATGAACTTGTGCTTGCCTTTCATATTACGACAATGTTAATTTAGTTGGTCTCAAAGTCGTGTAATGCTGAGTCGTCAACTATCAGCACAGAAGTAACACCTCATTTCACTACAGTGGAGAGCTCTGAACATGCATGTCAATACTGGGGAAACATGTATAGGTTGCTTATGTTTTTTTGACAGGTTATAAAAACTAGTTGGAGAATTTAAACAGCATGGACTTCATAGATATCTGTGATTCTCAAACATGCCAAAAATGCATTTATCTACCCACAGAAAGAAAACAAAAGGACATTTGACAATATGTATTAAAAAAACCAAACTAAGCCTTTTTGGAAACTGGGGCTATTATGTCTTGACTTATCTTCTCAAACACTTGCATGAATTTTATGGGGTGGAGAAGAGGACTAGGGTTAATTTAAAAAATATCTTGTTACTTCTGCTTTGCATGCACTAGCAGTGCTTAGTCATTCCAGTTCTCTGAATAAGTGTTCTCTGATCCTTCAGCTTCCCCATGAATGAGTGGCAAAGCAGCCATGTGCACTCTTCTTTGTCTGAAAGAAGAATGCTTCTTCTCTTCCTTTTTTATTTTTTTTAAGCAGAGCCTCCAGGTGGAAGGCTTTTATGCTTGGGAGGGAGGGAATACAGCATAATTACTGACTGTAAGTTTTTGTTTCCAAATGTAATGGGTTGCAAACTGTGATTGCTTGATTGCATTTGGTTTTGGAGAGTATTGATATTGTCTCTAGGAAGAGATGCAAGTCTCCATTCATCCTGTCTAACTGAGGTGCGTGTTGTTAAGAACTTGGTTTGCTCAGTGGGGGATCAAGAGACACCTCCAGAAGGCAATTGAGACTACCTGCCTTCAGTAATTTTTTTTTTTTTCCCCTGGGGGCTGGGGGGAGTTCTGAGTGACAAGGGACCCAGACACCTTAACCAAGTGCCTAAAAGTTAGATGGGCTGAATGTAGGCAATTGCTTAGGTATCTATTTGTTGCAAAGGCTTCTTGCTGTGGCTGTGAATGCTGTCCTAGCAAACTGGCCTCAATGATGGGAATGTCTTGACTACCACTTGAAAGTAGAGTCTTGCATAGCAGCTGGCAAACTGCTACTTTAGCAGTGCTTGAGAATGGCTGCACTGGTTCTGTAGACCAGCTTTTAAAGAGAACGTACTCAAGAGACAGGCAAGGTAGGAACAATGGTTGCAGCTCTGAACTAATTACTTCTGCCTGGGTGTCTAGTAGGTAAATGCTTCTTACCATCTGTCATTCAGTCATGGTTGGTAGGGTAGTTCACCTAAGAACAGCTGCTTTTAGCTTACTCAGTGTGCTCTGTGCTTGCTAGCAGAGACCTCATCCTGCAAGAGGTTCTTGGCTTGATTAGAAATTGTCTGGCAGTGTGCAGTGTTGGTATGCCCTGTAACTGAATCTGCCTGGAGGTATCTAATTATTAACTGACTTCAGTACCACATCAACCTCGAGTAAATGTATCCTCTGTACAGGACTTAAGCTCTGTTCCCTTCTGCATAGTGAATAACTAGAAAAATGAAATGGTGTCATCAAGGTCTTTTAAAATTTTTTTTTTCTTTTTTTTTTCCTGTGAGTGTGTGTGTGTGGCTTTGGCTTTTTCCAAATGTGAAAGTGTGGGCTGGATACACTTGGTGCATGGCTTAGAAACATGGGACTGGAAAGAACTTCCTGGGTCATCAGATCCAGTCCCCTGCTATTGCAGGCAACCGTGTCATATAATCCTTTTAATAAACTGATCAAGCTTAAACACCTGCTTGTAAGTGGCTTGTTTTCATGGAAGTTCTGTAACTCATGTTGCTCTCAACTGATGCAAATAATATATGAAATATGAAGTTAATCAAAAGGTCCTCCAGCTTAGCTTTAGGTTTATCATTACATTTATTTAACTGACTTTCTTGAACCTGTTATTATTTGCACAACACTCAGGAAAGTGTTGAGTCTTTATCCCCCATTGCTATGGATAAGAGTTGGTGTGCTTGCTTATTTTTTTTAATGGAAAAGATGGATGTCTGGCTTGTTGAAACCTGTTAGATATGTTAACTGTCAAGGCAAGAAGCAATTGAGTTACTTGTATTTGATACATAAATTTAAGGCTAGAGTATACATAACCATTTTTAAAACACATCAACTTGCAGTGTAGTTTTATATTTAATACTGAAATTGTACTGCTAAAGTTTAAACTGCTGTTAATCATATTCCTCTTCTGATCATAATGAAAAAATAAAGGGTAAGAAAATGCTTAACATAGATTATTCATTATCATGCTTATTTTATTAATAATTCAGGCATCAAAACGTCTCCAGGTATGGGGCATTTGTTCTGTTCGCTGGGGTGGGCTGGAGCAAAGGGTGGGGAGGGTTACTGATGTAGAAAATTCTTAACCCCCAACCATTTGTCACACTTGCACAGTTTCAGAAGCGCAGACATTAAAAGCTGTTCAAGAAAAGACCCTATACCTTATTGATGCCTCAGATGCACATGTGGGTGTGGGGCTGATCTGTGGGCCATGGACAGTGCTGTGGCTGCCAGTCCCTGTGCCCTGCCCAGGGCAGTGTGGAGCAGGGTGAGGCTGTGTCCTGGTCCCTGGATTGCAGCACATGTGTGAATGCAGATTCTTGTTCCTAGATGACAACATCCTAAAATAAAACCAGTCTTGGGGTTTAGAAATACCAGAGTTGATAGAGCTTGCTTTTCCCCTGCCATGAAACTAACTGAAACAGTTGTTTTGCTGCAATCTAATTAGGGTTTGGGTTCGTTTTGTTTCATGGTTTTGTTTTGGTTTGGGGTTTTTTTGGTTTGTTTGTTTGTTTGTTCATGGGGGAGTTTTGTTTGGTTGGATTGGGTTATGGTGTTTTATTGTTGTTTATGTTGTTTTTTCAATTTACTAAGTGAAATTTGACATAGGACTGGAAGAACCACAGCATGTTCTTCTGATACACAGACATACAACTGTCAAGTGAACATAGGCAGTGAAGGCTGATGTCCTGGTTCTCCTGACTGACATTTAGGAAACCAAATAGTATACTTTCAAGTAGGGTGGGTGGGTCTTTAAAATCAGCAAGACAAACATATCAAGTTGTGTGGGGAACTTTTCCTAGCAGCATTGCAATTCAAAATATTAATGGTATTGAGGTTTTTTTTTAAATCCAAATACAAGATTGTGAAGTAATGAATTACATGATGAATTGTGTAAAAAACTGGGGTTCCAAAGATTCTTGATGTTGTTTGCTATAGAAACTTTGCATGAAGGCTCAAGTACTTAGCGGATTTTATATTTTCTAAGAACCCCTATCAGTGAGTATCCTCAGGAAGCAGTCAGAGGATATTTGAAAGAGTTGGTAATTTCTTTCATAGTAATAAATTGGGTTTTGAACTGAAGTGAACAAGCACCCCAATAAATGCAGAGCTGCTGATTAGGTAGACACCAAGAGAAACTCTTGCAGTCTCCTAGATGATTAAGCACAGTTGTTATCTAGCAGTGAATGAGTGTGTCGCTCTCTATCCAACTGCTGACTGTAAATGGGAGCAGAGCACACTTCAGAGTACAGCACAGCCCTTTTGGCCCTCAAACTATTAAACTCCAGGAGAAAAAACCACAAACATTTAATACAAAAAATAATGTATTGCAATAGGGGGTTAAATTTCTCCCATGTCGCTGTGGAGACCGTGTAGCAATGCTACAGAAACAAAGTTGAGAAGCAGGTCTGCCAGCATTGCCACCCGTGACCAAAAAGAGGTTGCAAGTTGTCCTTTCCAGCATCCCTCTAGGTGATGGACAAAGCTACATCTGCCTGGCTGTGGGTACCACAACCTCGTTTGTGGTGTCTTCTTGTTTTGATCTTTCATAGAAGTTTCATTGACTGGGAAATCTTGCACAGATTTCCTCTGAAGAGCTGCTTTCGTTTCAGTTGCCTTAGAAGTCAGCATCCACAGAAATACTGAAAGAATTATTCATAGTGCAAGCTTTTCCTGACAAAAACAACTCCTAAAATAGTGGTTGAAGTACAATATGAAAACTGTTCTAATCATCTAAAAATTAATCAAAATTATTTCTGAATATTTTTTATTTCTAGATCTCCAAATATGATGCATTTGAAAAACAGATTCTTGAACAAAAGTCATGCTTGCCCTAAAATTTGCAGCATTTAAAATGAACACAGTATTTGAATAGGAACCAACTGAATCAACTGAGAAATCCATAAAAAGATATTAAAAAGCATTCTTCATCTTACTAGTTTGCAGTGGGATTGGCAATAATAGTGCTGCCAGTGTAGTAAGCATTCTGAAAAAGGGTAAGGTGAAAGAAATGGATAGAGGGAGAGCAAAAAGAACACCTGTGCATGGGACTGCTTTGTAGTCTTGTCCTGCAGAGTATTTGTTGTCCATAAGGCTATAAATATTTAATTGTGGGCTCCCTGGGCATTAAGTTTTTTTAGCAGTGGTGCTGTTACTCGGTTTGTCCGGTTTTCCTGGGCCCCCCATAACTCCTCCTGCTCCATGCTAACTTCACACTTACATGAAAATATACAATCTGGAAAAGTTGTAAGCCTGCTCTGTTCAGAACTTGCCAAACGTGCTCTGCTTAGTCTCAGCTTTCTTAAAAAATATATTAAAAAGAATAATTTCCTCCAGACATTCTGTTAGAAGACAAAATGCAACCACAATTTCAGAAAGATTTTACTGACAATCTTGTGAAGTGAAATTTTAGCCCAGAGTATTTAGCCCTCTAGGAATCTGTGCAACATCAATAAAATTAGTTTCTTAAGGCTTTTGACAAAAAATTTGATGGCTATTTCCTAGTAACTAATTTGTTTCTTTAGATATTAATAAATAAAAATTCCTACACAAATATACCAGATGCCCTGACAATCAGTGTGTGTGATGCTGTCCACCTTACACAGCTGAATTAAAGACAAGTAGATTCAATCAGTAAATTAAGTCAGTAAGTAAAACATATTTTTAGTACCAAAGAAGATATCTTGCTCTATGGTACAGTTACAAAAGCATAGCTAAAGTGTGAAAATTTATTTTCTGATTTATTTTCCATAGAATTAATTTATAGAGGAAGGCAATATCTTAAATAGCTCAGGTTATTATTTTCTATATTACACACTTGCACACATGGAAAATACTATTGCACAAAAATGGTCTTATGGTTACAAAACTAAGTACTCAAAATTAAAAAAACCCCAAAAAATTAAGGTTATCCATGAAACTCCAGACTGACCTATTGCAAATGTGATTGCAAAACATCATGACACTGTCTTGTCTCATTCTATACTGCCCTCAGCATCTTCCATCAGTGTATTGAGTATTTCGTTGCAACTTTCCTTTTGAACGCAACATTCCATCCATAGCCTAGTCACTACCCACTACCCAGCTCTTGTTCCAAAGTCAGAATTACTATTTTCCTATGACGCTTAGGTATCTGAGTGCTTCACAAATGCTGCTTTCTTTTAAGGGCACACAGTGAATTGAGGACATGCTTTATCCTCACCAAACAAAGGAGCTGAGGTGCACTGAAGTCCAAAGCAGTATTTCTGAGAGATCAATCTGAGACATTTTCATTTGTCAGAATCATAATCATGCCTTAGGTGTGGTACAAAGACAACTTGTCAGTAAGAGCATTTTTCAAGTCTGAAAACCAGTCTAAGCTTCTGGGTCAGGCCGCTGTTGTCCAATGTGCTTGGAGGAAGCGACTGCCTGTAGACAGCTGAGTCTGAGCAGTCCATCCCACCCCACACAGGGCTCCATGCAGAGACCATGAGCACTTGTTTTCCAGGGCAGCAGTGGCCTGCATTGCCCAGCAGGTCAGCTTGCTTCTTTCAGCCCCTATATCACTCACTATGCATTGCCTTGTTTATGCAAAAGAAGAAAGACATCAACTATGCAACATTTCTTTCATTGCACCACACCGATTCACGTCCTGAGCAGCAGGGACGAGAACAAACAGAAAAAATCAGGGTGATTTCATGCTAGGACCACAAAATAGCGTGGTGGTGATGGCTTGTGAAAGAAAAGTAGGGGAATAAAAGTGGCAAATACCCTCAATTCCAGCACTTTGTTCTTTCCAGTGTAACTTTGTACTTTCATTGCTGTTTCAATCCTGTAATTTACTACCACAAAAGGGAACGCAGAACTATACTCCCAGCAAAGGAAACTCGGTTGTGTGGCATCATGGTGACACCCCAGTGAGTCATCATCTGAGCTGCTGCCATTGGGTTTGACACAGACCTCTGTGACCTCTCGAGGTAACAGAGGGACAGCAACCAAAGCTCTTCTGCTTCCTCAGCCAACCAAATATGGGGAGGGAGTGCTTTGCCCACAGATTTGCAGAGGAAAGGTGGATTCAGGACTGTGAGAGCAGCTCAGGGCTCTGCAGAAGGCTTTGTTTTAATGGTCCTAAGCTTTTCCACCCATCCCCTGTAACCACAATCCCATACCTCCTGTCCTCTTCCTGTCCTGCCTGCCCCCTTCCTCTCCATTTTATTTTCTATACATGTCAGGCCCAGCTTGTGCTTCTCAGACTTTTCTAGGTTTCCTTCTCCCACAGTCCTTGCTCCTTTTTTATCTCTGCTCTCATGGGCTAACTCCAATTGGGAACTCAGCCCCACCAGCCACTGGTTTGCTCCCCTCCCCAGTGGGATGGGGGAGAGAATCAGAAGAATAAAAGTGAGAAAATTCGTGGGTTGAGATACAGAGAATTTGATCAGGAAAGTGAAAGCCACATGCACAAATAAAGCAAAACAAGGAACTAAATCACTACTCCCCATGGGCAGGCAGGTGTTCAGCCATCTCTAGGAAAGAAGGGCTCTATCCCACATAGTGATTATTTGAGAAAACAAACACTATAACTCCAACAATATCCCCTCTTCCTTCTTCTTCCCCCACATTTTGTTGATGAGCATGATGCCAGATGGTATGGAATACCATAGAATGGTTTGAATTGGAAGAGATCTAGAAGATCGTCTAATTGCAACCCCTCTTCCACTAGACCAGGTTGCTCAATGCCCCATCCAGCCTGGCCTTGAACACTGCCAGGGATGGGGCATCCATGATTTCTCTGGGCAGTTCCCTTTGGACCGTTGAAGTCAGCTCTCCTGGCTGTGTTCCCTCCCAGTCTCTGTGCACCCCCAGCCTGCTTGCTGGTGGGGTGGGGTGAGAGGCCGAAAAACTCTTGATGTTGTGCAAGCACTGCTCAGTGATAGCTAAAACCCTTTGTTATCAACACTTTTTGTGTCTCACAAGTCCAAAACAGAGCACCATATGAGCAACTATGAAGAAAATGAACTCTACCTCAGCCCAAAGCAGTACATGAGCCCATCTGTTTCTCTCACTAATGAGGGCTGCCAATGATATATCTTCTTCCAGATCTCACAAGCACCAGCTTTTTGTCCTAACTAGTTGATTTCTCACCAAGCAACTTTATCCTCTGTGTTCCCTAAGAGAGGGCAATCACTCAGGTCAGGGCATAGAAGATAGTTTTCCTCCATTCTGCTCGGGCCCCAGGTTGCAGGTGTGGATCTGAGCCTTGCCTGACTTGCCTGACTCAGCAGCAGAGAGCTGTGGCTGCAAAAGAAAAAGATACAGAGGAGGTTGCCCTGAGCTTCAAGCTGGGGATACTTAGTCTGGGGTTAGGCAGCTGTTGGAAGTCTACCTTGGTCATGAGTGCTGGCTGTGAGAGTCCACTGCTCTGCCTCACCACTTTCCTGAAACACTGCTTTTGTCTCAGAAGCGTTACTGCTTTTGTAAATATGGAATGCCCCGCTCTCACATCTTCTGCACCACTCTCATATCTTCTTGCATTCAAGAAGAGCTTTGCTGTCCACTTCTGAGCAGAATCATACTAGAAGTAAGCTTAAGCACTCACTCCATCCACCAGTGATATCTAGCCATCCTGAGCCTAAAATGTGGCAGATTTATGAGAGTCTTTGCACATGGGTTGTTCCCAGCAGAGATCAATACATTAAGTTTTGAACTTAGGGCTGTAATGTGGGGCAGAATAAGGCTGAGACAGGGAGGAAAGTGATACCAGGGACTGACACAGAGATCCCTCCCAGCCCTCTTCTCCTACCAACTCTCCTCTCCCTTTGTCTTCCCTCCTTACCTTATCTCCATCCCTTCTTCTACGTCATGGCACCATTTACCTATTCTACAAAGACCACCTCATTGAACCTAATTCTGTTAATAGGCAGCTTTGGATTAGGACATCAGTTACTATTTCCTAAACTGCTGCAAGAGTACCCACACAGAAGAAGTTCAAGTAAGAAGCTTTCAATTGCAGAAATACGCCTGCACAAAAAGTCACATAAAGGTTTATTACACTGATATTAAATTATTGTGGTAGTTTGAAGTTTTATGAAGCAATATTTATAATAATGTCATTTTAGTACCCTGCACTTAAACACATTAACCTGATTCCATACAGTAGGTAGTTGCTATTTGGGGGAAAATAACCTTCCTTCTCTGATGTGGCAAAAAGCTTCTTCATAGCAAAGCTGTTGCCACTAGTGAGTATGTATAAATGAAAAAGTAATATCTAATAAAATATATATAGCTAGGTACCTTTTTCAGACTTTTGCAGTACATTGCTTACTATGGAATAATGGAATGTAATTTAATGTTTCTCTTTTTAATAGGATAGGGAAGAATTCAGATTCTTATTCACAATTAATGTCCATCACATGCAAGCTACTTCACACTGCCAGTCAAATGATGTTATTGGTTCACGGGTGAAGTATGAAGCTAATCTGTTTGCAGATTGCTAATTACTAGAACAATACTGAATCTCACATGCAGCTTTAGTTCCTAAGACATTACCCAGAGGTCATATAATCTACTTGTATGGCAATGTAGGTATTTTTAGTGATTTACAACATGTCAGGTATTTTCTTGACCAGATTCTAGATTAAATTATTATGAACAGTTAATACAATAACAATTGGAACCAGCATTAGGTCACACAGCTGAATTGGTGAGAAAACAGAACTATTTTTTAGAGTTATTGCTGGCTGCACACTGTTGACTGCTAGTTTGGGAATTTATTTGATCTCTTCAGTTTTACTCTATTAGATTGGCAAAGTCCTCTTGCCTGCAGATTTTCTAATGAATTGGTTATACACTCTGCTGAGTGAATAGGTTGCTGTTAAATATTTCAGTCTGGGATTTGACCCATTTTGTAAATTTATCACCTTCCAGCAAATTTTATCTCAATTCTATGTTTCCAAATAAGAAAACTTCATCACTCTTTTCAGCACAAACCAGTGAAAGCACCACTCTGGGATCATATTGTTCTGTTCCTGCACTGACAGCTCAGTGTCCGTGAACTCTGGAAATTAGGCATGATTAGCTGAACAAGGCAGATTCATCATTAGCTCAGAATTTCTTTGATTCTGGCAATCTAGGTCAGACAAAGTTTTACAAAATGAGGTTTTGTGGTTTAACTTAATTTTTTATTATACCGTCTATAAAAAGAGAAGAAGGGTTTAAAAGGAAAAAGGTGTTACTGATATAAACAAAGGTAGAAAAGCCTGACTGACGGACTTAGGGAGGAATAAAAGATGAGTGTGTTTGGCAAAGCACTCACACAGAAGAGCTCTGCTAAGGATGATGAGAGATTTCTGTAGAGCCAGCTCTGGGAGAATCCCTGCAGAGAATAGAGGCAAGCGGGGGCAGAAGTGTGTGAGGGAAGATCTAAGATAGATTAAAAAAACGTGAAACATGCAAATGGCCTTGGGAATGCAACCTACGACAAATGATAGCAGCCCTGCTGCAGGGGCAAAGCTGCCACAGCCTGCATTAAGCTGAGCAAGGATTTAGGGAACAGTGACTTGGGAGGAGTGGGATGCAATCCTTTGTGTTTCCAGTTCCAGCCATGACTAGGCATGGCTTGGCTTTCTGCCTAGTCTTCAAAGCTGACTCTGTCTCCTGTGCTGCAATCCATGTTTGCAAGCTGGGTATTATTTTTTTAGGGTGTTTTCTCTATATCCAGTTATTGCCCACATGCAGTTCTCTTCAATTTTTAGAATATTAGCAGACCACAGTTTAGGACTGAAACCTTACAAGGGACTAAGCTTGAATATGAGCTGGTTGACTGAAAACTGTCAGATGAGAGCTTAAAACATAACAGAACAGTTATGAGTGGTTTAAAAGACAGAACTATATTTTCCAGTTCCTTTTTTAACCTCTAGCCCTATTTTTCTATTTCATCCCACCAGTTTTAAAACTAGTGAAACAGAGACTGCAAAGAAGGTATAGCAGGTCTCAAATCAACACTTAGTGGCAAAATCAAATGCAGGCACTTTCCTCATTTTGAATAGTTTAGGAAATGGCCTAGAGAAAGGAATATGGTGCAGAAACATCCAGCCCAAGTTCATCGGTTCAGATGCGAGTTGAAGTTGAGTTACTGCCAGCAAATGTCTGCTCTCAGTCTGCAGAGGAGACCTCCTCAAAATGTTGCCTTACCTATGGCTGCCTATTTCCCTTTCACAGGTGTTGCTGTGTCAGGGGACCTGCTGTCTCCCAGTCTGGTGATACTCCAGCTGCTAAAGAGACGTCTTTGTTTTCAGCAGGCTGAGGGCACACAGCTGTGAAGTTTAAGGACATGGCTCTGCAGGCCACCCTGCAAACGGAGTCCAAGGCTCCGTATGTTGCAGTGGTGGCCAGAGGCTCCTCGACCAGCAAGGTTTGGCCAAGTGTCCTCATTGTCACCCTTTGTGGAGGGGCAGGGACTCACTGCTGTGGTGACACACGTGCTGGCCTGCTGGAGACTTGGGCACAGGTACCTGATGGGCACCAGTCCCTTCCTGGGCAGATTTTGCAGCTTGTGCCAAGCACTCTGCAGATCTCACATCAGCACTGGCAGCTGATGAGCCCAGCCTAAACCAGCCGTGGGAGCCCCACACAATGCTCCGGCTGCTGGGAATTACATCCTTGAAGTCCATTCTGGCTGCTCCACAGGACTGGGCTGGAAAAGAGGATTTATTGTTATTGTTGATATCATTATTCAAGCAAACAGGCTAGTGTGAACTCCCCAGTTGCTGCTTTTATTGTCCTTCACAAGGAAGTCAGCTGTGGAGCCGATTCCTTCCCGCCCAGCCAAAACTTCTCTGTGCCCACAGGAGCAGAGCTGCCCCGAACCTGGCACCTGCAGCTCACTGGCCCATGGAACCCCTTGCCTGGCCCAGGGAAATGTGACAGGATATTTGCATGTCGGCAGCCGGGAAGGACTGGAGGAAACTGGTCTCTGCTCAGCAGCTCCCGCTGCTGCCGCCTGGGATATAAACACAGGGAAGGAAACATCTTACGGCTGGATGCTGGCTGTATGCAGCTTTGTGAATGAAACACTGGCAGTTGAACCATCAAAAATAATTGGCAAATTCAGATTTAAACTTTATTAGTGGCCTCTCTCTTGTTAATCAAGTGAAATACCCCTATCCCCCTCTGAAACACAGTATGTTTGATATTCATGTGCAAAGAGAAATTTTACACCTTTAAACCTCCCCATCCCCCAGCTGTTTATATTGTGTCAGTCATGTGGTTCCTGGTTTTTTCCTTTCTGGATCAATATGAACATCTTTAATACTTTTATGATTGGTCTCTATAAAAATTATCAGGAAAGCAAATGCCAGAAAAGAAAGGTCATTAAAATCAAGGGACAATTCTAGAAGGACAAATGGGTAGGAGGTTCCCCGGGTAAACTCACCTTGGAAGTTGAAGTTTTCCTGGCATCTGAAGAGCATAGCCCTGGAGCCACCACTCTATGAGTAGCCACGGGAGAAAAAAAAAGGCTAATTTTTGCTCAAATGGAGTAGACTATGTGGTGACCTGAATCTCCAAACACCAAAGCCAAGCCTATCTCTCATCTCCCTTACGGCACTTGAAGAGAAGTTAAATAGCCAAGACTGTCAATTACAGTGTATTTCAAGAAGAGTTTTATGGCAAAATCGCTGTTTTTCCTTTGTCCAACCAGTCTCCCTTTCCTAACGGAAAAATTTTCTCATTTTTTGGGTTTATTTTGGCCTTAGTTTTTAAATATTGTATAGCAATTACAGATCATGCTCATTATGCCCACAGCAAACTAAGCAGAAGAGCTTTCAATCAAATCCATCAAATTCTGGCTATCTCATGCAGCTCCCTTCTTTTGTTTTGGGATTTTTTTTCCCAGTTTAAAAACCCTGTGTTTTGCAGTGATGCTATTAGGGAACTGCCTGCCTGCATATAAACAGCATTGCCACATTATTTCCGTATGTCCAAGTGATTAACTCAGCTTCTGCCTGTCTTCATTTTATCTTATTTTAGATAACTAACAGAGTTTCTTAAGTGTGTACTCAGGTCAATGAGCTAAAGAGCTAATGCTCAAAGAGGAGGACTTACTGGGAAATAAAAGGAAGAGCTCAATGAGGATTTATGACCCTCTCTCTGGTGAGGCTTAAGGCTGATCTGAGGCAATAGTGACAGGTATGTTATTATCATATGCCAAATATTTAGGTTTTTGCTGGAACAAGTTTGATAGTGACAGTTGACTTCCCCCCAGGGCAAGTGGCCTCTTATGAGTGTTATCTTCACTGTCAGCCTTGTTGGATGTCTTGAAGGACAAGCTGAGACCTAAATGGTAGCTGGATAGCAAAGGGCTCATTCATAGGGATGAGCCCTGGGTTATGGGTAGGTGGGATAAGGGAACCTGGTGTTACGACTTCCAAGCTGTATCTGTTATGGGGTAATTAGAAGATTTCAATATTCAGGGGTGCACAAACGCTGTTATCCAAACAGTCATTGCCTGAATTATTCACAACTCATATAAAAAGATAAGGAAATGAAATACAAGATAAATGCATATAAATCATTGTGAGATCTTCCCAGTACCTGCTGTGGTCAAGAATGAAACCCAGCTTCCATTACAATCTCCTTTTCTCACATCTTTCTAACTTAGAAAATAAAATTAAAAGAGAAACATCAATTTTGAAGCAAATATATTTGGGTTGGTTACTCTCCAAGATTAATATTATGGGGGAGTTTGACTATCACCTTTATGCCTTCACCCATAGGTGGTTTTTTTCCTTTAAAAAGAAAATTAACAAAGAAATTAAATGCAAAGTGTTCAAGTGGACAAGTTCCAGGGTATGTGAATATATATGAGGTGTTCTAATCACCTCACTGTGCAACACTAGGGTTAATATAAAGTTGTATAAAATATTTTCTCTAGTTTAACTCATACCTTGCAGACTATCCAGGGACTAGGTTTTCAAAGTCAGCAATATCTCAGTTGAAAAGAGAACAGAAACTGCAGAATGGCAATTATTTTGGAAAAATTCCAGCCTCTTTCTTAGGTATTCAGGGGTTCCCTTGATGAATAGAGAAGTTATCAGTCTTCCAACAATTCCCTCTGCATAAGGTTGCTGAGATGGCATTGTGTTTGCAGTTGGAGTTTTAAAAATTTTGTACAGTGTATAATTTTGAAGTTATGTATGTTTTCTTGATGTGTTTAGGCACTGTAGTGTTCTATGATGAAAAAAGGGAATTTTACACTCACAAAGGATAAAATTATCCATTAGAACAACAGATGTATTAATACAGAATTTCAATGCGTATTTAACATTATCAGAAAGTCACTTTGCGTTAGAGTTGACTTATACACGCAATCCCATTGACTTTAATTGAGGAAAAAGCTGGCTATGTCTATTTTCTTTAACAAATTGTTCATTAAATGGTTGTGAGTTCTCTACTGAGCCATGTGGTACTTCAAAAGGCCAGTATCTTCATTGCTCATTTATGATTCCTACAGAAAGTCTCCATTAGAGTTGTAATTTTTCCTTAGATTAACAAATGTACCAATGGAATTGCCCTTTTTGGGCCACTTTTTACTTTGCAACAACAGTTTCCATGTTTTTTTAAATTTTATTTGCACTACATCAGGCCAGTTTTTTAATGAGTGTGTCTGTGTGAGGTGCAGGGCTTAGGTGTCTGGATGCTGCAGGCAATGCAGTGCTATTCTGTAAATCCAGTGCCTACTTGAATGATGTTAGAGGATGCAAGGTCACAGACCAAATGAATTTTAAAAATTTACTGTGCAATAATCTCACAGTGAAATGCATGCATGTCTAACAAGTATCTTGTTGCTATTAAGAAATTGGTTAATTAAAATAAGAAAAACAACTGTAATTGGATGCTATAAAAGTGGTCCTAGCATCAAAGAAGACTCAAGGTCTGGGGTTTGGCTCAGGTCCTAAAGACAGTTCAAAAAGCTCTGTGGATGTCTTAGTAAATTCCTACATATAAGCAGTATTCATAGGCAACAAGATCGGTGGATTCAATGTATGTACATATTTTATGATATGGAAATATTGCAAAATCATTTTACATGGCTTGATCCGCATGGCTATGATATGGTACCTTCAGGGATGGCTGAGTGGATGCACCCTTTTTGACCCGGTGAAATAGTGAAGGTGTTCACTAGTGTTTGGATTAGCTCTTACAAATACTGTATCCCTTCAGCGATAATTTATGTTAACAGCTGATGTGAACACTGAGTACTTGGAACTGCACTGATGAGGTTGATATTACCAGGTGCTTGCAATCCTATGCGATGCTGAGAGATTTCTAGTGAAGTCAGCGAGAGGGAGAGTGTCAGCCTCTGGCTGGCTTGAGGCTTTGCAGAACACAAATTAGGTCCTATCTGCTTCTCTGCACTTTTGCTGGAAATGCTCACTCTTTTGTGCTGGCTAGTTATTGCTCTGCTTTATTACAGCTTATGACAAACTAACAGAGTAATAAGAGTCAGGTTTTTTTATAATCATATTGGAGTAGTGGTTTAACAGGATATCATGTTTTTCTGGGGAGATTTTACAAAGCTTGTTTTAGTCATTTGGAATGAAAACACACAAAGCAGTGCAGTCCCATTACCCAGTTATTGGAACAAATACACAATGTCACATATAATGCAGTTGGACGGCTTATTTATTTGGAATAAAACACTGAAGAATTGCTCCAATTAGACTGATGTTTGTCCAGATCATCGTTGTTGGACTTGAAAAGCAGTTACTATGTTCTTCTTGCTGTTCTTTTCTGGATTTTTCTTGCTCTTCTCAAACTTGCCTAATCTCTTGGCTTGCTTGGTTCATGGCTACTGCAAGCCATGCAATTTAAGAAAAGACTACAAATTGGGCTGTTGTGTTTTTTAATATGCATATGTATCCAAACAAAAAAGAAAAAAAGGCAGTATTTGAAGACAGAGTCTGCTGCTATGACCATAGAGGTCTTTCTGAGGACCTGGAAACCTGTCTAATGAGGCATGGGAAACAGGAGGACACACACTTTCTCCTCCACTCTTTATTCACAAGGAAAACATCAGGGTTTGAGCTCTGTCTGTGTCTGGCAATCTCCTTCTGGACATGAACATTGTGAGCAAGACCACACAGGAAAAGATAGCATGCTCTTGAATCTTAAGATAACAGCCCACAGAGGTGCTGTCCTGCTGGGAGCCAGCCTAGCCCTTAGTGTGCAGACCTGACTCTTGGTGCCTCTCCCACATTCCTCCTGTCTGCAGCACTTGCTTCTGCTGCTGGTTTCCTGGCATACAGTTGTACTGCAGCTGCAGTGGAGGTATTTCCTCTGTTTCCCAGTGTGGCTTTCAGATTTCGGTCCTGCAGCAAAAGCCATCCCAGGAGTTTTCTGGAAGTAACACAAACTCAGGGACTGCTAGCATTTGTCGGGAGAGGACGTGAGCCTGGGAGGTGCCCCCCAGGTGTTTCATCCCTCAGGATCTGCCCATTCCCATGCAAATCATACCAGGGTTTAGGTTTAATTTTGTTTTCTTCACATACATTTTATTTAAATTTAAGGCTTACAGCTAACTGCCTCTTTCTGCTTTGCAGCATATGGGATGAACATAACATGTTCTCTGAAACACTGGATGGTGTTCAGGAGGGCAGCAAAGACTCATGACCTGTTCAAATTATAACTGTAAACCTCCTGAGAGTCCTGGTAATATTTTAACCAGTCATCCCTCTTCAGGCTAGTGAAAAAACCCTGTATCACCCTATGTCTGCACACGTAGCACTAGAATGATTCATCGCGCTTCCCTTCTTTCTCAGAAGCTGCCTGCACAGCCATGTGGTCCTCATACATCCTTTTGCAGAACTGAACTGGGCATCTTTTCAGAATTACAGAGAAAAATGTTCACACCATAATCACAAGATGGAAGAAGCTTTGTGGTTTTTTGCAGGCATTTGGAGATATGCATTTGTTTGCTACAAGATATTTCCAGCTTCAGTGGTGGATACAGTAGCCACAAAAGGGTTAATAACTTCTCTGCAGTTGCTAGGTAATGCTGTCTTAGCATTGGGACCACTTACTAATTAGTGACAGCCTTTCTGATGATGTAATGCTTAAATAGTCTTTGTGGAGTGCATTAAATTGCATTTTTATTTTTCTTGTTTCCTTTAGAAAGCTAGGAAATGAAACATAAAATGATATTATGGCTGCATGGATAAATCAACCAAAAGCCAGAAAATACAGGAGCTGAACATTAGTCCAAAGAGACAACTTCAGCTCCAAGAGAGTGAGCTCTTTTGTTAATGTATTGTACTACAGCTTCTGTTAAAAAGTATTGTTGCTTCATAGTTCTTGGACCAAAGTAGAATGAAATAATGAGTCCAAATGATGGGTCACTTCAATACTAAGCATGGAAATATCAAACAGGCCTCATTACAGTTAAAAAATTCTTTGAATGCTTTATCTTTTTTTTTTCTTATTTCTGTTTAATTCAGCAATTAGAGTCACTAATATGAAACAACAAGCACTGTTGGGATTCAGATTGCTTTTGGACACAGACCAAACTAGTCAAACCCACAGGCAGACCAAGGTGCAGCCAGAACTCATGCAGTCAGGTCAGTTCTGGAGGTGCATTTTTTGGGTATCAGATCTGAAGTAATTGCTAATTTGTTTCTAGGTAACAGGAAAACACATTAAAGTGAATACAACTATTAAATAAACGTTTCATTCTCATTTCTATTAATTTCACTCAGTCAAGTGGTCCAACTCCATGTCCCTCCATTCCTAGTCTGGGAAATACTGGAAGACACAGCTGAGTCTCAGTGGGGTTTTACACCCTTAAAATCCTCAAAGCTTGTGAGAGCCCTTGACCCTGGCTGTGGCAGACCCTACCTGTGCTTGTTCTCTCAGACTCCTGGGACCCTTTCCTCCATTCACTGCCCATTCCCTGCTTCCTGTGGACCAGGGCTGCTTTGCTGATGCTTTTCATAAGGCTACACAACTCCAACCAAAGCTTCTTGAAAGTGAGCACAGTGCAGGCTCAGCAAGTAGTCCCAGATCAGCGTTCCAATACATCCTCCACACGGCCTTTTCTTTTCCTCCACGAGCATCTCAGACTGGTGTTGGGAGTCTGGGGACTGGGGGTGATTACAGTGTCTGACTGTCTTTTCATGCAAGCAAGACATATCCAGTTGCGGATGCTATTCCTGAGGCAGGACCTTACCCTAGATTAGACAGCAGTCACATCATGGAGAAGCTGGTATTCACATAGCTGGCACCAAAAAAATGGAGAGAGAAAGGTACTGTTAAACACCAGGTTCTTTTTTTCATCTCTTTGCACGATCATGTGTGAACCTTTTGGTAACTAGGAGAAACTGCATGCTCACTCAAACCTACATAAATGTGCTGAACTCAGCCTGGATGCTGCTGAGAGGGGCTGTCTTAGCCAGCAACAGTGGCAATCCAGCATCTTTGTATTTCCCATTTGTCAAATTAAAAGGTCCTATTTCAGGCTTTCCCTTATGTATACTCCTACAGTGGACACATGAAAGGAGACCAATTCCTCCTTGACTGAAATATGTGTGGGACTCAGTGTCAGGAGAGAACAAGAAATCTGCAGGCTTCAGCACCCAGCTTTTGTATGCTGCTGACAAAACTAGCAGGAATAAAATATGCATGCTGAAAAGAAAAGGGAAATAATTGTTTCTTTACATGAGCCTTTCTCTGGGTTCTAGGACATGCAGTCATAATAATGGTGGACACTACACAGAAAACAATACACAGGGTGAGATCATTCTTATAGTCAGGTTCAGTACAGGCATTATTTAACAGAACCACAGAACACAGAGACTGCAGGGCAAGTCTCTGCTATGACAGGTCATTCAAATGCTCGTGGCAAGTGCAGTTACTGCTGATATGAAAAAGGGGTAGCAGGAAAATAACTGACTACAGATTGTGAACCACTTCAGATAGAAAGATTTTATTATGCTGAGTTTTAGCCTGTATGTAGGTAGCTATACTATAATAAGTAGGATGAAGTATCACCATAGCTGGGAATGGCATTACCAGTCACATTTTACTCCATTTGATTAGATAGGAGATTTCATCCTACTCATTTGTTTGTCTCATCTCAGGAAATATAATCCCCTAATACAAAAAGCTGATACAAAGCATCATCTCAGCCGAAGGAGCAGAACTGTTTTGAAGTTGTCCTGTTTTGCACTTGTGTTTCTCCCCACACTGAGCAGGTGGTAGGTAGATGCCTGTTGCAGTGCTGAACGTATGCATGGAGGGCCAACAGACATGTGTTTGTGAGGTGAAGTCTGGTGTACTGATTTGCTCATTTCTCCATCTCTGAATCCTTCATTAACAGTGGTGCCATGTCTGATGAATGAGAAGCACTTGAGAGAGTTACAGAAACATTAAATGCTGTAAGGGAAGGTTTAGCTGCACAAATCAAGACCATCAGAGATAATCCCAGATGATAATACTCTCACTGTTTCCCACTTAAGCAATAAAATCACAACAGAGAGTGAAACAGGATGGTAAGAGATTGCACTACATTACTGCTGAAACTGTACATGTTGGTACTCTCTGCAAACACTTTTCAGTTTAAGGATCAGTGCTCTCTGCAGTCATCAGTTACACCAATGTACACTTATAACCATGCTGGCTGAGTTTCCTGCCTGTGATGCCAGCAATCCGTGCTGCCCTACGTACCAGAGAAACAACACAGCATGCCAGCAGTCCTCCTGTCCTCTTCCAAGTATAAACCTTGGCGAAGTGTGGCCCAGAATTATTCACCTGGTCTGTAACGCACCTAACCGCAGATAACTAGTCACCTGAACCAGAACCTGGGGCAGTTATGGTAGTGCTGCTCACAGGGAGCAGGGTTTCCTCTTCAGTTTCCTTCGGCTTGGGAGAAGCAGAACATTGCCCTCATTCACTGGCTTTGCTGCAGCAGACTCAGACTTTGCTTTAGCTAACACAAGAAATACATAGATCAAACCGAATAGTGGAATAAACATGTATTTCCAGTCTCCACTTTGCTAAGTGTAGCTGAGCCTAGATCAGTGTCTGTCCAAGATGTTTCCCAAAACTTTGTGGCTTCTGCATGGATCCACAAATCTTCCCCCTTCTTGCAACCATTTCCTTTGCCTATGGCTTATTCTGCAAGTGACAGGATTTTAGCTAATATCAAAGCCTTCTCCAAAGCTTTCTTTTTGTCCCTACTTGCACCTTGCCAGATTAATGAGTTCTAGCAACAACATCTGGCTTCTGTGTTCAGCTACTGCCAGTTTCCAGCCTCTGCTGTGACCAAAATATCTGTCTGGTTTAACTCCCAGGCAGCCCGTGCAGGGCCCCCAGCTCCCCTGTGGGGAATTCACACACGCATGTGAATCAGAGACACCCGCGGCTCTGGGCAGAAAGGGGAGACCAAGGGGCCTGTGAGGAGCTCTGCTTCATCTTCCTTCACCTTGCACTGGCCAGGCCTAATGCTAGACTGGGAATGTCTCTTTTGTCCTCCACCCAAACCCTCTCACGGTAGCTTTGTCTGCAGGATTAGGCTCCTGACAAGTTATTTCCATTCTGTACATATGTTGGGTCATTCTCATCAAATGGCTACAGAGGTTTGTTCATGCCTGTCCCTTCCTCAATAAATCTGCAATTTGGAAAGCAGATTTCATTTTGATGATTTTTTCCAACTATTTATTATGCTGGATTTCTAGGGCACTTACACTTGGCTTGGTGATTCCTCAAAAAGGCAATGGTGCCTATTGCAGTTAACCCTGTAAAATGTCTAATGAATAATTAAATAGCATGTTGTCTGTAGTTCAGCTTTGTCAGTTTGGTCAGTCAATTGCTGTTTTGCTGCTTCTGTCAAACAAAAACCTTGCTGTGAAGCTTGTTTAAAATTCAGCATTTGCTAATTTGCATTGTTTCGAATGTAATTCTAAGTGCCACTTCAGGCAATTCAAGAGAGCAATGTAGAACTTCAGTGTCTCTATGGAGACCATCTATAATTTCAAAGACCGAAACAACAGTTTAATGCCTTGTAATACTTAAAAAAATCACCAGTAGCTTTTTTCAAAATACCCCCAAAATACCAATAAAGAAAGGATGGGGCCCTGCTAATATACAAAGCCAATTTGCTGAAGATCACTGAATTGTCATAGAGATGTTTCAGTGAAACCAGTTGAGGGCTAAGTTAAAGCACCAGGATTAGTCTCAGGGGTTTAAATTAAATACTGAATAAATATTTAAAATGCAAAAGATCAAATCGTTAGGCACATGTGCCAGCTGTAGGAAGGTAAAACCATTTTGTTAGATTTATGTATAGAAACACCAAGAAATGAATTCAACAGCCCTGCTAACCATCTGGCTCACAGGACCATAAGCCACAACTGATCATGATTTCCAAGGCAGGAGTGAAGAGGGTTAGATCACCCACACCGGGCGTCTGGCCTCCAGCAATGCCTCGTATCCAACACCTCAGAGAAGAACAGCACTGGGATGACACAAAGGCAGGGTCTCCTGTGAATCACCAGTGGCCACACAGGCAAGCTCTGCTGGATGAGCAATGTGAGATGTGTGTACAAAGCTGTGCCTCCTCCTGTACAGAATATTATGGCTGGTCAAAACCCAGGGCTAAAACTGGTGGTGCTGCACCCTGGTGCTGCCAGGGAGAGGAGAGCTGGCTGCCTGCAGCAGGGCACCAGGATAAACGCAGCTCCTGGGGCTCCTCAGGCTTGCAGAGAGGTCACTGATTCCTTGGAAACTCTCAAATCATTGACAGATAACAGTGCTGGGTATGATGTGGGAAAAATATGCAGAGCAAAAGCCATGTTCCCTACAACCAAGGAGCAAAATAAGGGTGAAAGCAGACAGGGCAGGAGAGAAGGTACCAGCAGCTGTGAAAGAGCCCTGTTCCAGTTCAGACCTATGCTTTGCACTGGGCAGCTTCAGGGAGCTTCCTCATCTGATGGCATGTCAGGACAACAGGAAGGGTAAGAAGAGGAAACTAGGAAAGGAGGAAGAGACAGGAGAGAGCCTGAGTGGGGAGCAAAGCCCTTCTCAACTATGGGGCGGAGACACTAGATATGAGGAGGGATAAGCCCTATCCCACAATCAATGGTGAAACACAGCACCTCGAAAGGCCTAGCTCTGTACCAGGCAGACTTCGGGCAGAAATACTTTGTGCCCTGAATTTCACAGGTCAAACGGAACACGATGAGTACAAATCTCACTATGCAACCTGTGGGAACACGTAGGAATAAAGGTGTGCTACTCTGCCTGAAAAGAGTCAGCAGAAGTTAAAGAGAACTTCTAAAATTTAGGTCTTTATTGCTCAAATGTCCATACCTTTTTCAAGGTTGCCTTGCAGTTGAGAGCTTCTGCTCTCCTAGTGTGAAATATCCTAAAATAAATAACGCTGTCTTTTCCAATGGTGCATTATAATCAGAGTAGGAGTTTTTAAAAAACTAAGCGGAAATGTGTGGTCTAATTTCTAGCTGAGCTGATCAGAGATCTGTTTTCTTACATCCTTAGAGGTATTTTAATATAGTAGGATTTCTTATTGTACCTTGTTAGATCACAGGGAAGATTTACTACTCAAAATTGTAAAGGAATACATTTTACCATATTAATTGTCTTATTTTCTTTGCCCCTTTGGCAATATTGTTCATTAGTGCCTATAAAAATAGACATTTAATGAGATGTTTACTTCATTTAATTAAAGTCTAATATTTTTTGCCTAGAGTACAGTATCTGTTTAGTCTTTTTTTCTACATTAGATACAAGTACACTACATAACGTGATATTAACAGTGATCGGGGATTTAGTTCTTTAATACAAATAATTATATTTTTTTCCTTATTGTTCACTCCAGCTGATGTCAGTGGAAGGACACATATAAGAAAAGCATTATCAAACAACTCAATGCACTTCGCATTTCACATGCAGCAGTATTTTTCTTGAAGAAACAAATGCTTTTTGCACACCAGCTTTAGTTTTAGGTAGCATATGGGTTTCTTGTCTTGCAACATCTTCATTTGGCGCACTAAGCTATATGCAGCCATAGGATGAAAGGAATACTTTGGTAAGAGCAGTTTTCCCAAGTCCTACTTGGCATATAGAATCACAGAATCATAGAATGGCTTAGGTTTCAAGGGACCTAAAAATCATTTAGATCTCCCCGCTATAGGCAGGGAGACCTTTCACTAGACCAGGTTGCTCAAGAGCCCCATGCAACCTGGTGGCTTACTCCACTGCTGTCCATGGCAGCTTGATGCTCAGCTCTCTCATTTTTGTTTCCTCTTTCACCTTTATCTTTTTGCTATCCCAATGCACACTCTTGCTATATGTGACTAGCTATCAGAGCCTTCAGCTTCATGTTGAAATACTTTCCTCAAGGAAGCCGCTGTTGTACCCTGAGGTCCCGCTCCCTCCAGGTGGTAGGAGCCGGTCCAGCCACAGAGCTGTGCACACTGCAGCTGTCCAGTGTCTGCATGAGCACACAAGGGGTGTGTTCTGCAATCAAACGTCTGCTCCAGCAAAGGTTAAACCACTGGTCCATGCTGCAAATGCACAGGTTTGAGTCTTGCATCACAACTGTGGGCTGAAAAGGCGAATAGCTGGAAGCCCAAAGCCACAAAGCAAGCAGTGTATCAGGGCAGAGCTGGTCACGCCAAGCCAAATAGCAGGACAGCTGGATCAAGCCAGCTGCATTTTGCCCAGAGCCTTATCCCTAAATATCATCCTTTTTAATCAGCCAACATTTAGGCTGAACTTATGTCTCATCAACACAGCCATATTTCTGTCGAACTTTTTTCTTTTCTGATGGGTCAGCATTACTTGACTAGTGAAAAAAACCCAACAAACCGCATCAAAAATGTTACCTCCTTTCACCCCCAGCTCCAGTGAGAGAGTGTTTCATGGATCCACACAGCTGGAATCAGCTGGAGTTTGTACCACTAAGGCATCCTGCCTGGACCCAAAGAGGCCCCACCTCTCTAATCAGATGTATATCCATTTTGAAAACAAAAAAATTAGGTTCCCCTTCATTCCACATTCTTTCTGTCTGTTTGCTGGCATAAATAGATACATGACTTATCTCGAGAATCTGCGCGATGCCTTCTGACCCACTGGATTGCACTTCAGATACCTGCTTCAGACCTCTCTTTTAATATCATGTCTCTTCCACTCAGACTAGGTCAGCTATTATTTTGTTAAGAATATTAGAAGTGTTTTTAAAACCATAGTAAATTAAAACCTACAATTTCTTATGTGTCTCTTCTTCCTTTCCAATGACATTGTTTGGGCAATATATCATAAAAAATACCTCACTACAGTGATGTATGGCACTAATCTATCATGTGAGGACTATCTTTTTGGTAATATATTAGAACAATGCATCATTAAAACATCATTGATGTAGATATATATTACTCAGGTACCGACTGGCTAGCAGCAATACATACATACATATGGGAATTAGATGAGTTTAATGTATTAAATCAAAAGTGCATGGATTTGAATCTAAAATAATAATATCCAAATGCTGATAAGAATGGTATGAGGTCATATATTAATAGGTGTAATGAGAGATGCCACAAGACATTTCAATTTAAAAAAATAAATGCTGTTTTAATGAAGTGGTAGAAGCTGCCCTTCTGCCACCCACATTGTTTTCCTGTTTCAGAATGGACCAGAAAGGAAAGTAACAGTTAGAATGAAAAGATATAGGGCAATAGTCCAAAGGCATAACTGCCTCCCACAGCTCTGATGGCAAATAGGAAAAACAAGAAAAGCAAATTTTAAAAAAAATGGAGAAAAGCAGTACAATTCTTTTAGGATTTGCTGACAGCTTTGGGTCTTTCTAGTATCCTTGACTTTGAAGGTTAAACAGGGTCTCTGATCTTTAATAAACTGAAGTGAGGTGGATCATGGGTGTGGGCACCAATAAAAAGAATGAAAGGGAAACATGATGTATTGATTCATTAGTTTCTGGCAAATTATGTGCTTTTGTCCTGAAGGATTTGTTAAATTCTCTGTCTTTCACTAGAATGATTTCCTTTGCTCAAATGAAAATATGGGGTCACATCTGTTGAGGGAAAACTGTACTGACAGAGCTCTTTCCAGACTATTTCCACTTATGCCAGAACATGATGAACCTGCTGTTTCTTGATGTTGTTTGTTCTTCCTGGCCCTTCATCTTTTGGGAGTATTCAGGAAATAGGGGGTTGGGAAAAGGCCATTGCATTATTCTGTAGGAGTCCTTTTTGCCTCCAAGTGCAAGATAAAGCAGAAGCTGTGTTACAAACCTCTGCCTGCTCTGGTTCCATTGGGGGATGTTTTTGGTTTTTTAGGAATTCTCAGTGACCTGAAAGCTAACTTTGTTTTTTTTTTTTTAAATAATCATCTGTTTTTCATTTCACAGGGTAAGTATATTCTACATGGTTAGTAATTTCATTTCATAACCCACCTTTGAACCATAGAAAAATTTACTAATTTTTCAGAAGCTTATTACAGCAAGGCATAACAGCTCCTTTATCCAAGCTCAGGGAGCATGTAGTTGTCTGAGCTGGAATTGCAGTTAGTAGGCTCCCTCAGTGTTTTCCTAGAATTTAAACCATATTTACCTTCCAGAACTTCCAACAGTCCTTCACATTTGTTAACCATTTTTAGTCAGTCTGATTTCTTGTATTACCACATTACTAGCATAACCAATTTTCACCGCCCACTGTCATAGCACAATAGATTCATGTCAGTAATATAAAATACTGCAAAGTCACAGAATAATTTGGGTTGGAAAAGACCTCTTAGATCATCAAGTCCAACCACTAACCCAGTTCTGCCAAGTCCACCATTAAACCACGTCTCTAAGTGCCACATCTACATGTCTTTTAAATGCCTCCAGGGATGGTGACTCCATCACTTCTCCAGGCAGCCTGTTCCAATGCTTGATAGCCCCTCTGGTGAGGAAATTATGTGGACAGGGTTTGGAAAGGATAAGCCAAACTCCAGAGTAATCTCTAAGGTGCAGATGTACCATGATATGCAGAATGACAAAGCTACATACTAATATTACACTGAAATCTCGATACATTGTGGTTCAATGGTGAAACCACAAATTATTCAGCTCAGTTAAGAGAAGGAGAGAGACAGATCAGCAAGGAGCAGCAGGTTCAGCACCATGAGGAAATCACTTGGTAGCATTTTGTAATGGTGGGGGAGGAAGAGAGTGTGTTTCCGATGCCTGAGGAATCATTTTCCACACAAAGACCTTTCCTGATGTACCACCCTGAGTACATCCTGCACTCCACCAAGGCGCTGCGCATTGCCAGGCATTGGGTCATCATATGCCCTATAACTTCCAATCATTAATTTCTCTTTCCATGGAAAGACTATGTTACATCAGTGAATATCATTGGCACAGTGAGGTGGCAGCAAATATCCTGGTTCTGCTGTTAGTAATGCAATATAGGACCCAGAAAATGAAGTGCCTTGTAGTTTAAAGGTCTGGGAACATGATGTGGATGTAAAAAAATTGGTAGTACAAGCTCATTTGTTCTTTTGCAGTTTGGGCCATATTTTTTCTGTGGCTTTCAGCAAAATCCCTCAGGTTTTCTGAGCCCAGTCTGTAAAATCAGCCTTGCAGTCTTTTGTCATGTCCCGCATAAGGGACCATTAAAGATTGATTCATTCTTGTTTGAAAACTGCTGTGAAGATGAAAACTGCAGCATAAATTCTGCCTATTGTTCCAGTGGCCTCCTGATTTCAAAGGCTTCTGGGGTTAAAGTGGTAGGAGACTGATTTAAGTGGAAATCAAGACACAGTGTGGTTGATGCAGGAGTCAGACAGAACATGTTCAACCAGCAGCAGCCTGAGAGGGAACGATACAGAGAGATGATACATAAAGCTCTTCAGTACCATAAAGTCACACATAAAATAAATCTCATTACTGCCTTTTGCACTCTCTAGCCACTCTTCCTACAACGCTATTGGGCTCTGGCAGTAGTGAGAAACATATTAATGAAACAGAACAGTATCTGGGAAGTATATTGTGTCAGGTTGTATGATGAGATACACAGACATTCTTTGGAGTTTACCAAGAGTGAGACAGTAATATGCACGCTCAGAATAAAACCTTTGCCTTTGCAAGCAGATAGCAAAACATCAGAGGGGCAAAGAGGTGGCAAGACAAGCTCACACTGTGACACACAGCGGCTCTGTCATAGTGCATGAAAGGAGCTGGCAAACGCTTCATCAGTGCCTTTCATAAAACCTGTCAAGGTAAGAAAAGAGGTGAATACCAAAGCAATGGATACCAGCATGCTTGCATCAATAAGAGCCAGAGCACAAACCCATGACTCCACCCCACAAGGGCACAGCTGCTTCTTGCTGCAGACAGGAAAAAGTCCAGAGACTTTAATTCAGTTTTTCTGTCTAAGAAATGCAACAGCAAAATAGACAGGGTTAATTAACAACCTTAGAAATCCATAATTAATTAAAAACCAGCACCAATTCATTGAAGTCCAAGCTTATTGGCACTCACAGTGTGGGTGATGATGCTTGAGACAGAGCCCTTACCACCTAATTGAAGGCGCTGTTGATCTGTGCAGCCTCCATGGCACAGAAATGGGCCCAGGAACAGGAATGGCTCCTGGTGGTGTGTTTGCCCCTGCTGCCTGTAAGAGATCTGAAAGCCATCAGGAAAGCTGGGGCAGCCTGAAAGCAGGAGCTGCACTTGGGAGCTGACCGAAACCCAGTGATATCTGTAGAAAGAGCCCCATATGTAAAACAAAAGATGTTCTAACTTGTGTTAGAGTGCTATTACCATCACTTCTCTCCTTCCTGGCTGTGTCTGTTGAGGTGACCCACAGTGGCAAGACCCATAGTGCCAGACACACCGGCGATGACAGCCTGGCCCCACAGCCTGGGGCAGGACTCAGCCCGGACCAGCAGCCTGGGTCTCTAGACCCAGAGACCCAGAATAAGATGGAAACAACATACAAATGTGGAAAAGTACCATCCAAATGGTGAGAAGCTGCAAATGATTCAGTAAGTTATCTGATTCTGTGGTTTCCTGCTGAGTGCAGGCTGCCGTGTGGTGACACAATTTATGGAAACAGCTTTCCTAGCATACAAGGAAAACAACGGCTTTCTGGTCTACATGGGAGCAAAGCAGCCCAGGACAGTCCTGTAATCTACCAAGGTGCCACTATGCTCCCTGCAGCAGACCTTTCCCTCCACACTTTTCAAGGACCAACAATAATTAATTAAAACACTGCCTTTCTACCCTCCCTTTTAGCCATGGCATTTTATTAGCATTGCCAAACAAAGCTTCCCAATCCCTCTGGAAGGTGATTGCTATCCATGTTTTATGGCTGGATAAGCAAAGTCCCGGGGAGATGAAAGGCTGATTGCTCCCAGCCTTGTCTGAATAGGCAAGGGAAGAGGCAGAGGCCATAAAACCTCCCCTTTCCTCTTGCAAGGCCTTTCCTACCCTAACTGTCCCACCAGAAAAGAGCCTGGCAGTTCTGGGGTATCTGCCTGTCACTGTGACACAAGGGAACTCTCCCAGAGGGATAGGATTGTGTGTCTCACCACACCCATGCCAGCAGCAAAGGGACCGCTCACTGGGACAGAGAAAACAGCACATGCCGACTGACAGATAATTTGCTCGGCACTAGCAGGGAATTTTTTATGGCTGAGAATTTGTACCCAGGACTTTCAGGGCTGACTTCACCCCTGCCAGCAAGATGGCATGACTTGTGGGTGGCTGAAATGAACTGTTTGTAAGTGAGCGGGCCAAGCTTTTCATCATCTAAAAAAGGGAGATGATCAGGGTCAAGACATTGGAGTGACTGCTCATAACCCAGCTGTCTTATTAGATTGCTAGCTCCAATTTTGGACCCAGATGTTGTAGCATATAAAAACTGACATAAATTTATGATAGAAAAGTTGCCTTTGGGCTCTCTAATGTCCATCATCCACAGTGCACACAGTCACTTAATGTTTCCTCTGGGCATCCAGCATAAACACTGCTTTTATGTAACATACCTACACACACGCACATACATGCAGGAGGACTTGGGAATAGTTTCCCTGAATTCCGTGTGGAAAAATTAGTCTACCTGAATGCCATGTTGAATTTCATTGTGCTCATATCACCACACATCTGGCACAGCTGTGGCTCTCTCTGGCAGACTGACAGCCTGTGCATCCCACAACAGCTACATGGAAAAGACCTTCTGTTTGCAATGCTGCCTTCTGCAGCCCTCTCCGTTCCCTAAGAGCCTTTAGATCATATAATCTATACCACTGTTTCAGTTGCTCCTTTTTCATCCAGCAGATAAATTATTATGAAGACCAACTTTGCCCTCCCCTGACCACAGCCTCCTCCATGTGTAGTGAAGGCAAAGATTTAGATAAGCCACTCATCTCAAAAAACATCTAGGAAAGCATGCACACTATTTTAAAAACTCCCCGCCCAACACTGTAGCAGCAATTGCCACAAAAAATCCCAAACTATAAACAAAGTAAACAAATGCAATACCACTGAGAAACAGAAGAAAGCAATAATAATGCTTGCTATTCAGCAACCACTTCAAAGTTCAAAACAAACCAACTAAAATTTCTTTCCTAATTCTCTTTTTATCCTTTTTCCTAGGCCTTTCCCATAAGGTACCCAGTGGAAATTGAAGCCATAGTTTTATATAGATAAATCCATAGCACTGAAAAGTGTCTGATCTCTTTTCTCTGGATGCTCAAAGACTGCACCAGTCTATACGGTGTTTGAAAACCACGTGGGAAGAAGATCATTCTCTCTTAAAAGCAATAGGCTTTTAGAATCACATTTATTCACTTCTATAGAGTTTTTCCATATGGGATTTCAGAGCCTTTTATACAAGAAGGTGCCCCCTTTTCTCCTCTTCTCTCCTTCCTTTGTGCTTGTTCTTTCATCAGCACAAAGCTGAAGTGAACAATAGTACACACTCAGCTTTATATCCTGCAACATCCAGGACTCTGAAGAACAAAGAAACAAATACCCAAACGAGCGACTAAAGATAGCAAATTCAGTGTGATGGGTAACTTTAGCTCCAGTGGAAAGTTCTGGTGCTGGTGGAAGAAGGTTCCTTTTAGGAGCCAAAGAAGATGAGTACTGAAAGCTGGTTCTGATGTAGGCTGGCTATAAAATCCCAACTGAGTCACTGCCTCTCCAACCTGCATTTTCTACAGCTGCAAAACAGGGGTTTGGCCCAGAAGCCTGGGTAGTGGTTTCATAAGGCATTATAAAGGACTGCAAGGAATATAAACAAATAACTATTTTTTCACGTGGGAGGGCAGGAGCAAAGACAGAAGGCAGAAAAGCAAACACACTGAGTGGGAGTGTGGGGACAGCAGTTGGGACAATTTATTAATTTGGTTTCCATCTCATTCTCATAAACAACCTACAGCTGCATGAATCTGCTTGTTGATCACTCTCTGCCTGCTGAGTGTTTCCCTGCACTGGGGCCCTGGTTCTGCTCCATGTTCCTCTTGCTGCCCTGCCTGCACGCATCATCTCCAGCCTGTCAGGGCTTGCTCCCACCTCAAGGTGCTGAGCCCAAACAGCTCCCCTGCTTTGGTCCACGAGGGCAGGTGGGGTGACTGTGACTCTGCATCCTTCTGTCGCTGCATTGTCTTGTTTTCCCTTGGTCTGAAAACTGGGCTGGGGAAACATATCTCCTTCCCCAGCTGGTTTATTACAGAAGGAGAAAGAAAACTGTTTTTCTCTCCCTAACTCAGCTGTCTCTCAGAGACATCAGTGCGAGGCAGATATCACCCATGGGACCTAGAGAGCAGGGAGGGGGAGTGGGGCAGGTCAAAGGCCCAGGTGATGCTGTGTAGGGAAAACAAGATCTTGCATTTGTCCCCTTCTCACTGAATCTCTGAAAAATCCTGTCCTTGCCTGCTGCTATAATCACTGATTACATGTCATTTGCCTGTTGCATTAAAGCTGCTTTCTTAATTAATATCATTTTAAAGGACAGGCTTGGCATGAAGGAGATGAGCTGTTTTGAACTCCAGTAAACGCATTTTGTATGTGATCATCCTAAGCAACTCCTGCAGCCTGTCTATGGTGAGCAGGCAGAAAGCACCACGAGTTAATGAACTGTGTTTTAACCACCTGATGCTAGTCAAAGCTTTGATCCATCAGGTTTAAGGCTGGGTGGAGGAGGGGAGGCAGAGTGCTCTGCCACGGTCGCCAGTACCACCGAAACTGTTAATCAGCCTGCTCTGCAGTCTACTGCGGAGTTTGCTTTATTAAAGCTCCCTGCTGCCTGCACACGTTCACTGGCACAGACATCGAGAGACAAGCAAACGCTTACCGAAGTGCAGAGTACTCACTGCTGCATTGCAGAGTTTACTGGCATAAAACGATGGGGGTAGGTAATCGCAGGTGGAGACTTGGGTCCTCCCTCAGCCTGCCTGCATCTGCAATCTCCTGGATTTCTCTAATAGGGGATACAAGGAGAGCTGGTGGCAAAACATGCTTTTTAGGGCTCTCTTTCCAATTCCTGAATGTCTGGATAGCTGCATTGCTTGTACTGGTCTCAAACGTAGTCTATACTGCTTAATGTGGTTTTTGTTCACAGTTACTCTAAAAAACTAAAAATTAATTTCCTTTGAGGTACTTGAAGGGGTAAGCATAATTTTATTTATTATTCTTATAAACTAACCTTACCTCAGCCTAGAGGCCCTCTCTAAGGTTGAGGATGCCCTTGTGCTGTTGAAGTATTCAAATTAAATTCAGCCTCCTTTTAAGGACCTGGCAGCCTGAGTATTAGAGGCTTTCTGGATTTCCTATAGGTTGTCTCATATAGAAGGTTGAGCAGGATTAAGTCACTTTTGGAGGAAATTGTAGGTGATTAATTCAGTTAATTTCCTTCAAAACCCACCCCCTTCCCC
>VZTE01003653.1:664239-736385 GCA_013397775.1 Eulacestoma nigropectus | reverse complement strand
CCCCCACCCCCCCTAAGGGTTATGCTTTTTCCTTTTCTTTATTTCTTTTGTGCCAGCACAGAAATATTTGATTATTTCTTGCGGTTTAATACCAAATAGCTGCTCTGTTTTGTAGTATCTATAATGACATTGGATTTGTTGTTTTTAACAGACAATTTTTTCTGGAAGAAAGCTGCTATTTGCTTAAGAATTGTTAGGCATTGTATTTCTAATCTGTAAATATGCATGTGGAAATTTAATTATAATAATTTTGTTCTTTGTGAGCAGCTGATTTAGGATTTCTTAGTTTCCCTTGTATTTCTCAGGTATGTATCTCAGCTGCTCTTTTTTTTTTCTGAAACAAGGATGGCTCAGATTTCTTCTCCTTACATGTTTCCTAGTGATACAGTCTCTGCCTTCCTCAGCTTATGTCTAATTGCAGAGTATTTAGCAAAAGAATTCAACTGCAAATTTTAGATTTGGAGTTAACCATCTACTATACTCGGCTTTGTTAGCAGATGTCAGCTGAACAGCAAAGATAGTCTAATAAGGAGAAATTCAGCCTCAGGCCTATGTGAAGGTGGGCTTGCATCAGTCTGAATCAAGAACTTGTAACTTGATAGAGTTTAGGGAAAAGGAAATTTTCTTTTCACTGAAAAGCCAGGATATATCTGTGCAAGTGTGACATCTGTTGCAGCACTGCTTACTGACAGTCTTCTGGGACAAGCTGGCCAGAAGGACTGGATATTGTGAGAATTAAGGCTCTATGTTCGCATGGCAGCTTAACTGCTGAGTGCACACCTTCTGAAGGAAAAACATGATTTACCTAAAAAGAGCTACTGGAACTGGATTTCTGGAGCTGTTGAAAAAATCTCTTGACTCCCACAGGAACTGGTGGGAGTCCTGGCTACCAGCTCCTTTCAAAAGCAAAGTTTTATTGTCAAGATAAAGGTTATGACAAAAGAAGCCAGATATGATTTCATTATTATTTTATTTTCATACCAATAAAACAAGAATGACATTTTACTATCTTTAAGGAATGGTGAGGGTTAACATAATATAATCTTAGTAGTCCTGCAAGGAAGACATTGGTAAGTGACACAGTTGTTGTGCTGTTAGTGGCCATTTTTGAGCCATTTTTCCTCATTGTTCAGATCCTACTTTAATTCACTTCTTCCAGTGACCCTTTCAGTGTTAATCCACCACACAGAAGCGTTGCAGTTTTAATTAAAAAGGAAATCTCTATCTCACTAAGCTTAGTCTGCCATCTGATCATGCAGTATGGTTTACAGACAGTATTATCTGTCTAATTTACATCATAAAACCATGACTTAAGCAAGGCAGAACACATTGGCAACCTTCAGCAAATAATGCTGCTCTAACCAAAACCAGCCATGTTTTAAACAAAACTTGACTGTAAGAATGGAGATGTGTGTCTCACGTGGTGCTGCACACAAGGAGGGTTACAGGGACACAGAGATCTCAGTGGGATACCTCTTTAAAATAGTATCTGTAAACTGAGTTTGGAGCAGCTCCTGAAAATATACACTCCAGTCTGAGCACAAGACAGGAATTTGAGGCAGGATTTACTGGATTAAATTATTTGGCTTCTGGTATAATGAAGGCTAGTGGTCCCTACTGACCTTAAAAACCTGTGATCTTAAATACTGGCAGTTACGTCCCCTGTCACTTGCAAGTTCATTAATCAAACTGTGTGGTAAGCTGCAAAGCTATGAACTGTCCTGAGGGCCTACACATGGCAAATACTCACACTGGGCTGGGTAATATCCCCAAATCCCATTCCAGCAGGTGATGGGATCGGCAGAAGTCCACAACTGGGCAAAAAATCTCCTCTTAGTTGCTCTTACATTTGGATTGAGGTAAAGCAGCTGTCCCAGAGCAGTATGGGCTTGAAGGAGAGCAGTACAACTAGCCTTGCTGCTCAGCTCCCAACAGCACTGGCACATCAAGGTAGCAAACATAATTTGGGCGTCACTGAGTGAAAACAGAGCCATACAAAACTATTTTTCACATTACTGTCAGATTTTTAAAACGTTGTCAGAGGAAAGAAGCGGGGGAAGGGAGAGAGAAACCGGATCTTGTATTTCTTATTAGCAGAGGAAGAATGGAGGTACAAGATCTGTGCCACACTGTAAGCTCTTTACCTCAGAGGAAGGTGAGCCCCACCTGGCAGAAATTAAATGTTAATGTATCAAATTATGTCCAAAAGCACATAAAGCTCAAGGGACAGCTTATGATACCCTTTGAAAACAAGATCTAATTTAATTCATTTGCATATCCTGATACCCAATACTGCAAATTGGCATTGGTGGGTTAATGCACTGCTACCATTAGGCTCCCTTGAGCTTATTGGAAAACCGTATTTAATAAACTGCAGGCACTGAATTAAAGTGTCTGGTCAGGGGAAACCAGATCAAACTACATCATCTTAATTGTGACCCATTTTGGGATGTAGAAGGGTGGCAGCAACACTTGGTGGAAAGAAACAGTAAATTGATTTTGCTGAGAACCTCATCAATCACTGGTCACAGTGACCCATGGATCATTATTCTCATTAAAAACTTCAGCCTTGTGGCAAAAGTAATAGTAGACACACTAAAAGCGGGCAAATTAGATATGCTTTCACAAATTTGAATGGGTCTGGCTGGTGTCCCTGAGGAGAACTCCATTTCTAAATTGGGCAAACTTTTCACTGACTCTAGCTGAACTTCAGCCATTTACTCTGTGTCAGATGCCATCTTTAAGAGCTGTGAAAACTATATGGAAGGCATGTGGTCTGTTATTGAGTCATGTTTGTATAACTCAGTTCAGGGAAGGAAGAACTGAACAGTGGGCATGGGGTATCCCCTCTAAATGCTGTGATCTTCTTGACAACTAATCTCTCTGCTGCCTGAGCTCTTTAGGTGAGGTGATTCAAAAAGAGTCTGGGAAACTGCCCTGGTTCTGGTCCAGATCAGCATAAGGGTATGGCCAAGGCACTGTGTTATTTGATACCATCTTATTTCATGGGCTGGGGAAAGGGACTCTCTGAAAAGTGACTTCTGAGAAGAAGGGATGTGGTTTCCAGCTGGAAGCAAGCGTGGAGGATGGAGCAGTTGGGGTGGAGTGCCACTGGCTGTGGTCATGTCAGGTTGGGCACTGTAAGCATTTTGCATGTAAATCACCCCCTTTTTTGGCACGCTTTTGTTGTTAGTATTGTTGCTGTTACTGTTCATCTTCTTACCTCATTGCTGTTTCCAGTAAATTGTTCTTATTTCAACCCCTGATTTTTACATTTTGCACGTAAGTCTCAACTTCATCCCTGGAGCAGGAAGTGGGAGGGCAAGTGGGGGAGCAAGTGATTGGCATCTTGTCTGGGTGAGTCTCGAGAGAGGCCGTGACAGCAACACATCTGAGAGTACACAGACAGGCAACACTGATTTTCTGTGTATCTGTGAATCCAAGGAATTTGCATTTTCTCAAGGGATGATACATGCCAAAGAGTACAGCTAGTTGGTCATGTGGGTCAGTTGGTCATGTTGGTCCTTTCAAACACAGCAGAGCCCATTGTATCATCGAGATACAGGTTTTGCTAGCATCTGTAGAGTTGTAAGAGCATGCATGCAGTTGCCAAAACTGCTAACGTACACAGTACGGCTGTGAAATTTGTACTTGTTCCTCTCAGACCTCGTGAACGCAATCCATGTGAGTGCATCTGTGCGGTCCATCTGTAGTCAGATGGCACTTGGCCCTGGTCTCAAAACCTGGGGAGCTCTACATCAGTCCGCTTATTATTTGACCATTTGGGATTTTTACTGAATAAAAAATCTACAAGCTTTTTAGGTGCAAAAAGTATTTCAGCACTTCCATGTTCAGCACTTCCAGGATCTCCACATACCACATAATTGAGGCCAGTTCGTGCTGTGTGTTTGGCCTGCAGCAGTAAGTACTTTGACTTCAAATTTATCCAAACAAAGGCTGTGCATGTAAAGAGCTCTGATGCCAGTGATTATGCTGGTGCAGCTTTGCATACATGCCTCTATCTGTCATGAATTACACGAGCTCAGGACTGATGTGCCATCACAGTAAGCTCCGTGTTGCACTGTCACCCAGGACTTGAGCATCTTGCTGGGTCTGAGAGGTCTAGGACCTTAACAAGTCTTGCAAGGGATGAGACTCTCTGAGGCCATCCATTCACCCCTCCCATCTTCATTGCCATGTTCAGGACAAGTGGAGGGGCCCCAGGCATGAAGCCATGCTTCTGGCATTGCCTGTGGCTCTGGTAGGTGTCTTGTCTGAGTTACACTTACCGAAGAGATGAGAGCAATAGGATGTGTTTAGGTAGAACTGTACTTAGGAAAGCTATGCTGTGTGATTCAGCCATTATCCAGCAGAGGTGGGCAGCTCAGGGGCCAGGACAAGAGACTCACCTCACCTCATGCCTTGGGTACTACTAACATGTACACACACACACACACACAGGCAGCCTTTTCCAAGAGCAGCCTCCTGCCCTTGTTTGCCAAAAATGACATCCAGGCCCTGCAAGCACTTCCATATAAGAACTTGCTATGTCAGCTTGGCTGACAGTTAAGGGCTAGGAATATAACTGGGGCAACAAACACCATCTGGCCAAGACTGGCTCTAACAGGCATTTGTGTGTAGCCATCCATAGCCCCAGCCTGAGCCGGCTTTGCCAGCACCCCAATGCATGAGGTTTTCTGTGGTGGGACTGACATCGTGTACTGAGGAAGCCATGGCAGCAGACATGGTCAGAGCAGAAGCAAGCATGTGTTTTTGCAGCAGCTCCTTTATTTGGCTTGGTCACTTTGTGAGGAGGATGCTGGTGTGGTCATCTGCCATGCCTGGAGTAAGTGCATTCTGACATCAGTGTTGGGAGAATGAGGAGTTGCTCACCTCCAGTTGCAGACAGCCATGGAGGCTGGTGAGATGCCAGGTTTGTTCCCAGAGCACTGCAGTGTGGTCATGGTTTGTGTGTTCCTGAGGGACACAGGCCATGCCGTACAGGCTGCTGGGGAGCCAGGGGCTTGCTCCATGTGTGAGCTGCAAAGACAGTGTAAACAGGCTTTTTTGTCTCCTTCACAGCAGGGTCACAGGACTTACTGGTGTATTTGAGCACAGTACACAAACCCAAGGCTCAGTCATGAGTGCAGGCGAGCATACCAGATCATTGCTTCTTAGACTGTTGAATTCAATGTGCGATGCCTAATGCTAATATTAACCTATATACTGAATGGTTTGGAACGTACCTGTTTGTACCAAGCTCTCCCAGCTGAAACACTTCAACTGCAGAGTTCTCAGCACAGCATTCATTATTCAGAGACTTGCTTTCCCAGTTAGCTGGAAAGAACCTGATTGTTTTCACCATTTGTATCATATTTTAGCTCCTAGAATAGCTTTACCTGAGATAGCTTGATGAGCAGAAATTTCTTTAAAAATGCTATGATTATGGATAGATTACACATTCTTTGTGAATGAAACTTTTCATGTAATTGGGTGTGAACTGAGGGAGAGCCTTTTTAAACTTCACTAGTAATGCAGATGGTTGTCTCTTCTGACTATACAATGTATGTCTCTCACACAAGAGTATATCACTGAGCCATGCACTTTATCAAATGTGAATATGTAAACATGAACTTAGACCAAACTGAATGCCCTGATTTCTACTTACACCTCAGCATGAACCCAGGGTCTCTGTCATGCAGTTTTGACTGTTCCAGATGCCTGTCTCATGCTTTTCTGATTAAAGAGCAGATAATGTGATCCCAAGCTATTGCCAGCCATCTGGACAGAAACTGCATAGCTCATAGGTACAGCATGACTGAGCCTGTGGTCAGACTGGTGCTTTCACCACTATTGCTGGTTTCATCGATAGCTTTGCAGAATATCTGCCCTGCTTTCACAGGTAGTATGCCATGGAGTTAAAGAGCTTAGGGAAAATACGCTTTGTGAGAAAAGTTGGAGAAAGTTTAGGTTGTTTTGTTTGGAGAAAAGTTGACTGAGGAAGAAAGGAGAACTGTTTTCAAATATATAAAAGGTGGAAGGGGTAACCTGTTTGTTATCTGTGCTGTGGACAAGAAAAGAAGCAAGGTTCTAGCACTATAGTAAGGTAGAAAAAGGCAAAAACTTCTTATCAGTAAGGAGGTGAAGGATGGAAACTACTAATGAGGAGGGCATGGAGCTTCCACCGTATCACCAAATGCCTATTGGTCTTGTCATTGGCAAGGGCAGGGCATAGACCCGCATAAGCAGGCTGAGACAGGCAGGGTCAGAAAGGGGAAGGGCCTCAGCACCCCTGAGCAGATCTCGGATCACCACGAGTAACAGCAGAGGGGCTCACTCCCTCTAGGCCCTCCATTAATGGAGTTGTATAAATATCTGCCACAGGTACAACTTGTTCAAATTTATTTTCAAAGCACAATCATCAAATCGCAGAGCTGAGAGCAGAGGGCAGGTAGTTCTTAGTTATCTGTGCTGCCCACCAGACCACAAATACCCTCATTCTGACATGTGAAATTAAGCCAGGCTGAAAATGACTTTTCTCCTCAGTATGGTCTAACATAGGGGTGTTAGCAGCAGCAGCCCCAAGTCCTAGGGGACCAGAGGAGACCTTAATTAGGAGATGCGGCTTTTTCTGGGGAGAAGTGATTTGGCAGGCTAGAAAAGTATTCTAAGTGTCCTCCCATGGATGCCATCGTGAGCAATAAACGATCTTTGTGCCCCAGGTTTGTAAGCCAGCCATATTTTCACGATGTCAAGCATGCTGCTGTCTTTTCTGCAATAAAGCTCACCTAATCAAAACAAGTCAGAGCTTATCTAAGCCTCTAGCCAGAGATATCTCTGTGGTGGCTACAGAGCCAGGTTTCCTAGCAACCTAAAAGGCATTAGACAGGGCTTTGTCGACATTTATCTGTTACATACAAAACCCCCCTTTTGAATAATGTTATGGGTGTAACATCAACTGACAAAAGCCAGGAAATTCAGAGCTGGGGCTGATTTTCTATCCTTGCCTCTCATCAGGCTGAAAAACAAAAGGCAGAGTCATGTGAGTGATGAGCAGAGCAAACCAACCTTTATATTTCCTGGCTTTTCTCCCAAACAAGATGCCATTCAAATGAGGTGCTTGGTATTAATTTCCTCTGTTTAAGACAGGTTTAATGCTCACATTAGGTAGCATGTTGGCAATGCTGTCATTATCTCCATAGGCTACCTTTTTTCCTTGGAGGGGCCAACTGGAGTGAAGAAAGAGATATCCCAGCCCCTCTGCAACCTTTGGTCTCTCCATGGTGAAATCAGTTTTCAGATCCATGGCTTCACAGGTGGAGGCTGTGAGTCTGCTCCATGCAGGGCCACCACAGCATCCTCAGATCACTGTTAGTCCAGGGTGGAGCCAGTGAGGATACACAGGTTAAAGCCACTCCATCTTCCTACTCGTGCCCAACTCTAAACACAGAAGATGATTTTTATAGGTTTCAAGGGATTCTTGAGATTGATCTTGTTATCAAGCATTTTGAAAACAAATGGTCAGGGGAAAAAAAGACTTAATGTAGGTGGGTTTTTTCCCAGACCAAAAATATACTGAGGACTGATGAATGGTCTGAAATGTGATACTTCAGGAATGTCTTTTATTTCTTCACTTGTAGCAGTAACAGTGTTTAAAATCTTACAACTTAAAGTTTGTGGAGGAGACTGATGGCGGGAGGGATGGAAGAACTGCCATTGCTGCTGACTGCCACTTCAAATCCTTGGAGGAAGAGTCTTCTGGAAGTGAATGGGAACTGATCACCTCTCTACAGACTTCTTGAGTCATCTCACAAAATTTAACAGAAAATTATTCTTTTGCTTCAAACTGATATAACGTGGCTTAAAAGTGCTTGAAAAGATGTGTTCATTTCCACAATCTAAGTTATCAGCTGGGATAAATTAACTCTGACTTCTGTGTAATTCTGTATGTGTACCATCTCTAACTAGGTAGGTTTTCATACGTGTATTTGCACTGCTTTAGTAGTTCCATCTCTGGGTCTTTCACAAATAGATAACAGCCATTTTTACATTTGTTTGAGGCCTGACTGAAGGGTTTATCGCCACAAAAATTTTCCAGCCCAGTTGTGAAACCTCTGAAATGGATGGTAAATAATGTTCTGATGAAACTTAGCCATAGTTGGGTACTTCGCTGCTGTAAGGGAAAATCCCCCAATCGCTGTCAGTGGGTGAGCAGCCAGGTTTTCATCCCTCCATTCTTCACTGTAATCTTCATTAACATAAGAGTTGGTGTTTTGCTCCCCACACATGGATGCCATACTGTTTGAACTCCAAGGGGCTGGTGGGATAAAGGCATGTGTACAGGCCTCTCTGCTGACCACAGCCAGCATTTCTTTAGCAAGCATAGCGTGAATATAAACATTACATACACCACAATGGAGAGGAATTACTATGCACACTATCACTTTCAAGCCTTTGAAAGAAACAGAAGCAGAAGGAGGTTCTTGCACTTTCCACTGACATCATCTTTACTGTCCATCCATTTGTTCCCCATTTAGCCTCCCCACTAGCAAAGCCTCTATTATGAGCTGAAAGAGGAGACAATGGGAGCTCACTACGCCTGGCAAATGCACGGATTGTCCCATGTGCTCCCTATAGAAATCCCTGTGCTTGCATGACCCGTTTTCCAAAGTTTGGGTTTTTTCTTTCCTGAAGGGGAAGGGTAAGAGGAAAAGGGACAATGTCTCACAGCTCTGTGCAGATTAGTGGTACATTCATGCCCATACATTGAGATGGATAAAATAGCCATAAATTTTCCCCAAAGTGCCTATTTGTAATGCATGCATGAACTCACTTAACAAGCTTAAAATATTTAGTGAACACTGAAATGAATGGAGAGTGTGGGAGGGGGGACAAAACGAGCAGAGATAATTGAATACACTTAGCAGTCATAGCAGCTTTACATAGCTGTATCATATTCTCTACGGATAACACAGCTGGGACAATATGGTTAGAGTTTTAAAATATCTAGGGATTTCTGTCTTAAGATAGTTATCAATAATTGCAAACTTAAACATTAAATATTTCTGGCTTAGTTAAAATATATATTTAATATATTTTCCCTTTGCCATTTTTTCAGGACTCAGGTAAGCAGGAAGGGTGTCTGAGTGGGCCTGTCCAGGAACTGAAGTCTGTCTTGGGGAAACCACAGGCTGCCAAAGACAGGTGGATTAAAACACAGAAGTCCCTCAGACTTCACAGCATTTGAAATGCCAAATGAGACCAAGGAGATGGGCTACTGTAATACAGGTTCATATTGCCTGTGAAACTGGTAAAGTCTTTCAATGCTGGAGAAAATCTTGCCAGATTAAATCGTAAGTTTCCAGCTTCATTCCAACTGAGCCAAAATTTGTACCCTTGCCCTTGTTCTGACTAGGACCAGGACCTCAAACCCACAGATTGCAGCAACACATCCATCTCAGCTCACACCTAATTAACTGCTTAATTAGAGCAGCACTGGGGGAACTCTGCTCTTTGTTTTCCCTTTCTCTCTGGTGCCTGATGCCACTTGTAGCAGCACAAAGCACTTAGAGTGGCTGAGCCTTCCTGTTCACGCACAGTAGGTTCAAGGTGAAGGTCTCTTCCGCTGGGCTTTTCCTCTCTCTTGTGAGATAATTGACCTTGATGTCACCATGAAGCTCCTCCCCAGGTCGCACCACTCGCACTGCAGCCAGTGCCTTAGCTAGAGCTGAAGACTAATGCAAGGCTGTTTAATTTGGAAAAGCAATATGAAGGTCACTGAGGAAGGTAATGCAGTCCTGTTGACTGAACCTGTGGATAAGGGCACCACAAAAACATAACCTACTTTGCTGGGAATGCAATAAACCAGGTTTATGTATGCAGTTGGCAAGCAGTACTTTTGACTGTTACTCCGTCAGATAATCCAGGCAGCAGAGCAATTATTTATCCCTCTGGTCCCTTAATATGGCTTGAATCTAAGGATTAGGTAATATTCATATTTGTAGGGTTTTCTAAAACAGTATTATTTATTTCCTACTTGTTTCCTGGTTCATATTTATGAAATATTTATTTCTGCGACCAAGCAAAGGTAGTCTAAGAGGAAGATTTCTGATATTCCAAGGGACAGACTCTTCTTTTCCATCCAGAGTAAGATGTCCAGAAACCCCAGAAGATTCACTGGGGTTTGCACACAGACTTAGCAGCTATTCTGCATGTGTACATGTGGCTGCAGTGTCCCTCGTGTGAGACTCATCACACACATGGAGCCCAGGTGGTGTGTGGCTGGACAGTAAATTTGCTGCATATATCTCTCCAACCCAGGTGTCACAGCATATACCAGGGATTATGGATCTTGTAAAACAGTCCTGCACAACATTTGCACACCCTTTTCTGCACCAGGCAGGTTGTGAGTGCGAAGGAAGGAGGTGGTTGTGTTGTTAAGGTATGATGGATGTGATCCAGAGGAAGCTTCTGCAGAGGTCAGCCCTATCTTCTAGCTCTTGGGATCAGGGTCCTGAATCAGAGATGCAAGAGGGTTTGTGTGATTCAGCTGCTAGGCAGAGGGACACTTTTCTGACCAGAGAATATCCTGTCTGTACATATATTTGTTATCAGGTGTTTGGCAGCAAGTCAGACATAGAAACAGCTTAAGCTACGCATAAAACCAGTATTGTGAGTTTAACATCCAGGGAAAACTACTTAAGCTGTAGTTAAGACTATAGCTTAAAGTTCCACAAGAAGATATGGACATATATTTATGAATAAAATTAGGCTGGAAATTAAAAGGATTCTAGCAATGAGAGGAGTGAGATTCCAAAAGAGGTTTCCAATGAGAGTGGAAGGGTTCAGAAGAAGTCAAACAAGTCTGAGATCAAGATTTACATGATACAGTTGCTGAAATAGTGAGGAAAGTGGGCCAAAAAGTCGAAAGTATGTTTCCACCCTGTTTTCCCTGCTCGCTTTCATTTTGACCCTCTCTGTTACTCTACTTTCTCCTTCTCTTTTTTCCTGTTCCTTTTCTACTTGGATGACAAGCTGGAAAATCTTCTCTGTGCGTTTTTTCTGTTGCTGTTACATCCATTTGGTAGAACTAGAACAAAGCAAAGGCAAATCCCATTCTGGTACATCTCAGTAGGCTTATTGAAGTCTGCAGGCAGAGCCAGTGTGGGGCTGACCCCCGGGGCACAGGGGCAGGGGCTGAAGGAGGCTGTGATGCCCTGGTGATACAGCAGAGTCCTTGCCCTCCCGGTGCATGGCTGGTTCCCCTTGCTCTGTGCCACAGACATGCTTGTGCCTTTGCAGGGCATTCAGTTGCAAAGCACTTGATTTCTGCTTGGGAAAGCTGATGAAACAGTATCTACCCAAGAAGGCTGTTGAGGGGTTAGATTCGTTTAGGGGATCACTGCCATGTTTCTGTGGAGCAGAAAGGTCCAAAATACACGTACATCTGTAGTGAACATCACTGTAAACAGAATATTCTGTTTAATTGGAAATGGAGAGGCTGACCAGGTAGCACTTGTCAGGGGGAAGAAGGAGATGCCCGCAGGACCCAGTGTCGGGAGCCGCAGGGCAGCTGCACCTTGACCTGCCATTGGCACTGGCTGTGAGTGCTCACCATTTCTGAAATCCCGTCCTTCCGCACTCGGCAGGGCTGGTGTGAGGCAAAACAAGAGTGTCAGGATTCCTCCACCATACCACTGGCACTGTCACAGTATGCCAATCAATCCTGCACCTACCTCTAGGCTCTGAAATGGAGCTTGCAGAGAGCAACTTCTTTTAACATATAATAAGTATGAAGAGGGGGCTCTTTGGCAGGGGGTATAATGCTTCCTGGCACTGGCTGCTTCATCTGCACTTGTGCCCACTTGCAGTGACTATATTTTGCAGCTTGCAAAATAATTGCTTGTCTTTCACTTTATGTTTTTCTGTAAAAAGTGAGCATGTCTTGCAAGAAGTTTGGCCGGTTAATACAAAAGTAATTTAGACGCTAGTCAGACTAAGTCACGTTTTTCTTCTATCACACTTTTGCAGCAGATGTTTGGGTCATGGAAAGCCACCTGAGAAGTTGCCACCGCTCTATTAGTTTGCATCAGCACCTTCATTCCACAGAAAGAAAACTGTTGCTTTTCACTGTTCTGGCTGTAATTCGACCAGCACCTCAGCTATACATCAGCTAGTTGCCATGGTCATGTTCTTCCTCACATCCTGGCCATGGGACCCTGCCTCTGTCCTCAAACAGCTCCAGCACTAACCAGCTCCAGTATCCTGGCATTTCAGCATGCCTAACTGGCAGAAAGATACTCACCTTCAATTTTAGCAGGCCAAAGGGGAACATCCAAATTGGCGGGAGCTGGCCAGAGAACAGCTAAGCCTGAGGATCCTGCAGTTAGATAGGCTCAGGCTGATGAAGAACCAGCACCCATGTGTTGCTCACAGTTTGTGGGGAACAGATTTAAGGCATCCAGTGGCTTAATTCACCTTGTGTGATCCTGCTGTAGCTTTCTTTAATTGTCACAACAATGAAGTTAACTTCTTTCTATGAAACCTCGTAGTTAGAGATGATATGCCACTACATGCATACCCTTCTCAGTACAGTATTAACAGCTGAGTGAAGGGGACTATTAGAGCTACTGCAGTTTTCTTCTCTTCATCAGCATTCCGTGGGTTTTCCCTTGCTGGAAGAATAAGTTAAAACTAATTAAGATGACAGCAGAGTACAAAGTGGAAACTTCCAAAGTGTCTGTCACTTGCATTTGTGCAAATTAAAACATCTAACATACAGCAAACCCAGGGCCTTTGCTTTTTTCCTGAAGATTTTATATTCCACAATCAGCCTGTGGAACAAGACACTGTCATCCTGCTCACTCTGATGCAGCCCATGCTCCATCAATCCCACAGGACCTAACAACAAGTTGGTATCCTACACTGGCAGCTGTTTCATCATCAGGTGCCAGGGGAAAGGACTCCATGCTAGAAGTACCGCTAACACAGGCAGGAGGGTGTGACCAGTTGTCCTTCTGGCACCATCGACCCTTTAAGTGGCTATTCAATACTCAGAGCCTCTAAATTTTTTTGGTTTTTTTCCTTTGGAAGTTTCTTATGAGATTTAATTCTTTTTAAAAGCATTTTATTTACAGCTACTGAGCTCAGAATCTCGTTTGTCTAATTTTAATAGAAATAAAAAGCACCTAAGCGATTTTTGCAACCCCAGTCTCCCTGTATTCTGTGGCCATAGACCTTCCTGCTGACTCCTTGGGGATGTTCTTGCAACACGGCCCATTGCTGTTTGGGCAGGTTTTGCTGTTTTTTTCCCCTCACACAGACACACATCGAAGTTGTGCTGCTTTTGACCAAAGAATTCCTCTGCTTAACCCATTGTTGGGCCCAGAGGTTGGCCCATTGCATTGGTTGGCTGTTACTTTTATCTCATACCACAGAATTATAGAATGGTTTGGGTTGAAAGGGACCTTAAATGTCATCAAGTTCCAACCCACCTGCTGCGGGTAGGGACACCTTCCACTAGACCAAATTGCTCAAAGCCCCATCCAGCATGGCCTTGAACGCTTCCAGGGATGTGGCATCCACAGTTTCTCTGGACAACCTGCTCACCACCCTCACCGTAAAGAATTTCCTCCTAACATTTAACCTGAAACTCTCCTTTTTTATTTTAAAACCATTCCCCCTTGTCCTATCATGACATGCATTTGTAAAAAGTCTCCCCCCATCTTTCTTGTAGGCCTCCTTTAGGTACAGTTTATCAGGTGTTTTACTCTACAAAAGGTCTTAACTGAGCCTGAAGGAAATTTTCTTAGTGCTTTAATCAGAACGATTTTGAGTAAGACAGATTAATGCCTTCCAGTACTATTAGTCCTCTTGTAGCAATGGGTAAAGTATCAGATCTTAGAGAAACTCTTATCAGCAGTAATGTACTTCTTATAAAAATCTGAGCCTATAAATAATGAAGTTCTTCCCTTTCTGCAACATCCTTGATTATCATAAATCCAGAGGGATAGTTTCAACCTGCAGGATGTATCCATGCACATAACAAAATTTTTCATGGTGTCAAAATATCCCCTGTAGTTGGAGGGATCATGTAATAAAAAACCAAGAAATTGTCCAGCATGGTGGAAATCATCTACTTAACATGAATCATGATTGAATGAACTGCCTCAGGAGCAGAAGGAGCTCAAAGAGTCAGCAGAGGCCATGTTCTGGGTGCTAAGTGATACTGCCTACTGATTTGGCAGAAATGTGGGCATTTATATCACTTATATGTGGAAAGGCATGGCAGCTGAAGAGAAAAAACAGCTAGTATTCTGTCAGGTTAGACCTGATTAATACCTGCCCAGATGATAACCAAATATCTATGTGCTAGATACCCCTGTGTGACCCCCAGCCCATAGAACAATCTGTATTATCCTGACTTTTTGGTGAAGGACTTTAATGAGGCAGATTAAATAATATGAGACAGAAGATTGTGGGGAAGAATTCAGCAAATGTTTGTTGTAGCTCAGTGAACTACAGGTATATTTCTCTGCAGGCCTCATTGCTGCTCCATCCTGCCATCACATTCATGGATGCTCTGCCTCCGCAGGCTTCCCCTCACTTCATTGACCATTGCTCACATGGCAAAAGTGTGTAGTGCATTTTCAGTCAGCAGCCTCTGGACTCCTTGCACAAGGTTACTGTTTTAGTTTGAATAATGTGGGTTCAGAATGAGCCACGGATCTATAGATGGTTTCCTGTGTTCTCCTGCCTATTCCTTATTGGATTCTAGTTTCACAAGTACAGTTGCATTAGAAAGGCCTGTAGCGGAGATTGCCTTCCCACTCTTTCCTGTTTACATGATACTGCTTATGTGTGAAGGGCAGAATAGTCTTTTTCCTCTCTGCATTCCCAGTATAAGACATTTATAAATGCATAGAGGCCACTTTCGTCTAATTTTATAGTGTCTCTGTAGGAGGGAATGTGGAGTTAAAGCAGTCCATTGGGGCCTAGGAACACTGGGATCGATTCCTCACCTAATAGACAGATAGATTGGGTAATTCGGTTCATTTCCTTTTTTATCCTAGATGTCTTTTGAAAGTGGGTATAATGACATTTAGATAGGTAGGATCACAGCATGCCACAGGTCACTGCTGCAGCACTGGGCATTGCCATCACAGCTTTAACCTCACTACCACTGGTAGCAAGGCAGGAGATTTCAGCCCAGGCTTTCACACAGGTGCACTTTGAAATGCCCACAAGGCTGAAGGCTGTGCCTGCAGGCTGTGCTGGCTGCTCCAGGTTGTGTGCAGGTCTGTGCCATGGGCGCTGGCACAGCTGTGGCCAGGCTTGCTTACATGCCATGATTGTTTCTGCGGTGCTGTGGGCAGCCTGCAGAACAGCGTAGCCCAGAGCCTCTCAGTGCTCTTGTAAGAGAAGCAAGAACCACTTGTTAAAACTTCCTGTGCTGTCTTTTATCCCTTTCTCAAAAGACAGAGTAATGTTTTGAAGAGGTAGAGCTACTGCAATGACTTGGTGTCTGTGACCTAGATAGCCTCCTATTTTTTCTGGCAAGGACACCCACGAGGCATCTAGGAGGACAAAGCAAGAAGAGGCACAGAAGGGCAACAGTAGTAATCTACCACCAAGAAAATCTAACTTCTAATCCCCCATGGTGAAATACTGCATGGAACACAATTTATATTTGTGTTTGTGCTTATGATGTACTTTTAACCCATTAAAGTGCCTATTCTTCCCTTGAATCTACACTTTGATTCCATTTTCCACATGGATAACAGTCTGTGACAATGAGATTCCCAGTCTAATTATTCATTGTGGGGAAAAATATTCTTTGAATTACCTAACATTCCATTTAGTGAATATTCTCTGAATCTCTGCCAAGAATATTCTATCTTTTCTGTATCAGTTCTACAGGACTTCAAAAGGATACCATATGTTATACGAACATTTCAGTATTATGTTTTCTTTTGGAGCCCTAGTGTTGAAATTATATACAGTAATTTTTTAAAAAAACAAGTAATATATTTTCTATCATGATCATTGCTTTCTGAAACTAGAATAAAAAAGAAATTTTTTCACTTAAAATCACAGACTCATAGAATCATTTAAGTAGGGAAAGACCTAAGTCATAAACTCTCCTTTTTTTTTCCTGAGTTCCAGCCAATGCTGTCTTGAGCAAGGTCACCAGCTCATCTTTTGGCACATGTGGACCCCGTGAAAAATCTAAATTTTTCCTCTGGTGAAGCTGCTTGGCTCCTTTCTCAGCTAACCTATGTCTGCTACAGGCATATACAAATGCGTATGAAGAAATCTCTATTCCATCTGATGAGGCTGGTGCCGTGTTTTGGCAATTAACTAGCCTTGAAGAGTAAAATGATGGTAATAATTAGTTTTGTTTGATTCATGTAGTTTCGTATTCCTAAATTTTGAAACTTTTCAGAGACGGAAGATATCGTTTAATGTACTATTAGATTTTTACCTGTTTCACCTTGTATCTTGCCTTAACTGTTGACTTCTTTGGTGTTATATTTAGTCCCTGGTTCAAGCCTACATACAAGAGCATTGACTGAGTTCCTGAAGGAGAAGACACATTTCCAGATCTAGAATTAAGTCAGCGTGACTAGAAGTGCTTGAATATATACTGCATCTGGATTTCATCTGGGTTTGCTTCTTACACATATTCCTTTCCCTTACAGGTTTTTAGCCTGTTCACTCACATGGACTGGATGATTTCAGCAGCTGTTTGGAAAACAGGGTGACTTAGATGGGCTGGAGCAGATCTAAGGCTGAGATTCAAGAACTTTGCAGTGCATTTGCCCAGTGAAGACAAGGAGCTAAAGAGCAGGGATTAATTTATTCAACAGTGATTATAAAAACATTTTATTCTCTGCCCATAGTTACCCAATTCATTCAGAAACCACAGAAACAGGAATTTCTGATGTGAAAACCATTGAGTCCCCTAGGTGTCTTACGTGCAAACAGCAGGGCAGAAATGAGGAAAAACGGACACTTGCATGAGAGTTTCAGGTACTGACTGCCACATAGACTTCAAACTTAAATAACCATATTTTTTCTGCTTCAGAGGCTGACTTTGGATGTCCTTGAAGTCTGATATTATGCATTCTGGTAGGCAAGTAGAGAAATGAACCAGATGCAGCAATTTAGTCATATAGGGAGGTTTCTAGTAAATTTTGCACAACAGGGTAGTGACAGTGTACTTAGTAAAGCTGCATGCTATTTTAAAAATAGTGCTATTGATTTTCTTAGTGTGTGTATCAAACGTTAGCACATTCATTAGAACAGCAGCCTTCCAAACACTGCTGTAGAAAACCAGCAGGCCCGGAGTCAATATCCATCTGAATACTGGCTTGCTTTCAAAGGGCGACTTAAAATTAGGGCATTGACTTTTCATGTTATAGAGGAAAGATTTTAAAGGGAGCATTTATCAAATAGAGTTAGAAAGATTCAACAAATACAGCTAGGCTGTAGGTCCTGTTTGAGCAGGCAAAGATGTGTGCATACAAGCATGTACAGCACTAGCAAAACAGCATGATACATGTTCATACATATTTGTATATATTATCGTTTAGGGTATTGGTCTAGTGTAGTTATGAGGAAAAAAGAGGAAGGTATTTATCTAAGGAAACTTTCAGTTCTAAACTCCTGTGTGAGTATATTGAAATATCACTGAGTAGGAATATAATGTATTACAGTGATTGAATAAATACGGTGTCTGTGTCCTTATAATGTAACTTCTTGTACAGTGCTGGGAACAAAGCAGCACATTAGTACAAATATAACCTTTTCTGGCAGTAGCTTTACAGGAACAAAATACAGTCCACTGTGTCTGTTGAAAAAGAGCTAACATAACATAATAAAATCATCTTTTTTTCTCTCTCCTTGTAAGAATGAGAGATGAAGGAAGGTGAGTAAAGGTCATTCCATTACTTCTTATAAATTTACTATGAATTTGGAATTTACCTGTTCTTAGTGTTTCCCTTTTGTAACTCTTCATGCAATCATTCAAATTTCCATATTCCCTGAGGAAAGGCCTTGTGGAATGTGTTCAGTACCTGCTGTGCCCATCTGTATTCTTAATTTGATTCTGTATTCTTAAACCCATGAGGATGAGCATGTCTCTGGAGAATAAATGGTCTCATTATCAGGTCACTACTTGTTTCATCCACTAAACTGTAGGCTTATATAATTTCTGTCGGGTTTATTTGGTTGGTGTGTTAGTTGGCTGGTTGGGGTTTTTTGAGATTTCTTTTAACCCAGTTCACAACATTGCTCCACTGTCAGCTACCTACCTGTGCTGACATGAGTGGGGAGAAGAGGAGGAGAGGAGGTGAAGATTACATTGCTTTAGCCACCAGCAAAAATGGCCCCTTGGAAACAAAGCCAAAGCCACCTCCTGAAGTATCCTACTTCTCTTTCTTACTTAGAGAGGGGTACAAGAGCTTCAAAGGCCCTAACTTAAGCACCTTAGTTAGGTGGAAGAGAACAGGCACGTACACATACAGGCAGTTATATACAGATTTTAGCTGTGTTGACTGACCCTTCAGAATGTCCACTACTGCTGTGACTACAGAAGGATACTTTGGTGAGGTGCCTGGTGCACTCGTGATACCACAGTGGTGGCTTCCAGCAGTCTCAGGGGCACTGTGTCTGAGCTGAGACTGCTGCTACAGATATTGAATTCAGTGAAATCTTCACAAAATCCCAGGTTGATCTCTTCCTGCTTCCTAGCCACATGCTGAAGACATTGAACTGCATGTTCCTTCCACTCTATATTTTCCTTACTTTCTCTTTTGTGATGCAGAGTGTCAGTCTAAGAGGATGATTTAATTTGTTTCATTGTTTACAGGTCTTGTTAATTTTTAACCTACTTGCCCCAGTGACTTGTTTTGTGAGGTTTGGCTTTTGCAACTTCTCTTAAGTCTCAGCTGTCACACACTGAAAAGTGCTTTTGTGGTATTACTGTGCGGCAAGCAGTTAGAGTAAACAAACATTTTGGAGATACTCTATGTTTCTAATGGAAACAAAAGGTTTCTGTCTCTATTATTTTCTCCATTCAGCTGTCCTTGCAGCTGGTACTGGATGCCTCTTTCCAGTGTGTATCGCATTTTGAACCAGATTCAAGTGTTCTTAATGATAAGACTTCTGTTGTTTAATTTCTTTCATGTTGAATGCATTATTACTGCAAACGGATTTTACTCTTTGCTCAAGATGCATATCCCAAATATTTTTATTTCCTGCTCCAGAAAGAAAAGCCATGGCTTTGGGCAGTCAGCCTGTGTAAAGGACAGTTTCAGCAGTTTTATTGTTCCCCACAGCATATGACCTCTCTGAAGTCTTTCTGAATTCCTGAATCTCCTCCTACACTGTTACCAAAGTTGTGCTCTAGAGTCTAAGGGGTCACCCAGAAATCCTTATCATTATGGTGTATTACATTTATCTTGTCTCCTTTGATGAATGCTGACCAATAATGTTAAATCTTTCTTCCTTTCCCAGCAGGATAGATTTTCATCTGGAGTTTAGTGTCTTCAAAATAAATCTGAGATAAAGTCATCAACAGAATGAGTGAACGGAGCATTGAGGAGTAAATATGGGGGCCCAGTGGGGGGTTTGAGTCTTCCTTGTCATTCTATCACCCGAAAGAACTATTGTAACCAGTGAAATTAACTCAAGACTTCTTTTCCATTTAAACCACCAGTTCATAGGGTGGCTTTAAATTAGTCTTTTACAGCAGTAATTCACAGGTGGCAGCAGATTCAGGATGAATTTAAAATGCTGGTTTGAGAAACTTAACCCCTGTGGAAGAAAAGCTGAGTTCTAAAATGGTGAAGTTCCCAAAATATGGACTCCTTTCTCTGCCTAGTTCTATTATATGACTGACATTCTTTACCATGTTTTTAAACTACTCTGGATCAAGGCTGGCATGGATGTGCAATATATAAAACTAGACTTATTTAGGTAACCTTTCTCCTCCTCAACCTTCTTCTCTTCACTTTAGTTTTGAGCACCTTGTGGCCCAGCTGGGATCAGCCATGTTGATTGCATTGTGAGCTCTGAGAAACACGGAGTGTAGGCACTATGTGGAAATTAACCAGATTACCAAGGTCAGATGATTTATAAATGTTAGCTTTTTATGTCCTTTTTGTAAAAAAAAAAAAAATTCCTTTAAAAACAACCAGATCCTTTTGGAGCATGAGAAACAAAAAATGTAGCACTAGTTAACCCCATGAAAACTTCCCTTTGGCAATGCCTTCCTGTAAGTAAAACACAGTCCCCTAAAACTGTGTTCCAGAAGGAAAATGTTCTCAGATGGCCACTGAGATAATATGAGAAAATGCTTTTTGGAAACATTTGCAGCCAAAACCCCTCAGAGGATCTCCTTGCTGCTTTGGTAGCTGGACACTTGCAGTGTGGAAGGAGGGAAAAATCTGGTTTTGCCCATGCCAGCCCCAGCCACCCTGAGCCGACACCCACAGCTAAACCTGGGCCCATTTGCAGGCTGGGTATAAGATGTTCCTAGCTGGCACAGTTCTGCTGCGGGCCACAGTTCACTCTCTACCTTCTGTAGGGATGAACACATCAGGAAGGGTGAAGTGAGCTCCATGCATGCCTCAGGGATGAATGGGACATGGAGCTGAAGTGGTAGGGATGATAGAAAACTGCTCAGAAATCAAGAGAAGTTCTGTATTCACTTGATTTGCGAAATTACCCCCAGATTTTATTTTTTGTTCAAAAATGGGCTCCTTCCTGACAAGAAAATTATCTATTTGAAGTTTAAATTACTTTGAGATTAAATTAAAAATTAGATTTCTGGATTTTAAAATTTCATTTTAATTAAGCGTTGCTGCCCTTTGGAATTTAAAGAAACTGAAACTCTCTGAAGACAAATGGCAGACACAATATTTGAAATTTGATTACAAATTTGTCCTTAATTTTATCCAATTATATTAACAGGTCTTTGAGTTACAAAGCATGAAAAAGCACTACTGAGGCCAGAGACATGCTAGTGAAATATTATTTCTGTCATGTGGAACTCTGTACAGAATTGTGTGGGCTTAAATAAATGTATCTTGATAGTTTACCTTAAAACTCTCTGTCCTTTTCCTCAGTTCAGCTGAATCCTATGAAATAGATATGCAGCTTGAAGAAGTTCTTCACACCCCCACAAACGCTAAAAATGGCCCTGATACAACATGTATTTATGTAACAAAATCATCTGCATTAATATCTTCCTTTCCTTTCTGCAAGAAGCACAGGAGGGACCCAGGCTGACACATTTTCATGCAGCCCCTTCCAGTCTTCTCCTTGCATTTGGGGCAGCAGGGAGGAGCTGTGTTTTCCCTTAAAACAAAGGCCACAGAAAAACAGGAATATGATGTGGCTATTAATAGGGTTGGCTGTAAACCTGCAGCCCAAGCTTTTGGGTTGTCTCCCTTTGAATATTCAGTATCCTGTTACGGATTGAAACTATATGATAACAAGAGTTCTGGTCACTGTTTTTATCCTGATCTTTCAAATTAAAGAGGGTATTAAAACCCATGTATTTCCTCTACTTTTCTGAAGAGACAAGAGATTGGCTGATGGGATCAAGTGTGATGTACTGAGCTGTTAACCTCTTATTCACATCTGGCAGAATGAAAAGAAAAATGCCCCCACCTGGCAGCTGTTTGCTGTCCCATTTGTTGCCATCATGGTCAGGTGGTTGTCTGCTCTCTAGATCACAGCTGAACCCCTGGCACCCGGGCAGGTGTGCAGCTTGAGGAGAGGGCTCAGGTGCTGCAGAAACAAAGTGAGGGGTTTTATGCTGGCCTCCCCGGGCTGGCTGCTGGCCTGGGATGAAGGGAAGGGAGACTGCATTGTAGCTACGGCCGCTGCCAGTAGGGTCAGAGAAAGTCTTGGTAACCCTGCCATGTTTAGCATCACCAAAATACCTGGGAAAATCAACAGCCAACAAGCCTCCTCATTCTTCCTGTGGAAACGTCTGTGCCGGCTCCGCTGTTCCCCTCTGGATACTGAGAGCTGAAAATGTCAAAGCCCTTCCTCACACCACAGCTCACCAGGATGGCTCCCAGCTGCCAGCTGGCTCCTTGGAGGAGAATGCTACTCCCACAGGGCTGTCCCGAAGAATGACCTCCTAAGTCTGCTAAACCAACGCTCACCGCCCCTGCCTGTTGTGGAAATGAATCCTGACCAGCAGTGAAAATCAAACCAATATTCTCAGCAGCAGCTGTAAACTCGATAAGCTCTCTGTCCTCATTTCTCTCCCCCCGCCCCGTCCCTCCCTTTGGTGTTAAAATAAAGGCAGAGACATGCTGAGAGAAGCAGTGCAGTGCTCTGTTTGCAGGATAATACGCAGACCACATGTATGTATTAAAGACTGTATGGAGTCATAATTGAGCCAGGAGCATTTAAATGCAAGCCAAGGGGAATTTGCTATTCTGTGTGGGCAGATTTCAATTTTAAGGTTGGCAGCTCTGGTATCCTGTTCCCTAATGCCATGAGATGAGAAAAAATAGGCTTTTCTTTCAGAGCAGTTGATTATTGAATCCGCACCAGCTGTTCACCCTAATCCAAGCTTTCTGTGCTCGTTCCTTGTAATACAGGCATCCATCCATCCATCCATCCATCCATCCATCCATCCATCCATCCATCCATCCATCCATCCATCCATCCGTCCATCTCCCCATTCTCATTTTCACGGTCTTTTGTAATCTTTCAGAAAGGTGGTTAGCCATCTAAACCAGCCATCTAAAGTGACATAAGCATCAGTACAGGCAAGGGTTATAACTAATTAACAAGAGAAGAAAGCCCCCCCAGCTATATATTGAAACTCAAATTCTATTTCACATCCACTGCAAGATGGAAAAAAAGCCATCATGAATCAGAAGGTAGAGAACGTTTTTTTAACAGTGACACCTGACTCTGTGCCCAGCAAACCGTGTGGGATCAGAGCTGGAGCCAGTCCTGACCGGCACAGAGCAGCAGCTGTCCCTGCCACCCCACTGCAAGCCCAGGGACCTGCACCCAGGCATGCAGCAGCAGTAAAGGAAATATAACTATTTGTTTTTCTTTTTTGCTTTCTTTTTTTTTTTCTTTTTCATAATAAAGAGGGAGGAAGGGGTGAGATAAGAAGTGAGTTCCTTCTGGGTGCTTCTCACTCAGCCTGCAATGTTATGTAAGGTTGGTACAGCTAACGCCTGCTCTGCTTCACCATCAGCCTGGCTGTTTCATCCCCACTACACAATTATTTCATCAGTCTCTCCTACTAGACATCACAGTGCTATTGCGATTAGTCACATTTATTAGGAGAGCAGCTAAAATAAAATTAGCAAGCACAGGAGCCCAGTCGCACAAGAGACTGGGTGAACACGGACCCAAGTAGTGCCTGCCCCAGAAACATTCTAATCTCCTGAAGGAGGAGGACAAGGGACAAGGGGGTGACACAGAGGACCCAAAAGAGGGGTGTGAAAGCAGCAGGAGAAATGCTGTTTCCATGAAGAGCTTTGGCAGGGGAGGGTGAGTCTAAGAATGAATCAACTGGGAATAAAAGGCAGCAGGAGAAAGGACATTGTAGGGGAAAGTAGGGTGGCGGAAAAGGTAATACAGTAAGTGACAAGCTGAAGAACAGAGGTTGACGGTGGGAAAAAAGACAAGTTTACTCAAAAAGGCAACCAGCACAGCAAATCCTCCCTGTCTGCCTGTCCCCTGCCCATTTTGTCTGCTGCTGCTGCTACACATTTTTGCCCTCTGTCCAATTCCCTCGCAATGTTTCTCTGTCTGAAGGGTGCCTCCTCCCCTTCTTGCCATGTCCTCCTGGGCTCAGAGGATTACCCCACACTCTGTGTATGGGCAGCCTATAGCATTCTCACTGGAAATCTTGGCTGAATTGCAGACTGTGTGTAATGCCAGAATCAGGCTAACTGAAAAGCTGCATTAGCACTACAGATTGCCTGTACAGATTTGGAAAACAGAGATCCGGAATGTTCTGGGGCATGGTGGGGAAAATGGACTGGATGACCTGAGAGAGGACAGACAGAGAGGCATGTAAAGTTGCATTTCTGGATGTTATGGACATATGGATGGAAAAATGAGCCCTTGAACTGACTACTAGACTTTCAGGAGCTGGAGATGCCAAATGGTGTATGTCACTTAGCTAACAATTTATATCAGTATATCTGGGCAATTTATAGATAAAACTCTATAAAGAATTGGCTTGGCAACTCATTAGATAACTGACATTAATATAAAAGGAGGTCTAAATGGGATTCTTGGATGAGTAGAGAGAGGAATAATAAAGAGCAGATTTTTCCTTTGCAAATGCCATTGATGATACTTCCAAGTGGGCTGCTGGATAATGCTCGAGCATCCACATCTTCAACAGAATATTGAAAAAATGATGAAGTTGCAGAAAAAAGTTCCAAAAAGATTTTGAGAAAAATAGGATTATAATTTGACACAATACTTTCTATTAAAAAACTTGGAATGCTTAACCTGTTACGCTTAGCAAAAAGAAAATCGAGAAGTGTCCTGATTTATGGTGTGAGTAACTTCACTGTGAGAAAATACCAGGTATTAAAGAACTCTTTAATTTAGTGGAGAAGAGCATAATAAGAAACAATAGTTGTAAGCTGAAGCTGACCAGAGAAATTTAAAAGATAAACTAAGAATAAATAGCTTTTTAATGGTAGGAATTATTTCTGAATGAAATTCTAATTCACCTCTGTGTTTGTCAGACGACAAATCCTTTCATAAAGGTTCAGTCAAACACAATTTTTCTGATTTGCTGCAGACGATATTGGGTGAAAGGTGATGGTTTGTGTTATAATTTGGTGGTGTTTTGTTGCCTAGAATTCCATGAACAGCTTTATGCATCCACCAGAGCTAAAAGCTTTATATTCCACCCACTTTATCTGATTACATCCTTTGCTATCAGTTCATAGGTAGAAAGCTGATGGATCTATGCACAATTGCAGAGCAGTTAGCCCAAATCCTGGAGATCCTCCCATTCACATGGTGAGTAACTGTAATTAAAATTTAAAATGCCTATGGCCTCAGTTTCAATCAAGACTACGTTCAACAGTATTCTTTTGGGCTGACAACAACAGGAAGGCAGATTTGAAGGTTATATGAGTTAAGGGAAAATTGGACAGAAGAGAAGTGTTAATTTGTCAAAGTGGAAAGTTCCTTAAATCTGGCACTCAGCAGGTACCCAAAATGGTTAAAACTGACACACAATTCTTGGCAAGTACTGTCAGAGGGTGGCTGATATAGTGCTGGGAACTGCTTGGTGTAGAGTAGATGCTGTCTGGGCCCTTCTGGATTAAACAAGTATTACATGAAGCCTGCAATCATGACTGAATTCAGTAATTCAGTTGCTTCAAGTCATAAGGTCCCAAAACAACTGCCATGGGCTGTGCTGATATGCACCAGCAGGAGCTCTAATCCAAACCCTGCAAACATGTTTGTTTGGCCCAGCGCATCTCCCATTGCTGAGGGTGCTCCCTGAATAGCCTGACAAGAGAGCTGGTTGGCATGAACCTTGGTGTCAACAACAAATAAGGGCAAATACGTCCCAAATTTAGAGCTAGCAAGTTTAATAGACACAGTACTTCATAAGACTGCTGAAAACGAACCACAGTTGCCAGGCTGTTTGTCTTACTTCTACCACTCCATGAGTCCTCTCGAAAAACAGGGAAAGAACATCCCAATTAAACAAAAGCCTGGTACAAAGCCTGCCCAAACATGAATTAATGCAGAGCCCTTAAGTCCCTGTGGCCTAGCCTCACTTCTGGTGAATTTACCCCATGATGAATTAGGGCTAAAGTTGTCACATCTCACAAGCCTGTCTTTCTGAGCAGAGCCTGCTTGCTCCTTTCTCACGCCTTCAAATGCAGAGCTGGCCCATTTTGTACACAGCTGCCACAGTTTGATTTGCTTTGTGTTTATGCCTTAAGCTTTGCCTCTCTGTTTCGCTGTCCACAGCCCCAGCCTATTTTATGTCATCCTATCTGGAATGCCTGGAAGAGAACCATCCCCTTCAGTCACGCGTGAAGGCATCAGGGCTGCAGCGACACAGACAAATCGCACTTAATTTCTCTGCTTGGCTCTGGGTGGTGTTGTGGGGTGATGGGGTGTCCTTGTACTTGCCAGTCTGCCTATTCCCATCCAGCACCCTATCAGGTGCAGCTGGGCCACGGATCCCAGGGTACCGATCTCTGGCAGCTCTTGCACTGCCTCCTGTCCATCACCAGGGAAGGTGCTGATGCAGCATGGCAGAGCACAGACAGCCTGACAGACACAGTGTGGCACCTGGCCTCGACACCCTGCAACTCACAGCTCTTTCTACGAGCATCACAGGTTTGGATCCCAGCCCGGAGCTGTGGTGCACACACTGTGTGGTAGCGTGGGTGTAATTCAGGAGCAGCAGTTTTGAAGTAGGTGATGCAGCACTGGTGTGGAGTGATGGTATGGGGGCTGTGCTTTGGTTCTAGAGAGGGAGGGAGAGAAAGGGAGGGAGCACTAAGGTAACCACAGAAACATGGTATCCTTGGATATTAGCAATCTTGACCTACTTCTGGGTATTCACTCACTGTTTTAGTGCTGTTGACAAAGGAGGAGTAAGATGGAGGGCTTAAAGCTCTGAGGGAAAAAAAGGAGATCTTTCCATCATTTTCTAGGATCAAAACTATTCACGATAATATTCAGCTAATTAAAATCTTTAACAGTTTTATTCCCTTGCACATCATACTGTTTTCATTCCTGCTTTATATACTATAGAAAGTATTTTAATAATACATTACTGAACTACAATTGACAGAGATATATTGTTATGTATAGGGTGTAGTTCTGAGTGACTGACAGGGGTGCCATTGTGCACGTATAACCTGGTTGTTGTCAGTAGTGTTAATCTGGCTCAGCATTTGATTTAGATCTGTGAGAAACCCTTTTCCACACTTGCAGGGCTACTGTTGATCCAGATGCAGCTCTCCATTTATATCAGTAAAATCACACTGTTGTAATTGCAGGAAAAAACAGGCCCTGGATTTCAGTGAGATATGGAGAATTTATACTGGTAAGTAACTGGGAGCAACTGAGTCTGTCTATTTTATACCAGGTTAAATACCTATTTCAGACCAAAAAACAAATGGCAAGGAAAATGACTGTGGGATTCTCAGTCATACTTAAACTAACAAGGGGAAGGCTTTTTTGATAAACAAAACCAGTTGGGAAGACAAGAGTGCTGTCTGGTGTTGAGCTGTAAGTGTCCATTGCAAAGTGTGGAAAATACATAGTTTAGGGCTTCAACTGAACCCCATTAAAGCTTTCGTTTCAGTGGACTGTGGACCATGGACCATTGTCTTGCAAAAATCTGTACCTGGTGCATTAATAAAGACAGAAATGGAGGTTTAAAGCCATAACTTTAGCTTCTAGTCTTTTTTTATTTTTGACAGTTCTGTGCCAAAAAAAAAATTAATAATGAATCAGGGCTTGTCAAGGTGTTTTTAATATTTTTCTCAGCTGCAAGTCTTCTCTGCATACACAGTCTCAAACATTTAGACTATGCTGGCAAAATGAACCAAAAAGAGTCTGAAAGTAAATGGTAGAGAAAGTGGAGCTTTCCAGCGTGACTTTTTATAAACTGCTAAGTGAAAACCAGATTTGGTAGTGATGCTAACATAATGGTGCCTGAATTCTATTCCAATATTGGGTGTACACAGAGATGCCTTCTCTACAAATCAAAATGTACATTTATATACCTTCTGCAGAACTTGCATCTCAACAGCATGGTACTGACTAAAGCCATAGCTTCAAGAAATCCCACGCAGCCCTTCACCTACACCAGACCTGGTTCAAGCCATGTTGTTAGTCCACAGAGCTGTAAATTATGTGCTCAGATTCTACAATTCCCACTTTATTTGTGGAAAACTTGTATTAGATGGAGGTTAAATAATCTACTAAATGCCACTCAATGATTATTTTTGCAGGATTGAGTGGAAATTCATGAATTCCCAATCTGCAGAGTGCAAGATCAAACTCTTGCCTTTGCAGGCATTGATATAAATATTTTCACTATTTCTTTCATCTGTTCAAGAAGGATTCATAGCTAGTTTCTGCTGATAAGTCAGGCATTGTCTCATGTAGAATTGCTTTGATCAGACTTAGACTGAGTGGATTGAAATCTTGGCTCCACTGAGGTCAGAAAGAATCTTGCCATTGACACCAATGAGTTATGATAAGTGGAACTAAATTTCTGCCAGTTGCTCTGACTGGTAGCCTTGCCCACTCTAGACGGTAAACCCTCACATACACAGCACTACCTGACAGTAAACATTGAGGGAACTTTAGGTGGAAACAATAGTAAATCTGGGGCACGCACTGCACCCTGCCCCTGCCTGCCTCCCCTCATGCCCCACCATCAGCATGGACATCCTGGAGAGGGTGTTAAGCAGGCAAATATGAAGGGGGGAGGAACGTGTCAGTGGGCTGTGGACAATGCTGAGCAAAATGTGCAGTTTTGCAGTGCTGTCTAATGCCTATGTCCTCAGGGAAGTAGACTTTATTTGAAAAGGGCTTGTGCAGCAGGTTCATGAAAGATTTTTCAGAAAAAGCCTGTCTCAACAACCTATTAGTAACATAGCCTTATGAAAGACTCAGAGATATTTCTAAAGCTGTTAGCTTAATTATTGTGGTTGGACTGGGGGATCTGAGACTTTCTTTTTGAAAGGAGAATTTTTTTCCCCTGTTACACTCCAAGTTTGATGTTTTTCAATTAAAAATACATGACACAGACTGACTTTCTGGTCAGATTTCTAATCAGCCCCTGCACCATACTATAGTGTCTCTGCTAGTGGGGCCTTATTCATTGAATAGTATTTCCCACAAGCCTGCAAATTTCTTTCTTCATTTAGATAGTTACTTAGTCTTTCTTTACTCCAAAGTTGAACTTAAATGAAACGTAATTTACATACAAGTCACTCAGAGCCTATTGTGTGTCAAATGAAAAAATCTGCCATATTTTATCCTTTCCAGCTGACAAGTAGAAAGAAATATGTTGAAAGGGATATACTCAGTTATTAAGGGGGTCTGACAGTATTTTATTCTTTCATTTTAATTTAGCAAAGTGTCCTCACCACAGACTTGGATTTTTAAACACAAAATATCCTGAAATATTAGATTGTGCTATCTGGACTTTATTCTTAACAGCAGGCAGGATCACAAGGTAAATGGCTTGTAGGAAGAAGCTCCAAGAAAGAGGCTAATTAGCCTCTAAATAAACCTCTAAATAGCCTCTAAAACGAATAAGAAATCAGTGATGGAGTAGAAACCTAGTGAACTTGTTCTTGCATACCATATATGAGCAATTCCATTGACTTTAAGTAAAACATTATAATACTAGGTCCTCTAATTCTTGCTCATGGTCTTGAAATTGAAGATGTGCTTTGCTGCATGGGATTCATGGTGAACAGTGGCTTGAAAGACTGAGTTGTAGGTGAAGTCTGAGCTTACAGTTACTACCAAATACCCAAAGCTGTAAGGAACACTTGGGCAGCAGTAAAGCCTTATAAGCTACGAAATGCACAACAGAGGTCATGGCCACCCAAGGATATTAAATATCCAATACAGTTTTCTCAGTCTAGAAATTTAGTTTTGTGTACAGGTCACATTTCAAAGTAGTAATAATCTACCTATGGCAGTTTTACCCACCTCCACTATTATATTCTGTCCCAATCCACAGCATGACATGCTCGTCACTGACAAAAAAGCTCCTGCTCTTCAGCATTGAAGTGACAGTCTCACAGTGGACAGAGATACCAATGTGCTGCAGACAATGCAACAAGGAGATATTTGTGGTGAACTGAAACATGTAAATATAATCTTTTATTTGAAGAAGGTGTAGTCTTCTGGGGCTTGACCCCATCCATAAGCCCCCATGGGCTGGAAGTTCTGAAATCCAGCAGCCCTAAGGACTGACAAGTTAGTTCGTGGCCTGCATTGGCAGTAGCCGTTTCTTCCTTGTGTCTCCATGGGAAAATAAGCCCTATATTTGCAGCTTTTTGCCAATGACAGGATTAGTGGGAACGCTGGGTATCCCACAGAGGAAACTCTAAGAATAACATTAATAATGTAATCCTTACAAATTCAAGTGTGGGCCAGTCTTTCAGAAGCAGTGGAAGGGACACGATACATCCTGCAGCTAACACGGCAACTTCAAAGTGCACGGGCAGCATACGCACAGTGCCACTAAGTGATATAAATACTTCTCTTAGCACTCCATGCCAGGCTCCCTGTTGATACAAGCTGTTCATAAGAGATCCAGGCTAAACCTATCCATAGGCAGAAGGAACACAAAGGGTTAGGATGTTTTAGATGGAAGGTATACGAGGTCTTTAAGATCCCAGTTACTAATAATCCCACACTTCTTGAAGGTACCATTTTCTTTTGTGAGCCAATCTCTGTATTTTAGCTTACAGATTTATCCACCAGGGACAGCTTACTTTGGGAATGATGGGATTTATCCTCACCAGAATTATGCAAAACTTTGTAGGAACTTTTTGTGCCACATTCCCACGTCCACTACATGAGAACAGCACACACATTAGCACTGAGCCCAGCATCACGTCTCACCACACTGAGAAGTGCACACCGTGAAGAGGGAAGAGTACTGTGCCTGTATAATACCCCTTAGCAGGGATGCCCATCAGTCAAAAGGCCTTACAGCCAAACACAGACCTCAGGCAGGACCTAAATTTTAAAAAAAGATATTACAGAAGCGCCTGCAACAGGATCAAAGTCATAGTGGAAATCCTGCAGTCAGAGGATCTGGCTATATATGGCTCCATGCTGGCCTGGGGAGACAACTTCTTCCCTAAGCTCAGAGCAGCTCAGCAAAGCAGAGGCTGTTTCTGCCAATTACTACAGTGCTCAATGACAACACTACAGCAACACCTTATGCAAGCAGGATGAGTAAGAACATGCTTGCAGTGCCAGGCAGCTATAGAGATTTGGAGTGTTCATGATTGCATCCCTGTAGTAGGATACAGGCTGCGTTGTCTAGAAATGGAAACCACTCCAAAGACCTGGCTGGGTAGAATGAGCCAGTAAGTAGCCAGTGATCACTGGGTGTTGCCTCCTCTTCCTAAAAATCCCTAGTTTCCATATACAATGTTTGTGAGGAAAGTAGCTTACCTTTTCCTTCCATATGTCCTTAGTACAACAAGTGCAGTACATCTGGCATAGCACTACCTGATTATTTCTAAAATGGAAAGACAAAGGGTTAACATTCAAAAAGACCATTATTGTGCTGTTGATCTCAGCAGAGGGGTGAATTTTGAATGAGAAAGGGATATTACTACAGCAGCATATAATGTAAGCATAAAACCATAGCTTCCAGAAGCTTCTAGAAGTTGCATAGATCTCACTTTCCTTTGGACAGCTTTTTATCCTAAAACAGATTTTGTGGAAAGTTAGGTGTAGGGAATTTACATCTGCTTTACCTGCTTTCATTACTGGTGACAGAGAACAGCAACTAGAGGCATTTGCAGATTATTACATCTTGAAAATCTGGTTTTGCACAGCTTATGAGGCTATATGCTTTTTTGCAAAAACTGCTCATTGATTAAAGCACTAACTTGGATGCTCAAAATGCTCCTGGCCAGCTATGAAGCTGGGTGACCTTGGATATGTTACTTAACCACCATACATTACTAAAAGACATCTTTCCCTTATAAGGTTTTGTCACAATAAGAATATGAAAGATTGTAAACTACTCAATGGGGTACAGTGGACAATATACGTTTAAGTTAGATAGTTTTGTATTTATAAAGCATGGGTCTTGGGTGACTTTGATTTGCCTAATCATACAAACACTGAAGTAATCAGGGAGTTGATTAAAAGTGTTCTGCATAACTTTGCTGAGAATACAGCAAATTGTCCTAACTATAGTTGTTTTAAAGAGTATCTTGCCCGAAAAGGACCTTGCAGTTCAGAACTAGGCGCTCTCTGTATGGCAGCCAGGTCTCCCAGTGTCTATTCCTTTTCTGCTTTTATGTCTTTCTGCATTTCTGGTTCCTTCCCTGACAGGATTTTAAAAAGTGACTATGCAGCTTAGAAGCTTCAACTTCTAGAGAGCTCTGAGGTGCCCCTTCAGTGCCCAGATATTCCTGTCATAGGCTGCAGGTACAGGAGAGCAGGAGATGCAGACCCAGAAACAGGCTCAGAGTTCAGTCTCTCTTCTCCCTAAAGCTGCAGATGTGCAAGGCAGGAACTGTGCAAGGCTGCTCCACATTTCTATGTGTTGCTCCTTGTATGCTTCCATCTGTGAGAAGCTCTAGTGAGCCTGGGAATATATATATACACACATATATATATATATATACATACATATACATATATATATATATCTCTCTCTCTCTATATATATATGAGGTGCTAGAATACATAAAAATGTGTCCTCCATTTTTTGCAAACCTGTAACATGTTAAAGACAAACTGACAGCAGTCAGACCAGTTAATCTGGGTAAACGTGTTCAGTTCATGTCTGGGTACTGGAGGTCTTTAAGTAGTGACCAATATGCCCATGTGAACATGTGCACACCAGCCTGATGAACTGGGTGGTATGACCTATGAACAGAACAATACAGACAGAAATAGTAGATAAGTAATGAGATCTCCTTTGGTTTTGGGAATAAAGAGTTTCACTCTCCAGCAGAGCTGGTGCTAGCCAGTACCCTGCTTCTGGGATTTTCCCCATTCAAAGCTCACTTCCGTCAGGGGAAGCCATAGGAATATGTATTGAAAGGCTATGGAAAAAATCTGCCAATAGTGGAGGTTTCTTCTATGCTTAACAGTAAACCCAGTCTGAAAACATGGGAAGAAATTGCCCTTTAAAATGTTTTTAATCTTGTCTGGCAAAATCATGGATATTTTTTTCATTCATATCAGAATGTAATTCATCTTCTTTGTCCTTTCAGGATGAAAATTCTACTTCTGGCATTACAGTTAATGCCACTGCCAGTCCTTCAGAAAATGTGAGGCATCGCTCTGCGTTCAACTGCACATTCTTGCCGTGCTGTGTTTTTTTCTTTCCACTCAGAGAAACTAAAGCACAAAGCCTGACTGCATGACTGCTTGCTGCAGGGAAGGACAACCACTCATGGCACAGGAATGGGACCAGGAGTGGCAAAATCTAGAAGGGAATTGAAGCAGTGATAAAGACACAGGCCCAGGCTCCTGATCCTTTCCCATCCCATGGGTACACCCTGGCACTGAGCTACCAGGGCAGGAGCAGTCTGCAGCATGCCTCTCTCTCAGAGGCAGACTCAATGGCTTTGTCCACATCCCCAGTCACCGGGAGAGCAGATGCTACTGTACCTTATATGGTAAAGAAACCAAGAGACAGAGGTCCAGTGAGACAGATATTCGCAGATGAAATCCCCATCTGGTCCTGTATTTTACTGTGATCTATTAGTTTTGTATTGAATTCTTGTTCTGTAGGAGAAGTCTTTTCTGGAAATGAAGTAAATGAACAAAGGCCAAGATGGACTTCCTTTGGCTACTGCTATTGCTAATGCAATGCGAGCACTCTCACAGCACTCTCACCTCCTCACAGCAGTACCCCTGGACTATGCTTCCTACAAACCCAGGTCTGAGGCTCACGTAACCAGGCCTAAATAGTCTTGTCTCGGGATAATGAAATAAGTGAAAAACAGACAATATGTATAATGATAAATTCAATATAGAAATATAAGATAAAAGCACATATATAAATGTTTCCTCTTTCTATTCTTCCCCCTTCTTTTATACCAAGCTGTGTTGAGATTGGTCTTCTTTTAAATATTTTTAGAAATATTGAAATAACTGATGCATTGTAATACCAGTAGAGGCCCCACCATGGTACCCTTAGGCATTGCTCTGCTATTTCAGGCTCTGAAAGAGTGCAGTTTGATAGCGTGAGAAGATCAGAAAGCTTTGTCTTTGTCCTAACTTGATGTCTGAGTCCTATAGGATCTGCTCAAATGCCCTGGGACTTCTGCTTAGTACTTTTGAGCATTATTCTGGTGCTATAAGAGAAGACTCTTGAGCTGGGACAACGCTTCATCTCCAGAGGCAAAGAACCTTTAGGGTAATCATTTCATTGCCTAGGGATTTGGGGGAAGTTTAAGGCATCATTGTGCCTCAGGATTTCAAGCTATATCAGGGACCAGAAAAGCTACTGGCATACATCAGAGTAGATTCCACAGCCTAAATCAGCCCACAGCCTCCAGAGCAGCATATGCTACATAATATTTTCTGCACTTAGCACTTTTCCTTCCATCCTTGCCATCTTTTCTAGACCTCATAAGGCATCAGTATTGGAGGCACAGCAGGGATTGTTCTTGTCTCTTAGTTACTCAGCTCTGGTCCACATGTGCCTTTAGAAATGTACACCAGAACCAGACCTAGGGCAGAATCTGCCCCTGTTCAGCTGGATTTCCAATTATTTTTAAATCAATGATACAAACTCGCTGTAGAAAAAAAAATCTAGAGGGATTTCATATAACATGAATAATTATTTACAGCAATACCTCAACAATTGTTATGCCGTGCAAGTGGCTGCGCATCTGTTTCTATCTTTAGGTAACCAAACCAACATTAGAAATAAAAATATATAACAAGTAGGTAATGAATATAATAAGAAATTATCAAGCATAGTCACTCAGATTTTAAATTAATTCCTATAAATTCTATTCATTCCCATCATCAATGAATATTCAAGAAAAGGGTTCATGGACAAAAACGATCACAAAAATAGCTTGCTTTAATTAAGTGATGCAGCATATTCACAGAAGTGTATTTCCTATTCATAACTGTCAAAATCACACTAGAAACCTTTCTTTAATAATTTCGTCTAGTCTAGAAGGATATAAAGACCTTCCGCAGGACTGCTGTATCCCACCAAAGTGCTTGAGCTTTCTACATGGAGGAACAAGCCTCCTCTCTAACCATTTTCTCTTTGAAATTCTGCTTGATGCTGCTGCATATCCACAAGAACCTAAGTATTTTTTTTAATATCACCCTCTGTCTTCTTGTCTGACATTTGTCATCAAAGCCCCCTTGTTGAGCACAGTGATTTAAATAGCTGAAGCAATTGCCCAAAGCAGTGGCTAAAGGGAAAACATGACAGAGTGTCTGATTTCTGTGAGCAAGTGTATCCACTGTACACAGAAAAACGCAGATTAATAGTTACCTATGGCAGAAAGCCAGGAGCATGCAGGAGTTTTTTGTGTGAGAAAACTGATTTTTTGTTTAAACATATTGTGATTGTGCATTTTGTGGACATCTTTTGTAACCAAACAGGGATCTGTAATATTCAGTTTCCATGGACAACATACAACCAAAAGGCATGATTGTTCTTGTCAAAAAACACAGGTAGGTGTTAAAAAGCTGATATTCATTTGATGTATCTCAAAAAAAAAAAAAAAAAAATGACAGGGGAGCTGTTTTCGAGACGTAAGAAGCTGTAGTGGGAGGTCAGCGGCCATGGCTATGGAGTCTGTCTAGAGGGGCTGTCTGCCCTCGGGGCTGAGCTACTGCCTGCGCTGAAAAAGCAAATGGAGGAAGGAGAAAAAGCATTTTCTGATCTAGCTAAAAAAACCTGGGGAGCGGTGCCATGCTTCTGCCAGCCATGAAGCAGCCATGAAGCACAGCAGAGGCAGCGGGCTCCTGCAGAAACGTCTTTGCCTCACTGCCCCCCATGTTGGCGTAACGCGGAGGAGTCTGCCCTCCCTGAGGGGTTTTGCATACAGGTTTTACTAATTCATTTCATGTGAGTTTCCTGCTAATGTGAGGGGAAAGAGGATCCGGCCGGGCTGCGTTAGGAGGCTCATCGGTATGGAAGTCATACCCTCCCAGCCGTCCTTTTAAGAGCCGTGGCACTGCAGGGGCGGCACGCAGCGACTCAGCCAGGCAGGGACCGTGGAGGGCCCTGCCGCGTCCCCCGGCCCCACCACCCTGCCGGGTTCCTGCCTCCCTCTGCCCTCAGAAGCAAAGAGCCACCTCGGGGAGCCACTGCCGGGTGACCCCGCATCGCCCTCTGCTCCCGTGGGGGAGCCGGCCACAGGCACACGGTGGCACCCTGGGCAGGGCGCGGGGGGGCACGGGCTGCCAGGACAGCTTCCTTTCCTGGAGAAATGGCGATTGCCGGCCGTGGCCTGCAGCACGGTTGCGGTGCGGTCACCTCAGTGTTGTGCCGGGCCCAACTGCCCCCGCCCTCCTGGTACAGGTGCAGGAGGTGGCTCAGGCCCAGCGGAGCGCCGGGGCTGCGGCTGCGTTCCTCCGTGGCAGGGCTGCTTCCGTGAGGGAGCACCGATGGAAACGCCACTGCCGGCTCGCTCGGCTGGGCAGCATCAGGTTTGGGCAGCTTGCCGAGTCTGGATCTGCTCGCAACATGGTGTGTCACCCTGGCACGGTGCAGGGCACCAGGCGCCACAACAGCTGCTACACATAGGCCCAGTGCCTGCTTGACGTAAACGTAATAAAAACATTTGATTATTAGTAATAAATTATTCTCCATATAATCACTTATTTCTGGGTCAGCCTTAAGGAAAATGCTACTAAACCTGTGCCAGATCAATGTATAGACACTTGTAATTTATTTAAATTGTTAGCTTTTCTTCTTCTCCAAAACTATCTCCCAGAGATCACTTACAAAGCTGGAGCAGAAGGCAAGAAATGACTGTGTCTGAGTGGTTTAGTTATGATAATGGCCTGCTTGAATGGGCTGGAGACAATATAAGTTAAAATGGATTTTACTGTTGGTAATGCATATAATTTGCTCTACCTCGAAAAACCTCTGTGGTAGGCAAGTTATTCATATCCAGTTGCTGAAACATGCCAAGATTAACTCTGTGTCTCATGTATATAAAAAATTGCATATTTGTGGGATGAATTACTTTATTTTTTGGCTGAAGAGAAATAACATGTGAGCAGGAACAATTTTCAGAAGAAAAGAGTTTGTGTTTTGCAAGATGTCATGGGAATCTAATCTCAACAATGGCACTGGGTGTTGCAGGCCATCAGTTCAGAGGCATAAAACAACTAAACATAGAAAATTAACTGAAGCAAATTCAAAACTTTCCTGTCCAGCAAGAAAAGGATTTCACCAAAATGGAGGCATTTACGTTTGAAAAATTCTTCGAAAAGGCTGCTCAGGACAGAGCCACTCTAGGACTTCAGTCTGTAGGGTAAGTGGAAGAGCCCTAAAGGTTTATCTGCAATAACAGTCTTGGTAGTAACCTGTCATTGATTCCCAAAAGGATAACACTGAATGTAATAATTAACCCAGCTACAACCAGCATTTCTCTCCTAATAGATGAAGGGGGTGGAGAACAGCCTTGTCAGAGTGTTTGCTTTCTTCATTGTTGACAACATACACTTCCAATGGGTACATCTAGAGAGACAGTACAAGATAGCACTAACTGCAGAGCAGCTGGGAGGAGGGAAAAAAAATCCCTTGATGGAACGCTGGGAACATTTATAGCCAATTGGTATTTTTGAATGGAGCTAGGAGTACAGTTTTCCTGCCTTTTCGCCTATAAATAAATCACTAGAAATAGATTCATGTGTTGGTGCAACTGTGCAGTCTGTTTTTCTACCCCTCAGCAGGATAACCTGCTGAGGATATGGAGGACTCTCGCTGTCCTGTATTTTTGTTGTCTTGAAGCAGAGAGTCTCAAAGGGTTGCTCAGAAAGCAATTTTAGACTGAGTAAACTGAAGTGAGTTCATATTTTGGTCTCAAAGACCAAATTAAAACATTGAGAATTCAGTTGACAGTATGCAAACTTCCAGACAGAAAAACTCCAAAAGTTGCTGCCATTGATTGTTTCTGCCCAGCTCCATTTTTTTCTTTCTTAGGCTTTACTTTCTTAGGATGTTCTCAGTTTTTTCTGAAAATTGGACATTGTTGATATGCTACTCATTCTGTTTGTGCTCCTCCAAAACCCTGGCTCAGGTTCTCCCTGCCTGAAGTACCCTAGCAGCCAGCATTTGTTGAGAGTCAGACGAGGATGAAGCCTTGTTTCTTGACTTTGATACAGTGCTGTAAGGAAGGGCTGACAGTTAAATAAAATTTACTGATTCAGCTTACTCAAGTATCTCTACAGAGAAACTGCCACGCTCTTGACAACATGTCAGTGTGGTGTTATGCTCCTGAAGGAGCTGAATGCATGCTAGATGGAAAATGCTCTTCATTTTTCTGCTTGAATCTATGCAGCTTTCATGGGGATTTTTCTTAAGCTCACTATTGTTCTCAGTCACACTCTGTGTCAGCAAAAGGACACAAGGTTTGTCCTTGTTGCTGCTGAATACAGATGTCTTTCCTTTGGCCTGGGTCCTGGTTATCAGGGCTCTGCAGAAGAGGAGAGGAAGGAGAAGGGGAGTGAAACTACAGTATTACCAGCTTTGCTTGTTTGTGCCCATAGTGCAGCGAGGACTGAAGCCCTTGCAGCAGGCCACTGTGCCAGTCCAGCTGTCACTAGGGGTTGCCACATGAGCCGTGGATGCTGGAATACTGTAATGCTACAGTGATGGCTCTTCTGCCACCAGTGGTTGCTTTAAGTCATCTTTAGTCAATTGTACAAGTAGAGCCTTACTTGATAGCAAAACAAGTGTGTTGCTTCCCTTGTTGCTTGCACAATCTCCTTTACAGCAAATCCCTTTTATAGCAGTTCCTCCCTTTAAACATGGATACTTTCCACTGCGGCATCTGAAAGGATACAGTTACTTGAAAGTGGGGTGACAGCTTGATGCCTTGCAGTGAAACCTGTTTAAGAGTCTGTGCTCTTGCACTAAACCAACAAAATTAAGTAGATTTCTGATTCTTTTTTCATGGATCTGTATTATTCTAACCACTGTTATGTTATTAATGCTTCTCAGTATTGCACTGAGCAAGATAAAAAGCCTTTTTATATAAGAAAAGACTTTTAACATGTATAACTGATTATTTTTGTAGCTTAGACAAATGTAGACTTTTATTGGGGTGCAAAGGATTACCTTTAATGCCTCAACATCGAAAGGTGTGAGCAGGCAGGAATAATCTGCAACTGCTCTAGTATCTTTTGCCTTGATAAGAAAAACAAGGATTGAAACCTGGTCTCTGGTTATTAAATGGCCCTTGGGAGTCATCACTGATACCCAAATAAATGTGGTTTCCTACAAAGAGCATAAGGCAAAAACCCACAGTACACAGTACACAGAGAGATCTGGACAGCAGGGCAATTTGTTCTGAGTGTGGCATCAAACAAGAACCCAGGTTGGAATCTGTGATTTTTGAGAAGAATCAGGAAATAACTAAACATGGTAAATGTGCTTGATTGAGAGATTCCCTGTGATAACCTGATGTGGTTTTAGTATTATGAAGCCATGGGCTACTAATCTGAGTGCAACCTGGATGGAATTGCATCATCTGTGCCGGTCAGGAGACAAGTTTAAATAGCTTTAATAATCTCATTGGCCTTTAGAAATGTTGTGTTTCCTTCTAAGTGTGGTTTCTGTGATGAGCCTTGTGCAAGTCATGACAGGCAAATGAGTGCCTAACTGCATGCCAGAGTTGTTCTTTCTGCCTGGGAAGCAGCCAGCAGCTATTACTAGACAGTACCCTGCGTTAAAATATTTTATTTTGGCTTTTTTGTTCTCTCATGAAAATAATTGAAATATGATGGACTGGGGTAGAAATCAGGAAATACGCACTATTCACTGAAGAAGTTGTGGTTTGGCTGCTGTTAAGATATGATAAACAGTTAAGTGTATTGAACAGTTTTCTAGTGCCAAGAATTGGGATCTATCATTTTGAAGTTTCAGATTTTTTTTTTAAAAAGATGCAAGCAGTCCTCAGGTTACAGAAAAAAATCTCAGTGTATAGATTTGGTATTTACAGCACAGATACCCTGGTGAACTACAGTTGTCAGTGGTCCTTGTTTAGGTTTCATTGTCTTTTACATCCAAAACAAAAGGTGCAAAAACCTCTTGCAATGAAAGAATTACTCAGACTCTGTGCATCCTGAACTTCCCTATTTGGGAAAGACATGAAATGAACTTAAATACATGATGAAAAAGAGTACTCCCAAGCAAAAAAATGGAAATACATCTGTAAAGTGGCAGTGGTAGGGGATGCTTAGGACTCAGTGAAGCCAAAATCTGATTTGTGAGACTAAATCTTCTCTGATAGCAAGACAAAGATGAAATATTTAAAACTTAGGTTTCTTAAAATGACTAAAAAGTCAGTTCTTAGCTTTCTGCCCAGCTCGAGAAAGAAGTTGGACGTTAATTTGGTTGCCACAGGATAGTTTATAACACATCTGTTTTCAGAAATGGCTGAAGCATCTTCAATCAGCAAATCACTTTCTGATTCTTGAGCCTTCTGCTGTATTTAGACATCTGAGAGGTTGACCTTTTCAGATATAATGGCAAAACCGTCCATGAAGTTCTTGGGAATTAAATGTTGGCGAATTTTTCTTTTTTAAGACAAAGATTTAGCTTTCATAATTATAGAGGGGAAAAAATGGAAAAAAAAAAAAGGCTAAAAGCTGAAGTCTCAGAACCCAGGAAATAACATAAAAATATTAGTATTATTTGTTGAATTTCCTGATTTTTAGGCAAATTATGAGCCCAGTTCATGATTAATTCCTCTCTCCCCCTTTGAAGTTAACTTTTTTCCCCTTCTTAAGTATGTTATCACGGTGGTGTTACCACCTTTTTGATTGGGCCAGAAGCCTTGGCTGGTGGTGGGCCCATCCTGGAGGCATTGGCTGGCATTGGCTCTGTCAGATGTGGGGGGGCTGCAGCACCTTCTCCCAGAAGCCACTCCTGTAGCCCTGCCTACTACCCAAGCCTGGCCATGCAAACTCAATAAAAATATAACATGAGGAACTGAATGTTGATCATTTTGACCAGAAAATTATTGTGAGGATTTTGGTGCCCTTTGTGCTGCTGCAAACCACGCTTTTGTATCTTTTTCTAAGGAATATCCATAATAGTTGGGAACAATATGGCTTAAGTTTTGGTGAGAGGTTAACAATTCTGGCATCAGTGAAATTTAATACAAGAGTGCCATTACTCCAACACCTTCATCAAACTCCAGTAAGTTTTGATTTTGCTATTATAGGACACATTAGGCAAGCTGACAAACTTAAATATCAGCTGGATTTCCTACCTAAAAGAAGGGTGAGACAGGTAGGTGTCTGTCTTTTATTCACTCTGTCTAGCTTTTTAATCCACATCCAACTGCAATCAGTGTGACATGGTTGACACTGAATTTAAATACCATGAATTCTTTATGTGGTTTGTCATGCAAGTAGAGGGGAGAGACACTGGTAATGTCTCCACTCAGAAGGAATGCATTGTGAAACCCCCAATTTCATACACCAGAGAATTCACACAGGAAAAAGCAACCATGAATTTCCTGCAACTGGAGCCAGCTTTGCTCTGAATTTGTGCCTATTAGGCAAGACTTACATCAGCCGTAAGGCACAAATTCCTAGGAAATTTTGTTTCCTTAGTTTTTCTGTTCTAGAATTCCTCTTAGTTCTGAGTAGTAAAGCAAAGATCACAGTAGTGTTCTCCTCTAACTAAGGAGTTGTTCCAGTTAATGTTTGCAAAGTTGTGTTTGAGGAGAGAGTAATAGCTGGTGTAAATAGAGCATGATGTTCCACTGGCAAGAGACCCAGGGGAGATGAGAGCCTAGTCTGCAGGGGTGTCAGGACCATGCTGAAGGACCTTGCCAGAAAGAGACAGGAGAGTATGGAGAAGGAGAGGCAAGAAATTGAGGTAGCCACTTTAATGAAATAAGAAATAAATGTAGAGGCCTGAAGAAAAACAAAACATTCTGCCCAGTGACAGAGTTAATGAAATCCTTTCAATCTGTGTTCTGCCGTTGAATTCCCTGGTACCAAATTTTCCAGTACAACCTCATAACCAACATTTTTTCCAGCAACATTTTTTCCAGCAACTGGGAATTCACAGCATCTCTTTCCTGGGTGGATGCACTGTGTCTGAGTAAGGGCTGAGCTTCAGTTTCAGCACTCCTCTGTGTGAAAACTAATAAGGTTTAGAAGGGGATTGATAGGAACAGGTATTGCACTGGTGGTGGTTTCCTTTGAGCAGTTAATTTATATTTAGTCACTGGATGGCTTGGACATTTTTCTGCAGACCACAATTTACATTATGCAGGCTTTCTCTACAATGGTGCCTAAGGCAGCTGTGAGAATGCATTTTCTCACTTCACCACTCCTTTTGCCCAGTAATACGAGATCATACACGCAGAGACATATTCACACCAGAAAGAAATATCTAAATTTTAAAAAATGTATTTATGCCTAGTCACACTGAGTTTCAAACTTATGCAGTTACAGTAATCATCAGACTCTCAAGGCTACGGATGTGGGTTGCTATAATAAAGAGTGGATGAGCTTTGATTTTGATTAATTGAATTTGATTAATTGTTTACCCAGATTTTAGACTTGTGCATGTGCTTCAAAGCAAATATAAGGTTTTAAATTTCCATTACTGTGGTTAGATGTTAATCAGAAGTAAGAGGAGGAAGTAAAAAATAACTTCAGTGAACCTACATACTGTTTAAAATGCATTATCATAGCATCATACAATCCTAGAGTGATTTGGGTTGGAATGGACCCTAAAGATCATCTAGTTCCAATTCCCCTGCCATGGGCAAGAATACCTTCCACTAGACAAGGTTGCCCAGGGCTCCATCCGAACTGGCCTTGAGCACTTCAAGGATGGAGTATCCACAACTTCCCTAGGCAACCTGTGCCTGTGCCTCACCATTCTTACAGGGTAAAGAATTTCCTTCTAACATCTAATATAAATTCCCCCTCCTTGGTTTAAAACCATTCCCCCTTGTCCTATCGCTATCTGCCTGTGTAAAAAGTCCCTCTCCAGCTTTCTTGTAGATCCCTTTTTGGTGCTGGAAGGTGCTCTGAGGTTTCCCCGGAGCCTTTTCTTCTGCAGGCTGAGCACCCTCTGATCATATTTGTGGCCCTCCTCTGGACTTACTTCAACAAGTCCACACCATTCTTGTCTTGGGGACCCCAGTGCTGGATGCAGCACTCCAGGTGGGTTCTCACGAAAGCAGAGTAGAGGAGGAGAATCACCTCCCTAATGGCCTGCTGGTCAGGCTGCTTTTGATGCAGTCTAGGTTGTTTGACTTTCTCAACTGCAAATGGACATTGCTGGGTTTTGTCTGGCTTTTCATGCCCCAGGACTGCTCTCAATGAGTTCATCTCCCAGTCTGTGCTCATGTCTGGGATTGCCCTGACCAGGCTCATCTTGCACTTAGATTTACTGAACCTCCTGAGGTTCTTGTGGGCCCAGGATTATCGGAGGATTATCCAGGTCCTCCTGGATGGCATCTCATTCTCCTGTTGTGTCATCCACACTGCTCAGCTTCATGTCAGCTGCAAACTTGTTAAGGGTGTGCTCAATCTCACTGTCTATGATATTGATAAAGGTATTAAGAGCACCAGTCTGAAGACAGAGCCCTGAGAGACACCACTCATCCTCAGCCTCCACTTGGACATAGAGCCACTAACCACAACTCTCTATCTGCATCCATCCCGCCAATTCCTTACCCACTGAATCCTCCAGCCAACAAATCCATATCTCTCCAGTTAGGAGATAAGGATGTCATCTGGGACCATGTCAAAGATCTTACAGAAGTCTGGGTCGATGACATGGGTCAGTCTTCCCTTATTGCCCGTTGAAGTCACTCCATCATAGAAGGCCACCAGATTGGTCAGGTATGGCTTACCTGTACATTAGCTAGTCTTACCTGCCAGAGTTGCAGCAAGGAAAGCAATTATTTCAGAGAAAGTGGGATCAAAAGCTTGGCATGGTTTGAGTTTTTAGATTCACTTGGAGTTTTTTCAGGTAAACTGCTCCCCGTATCATAAAGCCCCTTGAGGTGGGTCAAGGTGAAGGCAGTGCAAGTAGGAGGCAGCAGGACAGCTGCTTGGTGTCCCTCCCTCCAGCCCCTCCATGCCCAGCAGCCGTCACAGGCAGCTGCCATGCTTTCCACCAGCCCCACGCTGGGGCATCTGCACGTGCTGGAGCCCACGAGACTCTGGGAGAGGTCATGGCAGTGGCTGGCAAGCAGGACAGCTGAGGGAGGCTGAGGGGTGCTGCTAGCACATGGTGGGCACTGCTCCTGGCCCCAGGTCATCCCCAGCCTGGCAGCATCTCACAGAGGTTCAGTGCAATGCCTTGTAGGAAATGCTGCTTCCCACTCAAGGTTACCATGGTGATGGGGAAACAGGCACTGTTTCAGGCTCTTGGCAGCAGTGTCTGGAGGGAGTGGCCAATGCGTGGGTGAATGTCAGCCCTGCTCCACGCACTCTCACTATAATCGTGTATATGTATATATATGTGTGTATGTGTATATAAATACATATATAAACACTTTTTTTTTGCTAGAAAGCCCTTACGGAACCTGTTTGAGGAAGTAAGTTAACGATTGATATGAACCAGAAAATCAAGAAGGCAGCTTATGTCGGGGAAATCCTAATTTTGGAAAAAACCACCCACTCCAACATTCACCATTCAATACAAGGCAGCATTTAGTTCTTTCCGCTGCTGCCAGCTGTGCAGCAAGCATGGAAGAATCCCGATGCCCAGCACCACAGTGGCGGTGGGAAGGTGGCTCCAGGCTGAAAGGGTCCCCATGGAGCTGCCAGCAGCTCCTTAGCCATGTGCAGGAAAGGACATTTTGCAAACAAGAGGGGCTCTTTAGGTGAAATGCAGGACATCTTGGCATGCCAGTGATCACACAGCCCTTGTGCTCAGCCTGCAATGCTCACAGGACCAGGGAGCTTTCCGCTGTCAAAGAAAGACACATCTCACCACAGTGAGGTTGAAGCACTAACAGTGACTTGCTCCAACACATTGGCTGCAGGCAACTGCATATAAACTGTTCATGTTTGTGACCTATCCCTTTAACTTGCTGTTCAAGAATTATTATAGTGAGATCTTGTCGTTTTTCTTGTTAATTCTTTTCCTGAAAGATGTCTATATATCAGCAGTCACATATACAAGTGACCCTGCAATAACAAAGCAAGTTGTGCTTCAGCAGGAAGGAGACCCTGGAGTAATACCTGGTCTGCAGTGTAGTGATATTTTCCCTTTTGTAATGCTGTGCTCTTCAGCTTTGCTGCAGACTGGATTACTCCAAGGATTTCTCTGATCCAGAATATAGTGAATTATGAGTTCTAAGATGGTTTATTTTGCCTTTGTTCAGGTGATAAATTGGAGATGTGATTAATTTTCCAGTTATTCCAGCATAAATCAAGAGCATCCTGTTGAATGTGCCAGAGTTTTACTGATATTAAGCTCTCCAGACTTTCTGGCCCCAAAATCAATACAAACCCTTGCAATTTCTGTTTGATAACATTCACCTTTGATGTAGGTAATAATTTTTTGTCATTTAATATGTCTCAGTAGACCGTTCCAGGTAAACTAACATAGGATTATGGACTACTCATAGGTTTGAAAGCCACTAAAATCACACCATAAAATAGGAAAGAAAGTAATTGGTCTTATGACAACAGGAATCAAGACCACAAAAGAGAGATACATTTAAGCTTAATAAAAAAGAAATAGTATACATTGTGAATTTTTTTCCCTGATGTTTGTCTTCTTTACAAGTGTAATTTTCTTATAACACACCTCTGAGAGACATTCTCAATACTGTAGGTTTCTACCTAGTAGAAATCTGCAGCTGTTTCAGTTTCTAGAAGAAGAAATCAGAAACACAAGAGAATTCCTCAACTGGAATTTAGCCAAAATTTTAGTAAAATCAGGTGGCAAAATATGTGAAGAATTTAGCAAATTAACACCAAAAAAAAAGAAAAAGAAAAAAAGAAATTACTTTGGCCTAACTCACTGCGTTATGCTTCTCAGATACTGCTGATGTCTCTGAACAGTAGGAGATACTGTGCTCCTGGAATCCCCTCTAGAGCAAGTTGAATTTGGGGCACTCAGACCCTACTGGTTTCGCCTTATATTTGTACATCCTTGGTTTCACTCTATCATGGATGTTTTCTTAGCGTTATAATTGTCAGAGTCACTTCTGTGGGAGTGTCTGAAATACCATGCAAATATGTCAGTTCATATTTAAATTACTACTAAAATTCATTTTGCATGCCCTTGTGATCATTTGCAGTAGTCATCAGTTATTTTTTCCAACTATCTGAGGAGCATTTGTCACTCCACTCTGACCTGTTTCCTCTGTAGGATCAGGTGAAGATTTGGCTTCTATAGAAGAACTGCCAAGAAATAGGACAATGTGTGTCCTCTTTCATCCTCTGCCCCCTTTTCCCAAGGGGGATTAGTGCTGCCTCTGAAGTGATCTTTGATAAGCTTGAGCAGTGAACCTCAACATACATAGCATTGCCTTTTTAGCAGTGCATCACCCCAAATGCTGGAATTGTTTGACAGGTATTTCTGTGATGCTGGGTTCCCTGTGCCACATATCCCTCTTGCTAGGGAAGGATGCCATGGGTGTGTGAGCAGAGTGAGCCCTTACTTGCTTGGTCAACACAGTGAAAAAGCCCTCAGGGCTTCTTGCTGGAGAGACAGAGAGGGGAACAGAGTGAGAGCTGAGGTCTGGGCAGGGATGACTGGGGATCTGAGGGATTTGCAGTGCTGGAAGTTGATACATGCTAAATTACTTGACTGACAGATAGTCAAGGGCATGAGGGGTCTAGGCAAAGCATTCAGAAGTCAAATCCTGCCCAAAAGACAGTCACATGGAACTAGCATAACTCTAGTGATTTTGGAGGCAGTCATTACTTGGGTCTGAATCATGACTCTTAAATTTTTTAACCACTGACTGTTATATACCTGGGGCAAAATGGGATTCTCTATCATTGTGCTGAGTTCCCATTGCAGAGCTTGGCCAAATTTAACATTATGCTTTGCTCCTTTTTTCTTAGAGCTCGCTCTCACCTTGTGTATAGAAAGATCTAAATTTACTAGAGCCTTATCACCTGCTTCAGAAAGAAACACCTTCTTTTTCTCACTGAATCTGCAAGTTAGGTAGCAGTGAACTCCAAACAGCCAGGGCAAGCTGAGTACGCTTGAGATTCATGAAGTCATTATGTCACTGCATCGAATAATTAAAAAATACAGTTCTGTTAGTTACTGTTCCCTGCAGAGTTTTAACTTTAGTTTAATGCTGTGGAGCACATAAACTAAACTCCTTCATAGATTCACTTTGCCTCTTTCTTTTCTAGGTTTCCAATTTTGCTTTGATACAGTTTTTGTATTGTAAAATATGTACCGTAGGGAGGGTGGGAATGTTTTAATCATTCATATTTTATTAAGAATCTTTAATTTGCAAACCAAATGAACATTTCCTTGCTTGAAGATTTGTTTATTGCCACTCAGACTGCATGTAGCACTAAGAGGGCAGCTCGCTGTGTCCAAAGCCTTGTTGTCTCAGAAAACTGTCCTGGATCTGCAAAGGTAATACAAGGCATACAAGGCGAGAGGGGCCTGGGTGGTATCAAACACTCCAGGCTGTCCTCAGTTTCCATCTAGATGGACAATTATCAAATCTGCTTTTGTGGCTTTTTAATGTCTGGAGTATTGTCAGCCTGAACGATGACTGCACGGTAACAAATAAGCACAAGGAAGAGGAAGTGAGCAGTCTGTCTAGTTTGTGGTTTAGGCATAACAAAAACAGATTAAAGCAAGCAGGCAAGCAATATATATAGCTAATTTTGTTAGGGTAGCTATAAAACATATGCAAACCTGTGTCCTGTGGAACTTATAATCTAAAAGCATTCAAAGTAAATTGGATGTTTAAATCTAGTGATCATGATCTGGAGTATTTAAAGGACAATAACTTATATGACACCTCTCTGTGAAGAAATATGTATATTCCATTTTAATAGTCTGATATCTTGTGGTGTAACAGGCAAAAATATTTTGGTAATTTTATATTCCTGATATCCCATTAAATTAATAGGTGACTTCATTCACTCTTTTTCTTGTTGCTATTCAAACTGGTTTATGTTGTTGCTGCAACTGGAAAACTTCCCTCCCACAAGGACATACTTCAGACACTCACCTAACTCGGTATCTAAACAGTCTAGTTTGTCAGGGTGAGCCAGCTCTGGCACATTCATGACCATTTATCTGCTATTGAACTGTCACACTGAAAGTTTACTAATATTTTGTGCTTCACTGCTGTTTTCAATAGCTGTAAAGAGATTCCCATGACAGGCTGTCACTTCTGTCTTCTCACATGTAATTAGTTTCACATGCCATTAAACACAAACAAAAAATGTTTGCTTTTTAGAAATACTCAAGTTGGTGTTCTGTTTGAGCCACAAGTGGAAGCAAAACCACTGGATATCTTAAAAGCATATATTTCAAATCAGTGAACTGTTCCAAAAGAACTATCACATTGCTGTGTGTTGTACAGCATATCAGAAAGGCAATGCCTTGAGCAAGACAGAGATATCAATTAAAAGCTGCTTCATTACAGGATAAGACCCTGATGAGGCATCCCTCAGTTAAAAGACAGCATGGAAGTCTCCTTTGATCACACATGGGCTCTCTACAAATGCACTCTCCAGTCCTATGAAAAGTCAGTCAATAACTTTTACTCTTCTGCTGGAGTTTTTACCATGTTTTCAGTGTGTTTAGCTTTGCAGAGCAACACGGAGCTTTAGACATTACTTCTGAACCTGAAGAATAGAATCTAAGCTGTCAATAGTGTAAAAGAGAGGGGCTAATTTAAAAAGATTCCTCATTGAAGAAAGAGTTCCCTACTCAGCTTCAGAAGACAAAGCTCATCTGAACTGGCACTATTATGGCTTGCCTCTGCTCACAGTCATGCAGTTTGGCTCTGCTCTCACTCACACAGTATCTCTAGGACAGAGAAAGCAGATATGGGTAAAAACAGTTATAAATGCAAAGTATTTACTGGAGATTTGGCTTGAATTTAATGTATTCTCCTGTCTCTCTCAAGTGTTGCTATTCTTTGCCTTTCTCATTTCCCATGCCTCTCTCTGAAGAACTGTCCCAGATAAAAATTCCCTCTTGGCATCTGTATTCTGTGGGGCAGTGCAGGATCTTGTCACCTCCTTTCTGTCTCCCCCTTCCACTCTGACAGCAGCAGCCTCTGGTAGAGAAAGATACGGTATCTGCAACTTCCACTGTTAGTGGCATTATTAAGTATAAACTCTTTTCCACATTAAGGATACCACAGAGGCAAGGAAGGAAAGAGAGAGTGTGGATTCTGCTGTTGCAGGTGTAGGAAATGCTGCTGCAACAGGAGATTATTCATATTTGAGCAGCATCTTCAAATCCAGTAGGCTTTTGACAGCCTGCTTGTAGAAAGAAATGCTGAACCTTTTCTGGGTATTAATTATTCACCACTACAGAATGATTTAAAACACATGTGAATTCTCTTAGCAAGCAATCCCTAGTAAATATATATGCTGTGAAATCCTGGGTTGGTTGTGTTGATGGCAATATTTGTAGAGATTTCAAGGGGCTAGAATCTAACCTGGACTACTCCATTTAGTCAAGATAACTTGGGCATCAGCACCTCCAATAAACTAATTATCATATTTGTATAGGACTTTTCATGTGTTTTAACTCCTCTGTCTAAGTACTCATAAAGCTCCTATCACTACTGCATGCAAATGTGATGTAGATCTTATATAAAATCAACTTAGTGGAACTATTCTTTATTTACAATGGCATCAGTTAAATCAGAACTGAATCTTTCAAATGTGTCTCTGCAGAGTGCTTTGAGCATTATTCAGAGCATTGTAAAAGAATCACAAACAAAGGTGTTTCTTACTGGAAGTTGAATGGATTTACTGAACTGTGCAGTGTAAACACAAACACCTTACAACTGGGGCATGTTCCCTCAGACTCACTCCAGTCCTGGGTACAGAACAAGGTGAGATAAGTAACATGAATGGAAGGTCTTATTTATTCTTCTGACTTGTTGCAACAGAGAGAATTACTAGAGAGTGTGTTGAGGGACAGTTCTCTTAAAAGGATTGTCTTGAGAACGTTTTAACACCGATAAAATGGTGACTAACATTTCAGAGCTGTAATAACACAGCAGAAAGGCCACTCCTTGGGAATCCGTCCAACAGAGTGAGAATGAGCTACAGAACACAGGAGGAAAAAACCTGCAAAATGAAGGGACAAGAACTAGCAAGAAATACTAACTCTTAATACATGAGGAATAGTCCTCTGTCCCTCATGTCAAAACCCATGCTTCCTCCACAGGCCAGTCAGGATGTGCGAGGGCTATGTGTCCCTCTTTGTCCTTTACGCTGCTCTGTGGCTGCCCTGGCATTCCGTGCAAGACCAAAGGTGAACTGACGTTTGGAAGAAATTAAATAGGTGAGGGCTGCACAAAATGAGTCCCAATCTCCTCCTGCTGCAGCAAGTCTCTCCCTCCCCGAGCCCTCAGCGCTCAGTGAGGCAGCATGCTTCTAATTCACCAGCTGACCTGTTCATGGCCACCTGAGCTGCCAGTGCCTTTGCTTAGCACCCCTGCTGCCACTTATGCTGTGAAGGAATATAAATCTCTCCTGCAGTGTGTGAGAGCTTTTAACCTCCAGTTTGCACAATTACAAATGAAAATCCAAGGGGAAGGGCAGAGGGGGATGTGAGAACAGCGCTGGAAGAAAGAAGGACAATCTTTAAATCCTTAGCAGCCATGCTTTGAGCTTGCCCTACATGACTGCAGCGTACGGAGTTTGTAGGGCCTCCTACTGTAGGAGTCTGCTGTCTTTGGGATGCGATACTTAATATGGTGAGTACACACACACACACACACACACACACACAGGGCTGACTACTTGTACCTGCTAAGGTTCTGACTTGGCCTGTTCACAGCTACAAAATCAATAGGGCTCGTGTCCCAGACAATTTGAGAGTGGTTTTATTTTGTTTCCTGACTACCCTCCTTACTAGTTTTAATTGGAAGAAAGCTTTTTTCTTTATTTTAATTGTCTACCCTAAACTGTAACAGTAATTTTCTGTGTGTTTCACTGTCCTCAGAGATGTTCCAGAACAAATGGTCTCCAAACCTTAAATACATCCATTACTGTGTAATTCACCTACCATTTGTCTCTGGGTAGGTATTTTACCTTCAACCTGCTTTGGGCTTTTAGCAGGAAAGTGGAAGTCTAAAAGTCTATCCAATGGTCTGGTTCTCAAGGGGTTTTTAATTCTTTTTTCTTTAATGATGTTTTCTTACTTCATGCATTGACATTATTTATAAGGATGACAAGAAAATTTCCAAGCCATCAAATTTTAAACTATTGATTTAAAAAAGCCCAAACATCCCTGAATATAGTTTAACAGTAGCCTAATACCTGCTAGCTAAATGCCTATCGGTGTCTCCCTCAATGAAACAGAGAGAGGGATTTTAACAGCCTAGTTAAGCTATTGGAACAGATGCTGCAGTTGTGAGGCCTGAAGCTGTGGACAAGCTCTGCCAGTCATTTCTGCAATGGAAACATCAGTCAGTCCACAAGTACAGACACATTAGCATGCTTCAGCTGAGAAGCTGTCAGTGCACTACTTTCAGATAATACCCTCACTTTTTGCTTTTTGAGCTTCCAGTTGGCCTTGACTGCACAGTTCTGTATAAAAGTTATATGTATATATTAGTACTTAAATGTTTCTCAAAAAATCCCTGGAAATGGACTGTCCCTATTCTGCATCATTTGCTTTGGGGATTCCTGGTGCATAGAAGTTTGTCTTTCTCCAGTAAGCTGAAATGAGTTCTTTTATCCTAAAATATCTACTGATGTGGCTAGTGGCTGAGAAACAAGAGCAGGCATCTCTTCTGAAAGGTAGCAAATAACAGAAAGGGGCTGTGTACCAGCAGTACAGGGCAGAAAGACACCTGTGAGTTTCACCTGTTCATCTCTGGGGCATGTGTCAGCTCTGCCCTGCAGTGGACAATCTCTAGGCTTGAGCAGTAACCAGAGCATTAGAGCACGGTCAGACCTTGACATTGTTAGCAAACCTGCCTTGTGGTACTTTCAGGTTACCCCATCAGTGAGTGTTGCACAGCCTGTTGGGTCACTTCATGGATTTGTTTCTGCTGCATGAGAGAGCTGGTTTCCCCTTGTTAAGTTTCTGCAGCTACCAAGTACCAATGGATCTGCCTCTTTTGGGGGCTTTGCAAAATGGATTATCAAAAATACATTCCTGGCCGTGTTGCAAACAACAGACCACTTTCTTTGTAATAGTAGTGATGGGTGATTCTTAGCAAATGAGTATTTTACAATATTACAATATAATTTGACAAGTTACTACATGTGGACAAATGCAGTACATGCTGTCCTTACCTGTGACTGAAGTATGAGGCCAAAAGGAAGAATTTAGAAAATATCTGATAGCAAACAGGATGGACTAAGGCAGACTACCAGAAAAAAACCCCAGAGGATGTAGAAAAGGAACTGCTCAAAAAGTTTTAGGAGCTTCTTATTTCCACAAGTAGAGCAGATAAATTGATGTAGGCAGCAGCAAGCTGAAAACATACAGGTTTGGAGGAATTTTTCCAACTCATAATGTTCTACCTGGAAGTGCAAATTATAAATTCTTGAGAAGAAGCCCTGTACAAAGCTGTTCTAGGTGACTGTTAGCAGAACAGTTACCCAGGACTCCAGTCTGGAAGAAGTTATGTAATACAGCAAGTTGGAGTAATCTGATGATAACCACATAGATTGATGAGGCCATGAAGGATGAACCTATTCATGTTCACATCAGGATACTGTAGCAATAGTGTTGAGAGACTTGGCAACTCTGACCCATCCTTCATAAAAAGTTGTTGATAATAGCACTGGACCAAATGAAACCAATTACTCAAGTGACGAGTGAGGTGAAGTTTAAAGAGGTTATGACTGGGTCATAACATGATTATGATAATGAAATATCAGGTGTGCTTTCAGTAGCATCTTTCATTACAAGAATAACATCTCTTTAAATGTATTACTCTGAATAGGAAATTACAGTGCCTATCTCTGGAAGGACAAGTGGTTTGGTGTGCTGTGGGATGTTTCTCGGTTGGATGGTTGGGACGGATGGAGACGAGAGATCTCTGAAGTCCGGTTTTAGAGCATGAGGTTTATTGCTCAGGGCTTGGGTATAGGGGGCCTGCTTAAAGCAGCCAGCCGCTGCTAGAAGCAGGCCAGAAAGCGTGAAGCAAAGGAGAGAGAGGGTAGAGAAGAAGTGCAAGAGAGTATGTAAGAGATGTAAGAGAGCTAAGAGAGAGTGTGTAAGAGAGGTAAGAGAGCAGGTATAAGAGAGTATATGCAGGAGAGCGAGGTTCTTGCTTACAATACAATAAATCTTCTTCTGTGTTGAATATTCTAATTTTCATCAACCAATCTAATACAAGATACAAATCCTATAGCATTTACATACAGCCTATAAGAATCATTGCATTACCATACTGTGTTATATTTTAAACCCTAAAAACTATTCTTTGGACCCCTTCTGCCAAGCTAGCAGGGTCTGCTTTAACCCTTGGACCTGTCTGCTAGCAGAAGGTATTGTTCAATCAAAGGGGATTACCTTCAGTTGGCCAAACCATTGTTTTCCAGTTGTTCAGCGACTAAGGCCTGGTATCTCAAAGTATGCTTTCATTTCAATGTCACTTATAGTTTCCATATTCTCAGCATCTTTTGCCAGGGAATCATATTTATAAGGCTTTCTTGTTTCATTTTCCCCAACAGTGTGCCAAGTTCAGAGCATTGAGGCACTACCCATCAGCTGAAAAACTATGTGCAGGTACCTAAGAAGTAATGTGCACTACCTTACAATATACCTGTGAAGCATGCTCTTGGATTGAGTGTTATTTACAAGTCTGATTCCCTTGCCTTTGCCCTTAAAAGGGCAAAATACCTTTTTGCCATAGGAATGTATTTTTAACATGTATCAACTGGAATTGAGTGAGGATGATAAAATATACAGCTAAAATAAATAATTGAGACAGACTAATAAATAGTAGATAGTAAAACTTCCATGCTAGGAACAGTATCACCTACCTGGCGATTTCAAAACCCCAAAGGAGCCATAACAGGGTATCCCATTTTTGAGTCTCAAAAAAACCCCAGCTGATACACAAAATAGACCTGCCACATACGGTATATATTATTTCCAAGTATATCACTCAATCTGCCTAGATTTTTATCTAGTTCATTCTTTCTGCAAAATCTTTCTGAAGAAATGTCATCTGATGAGTTTAGGTCACCTCTTGTTAGCATGTGCTGAGTCTGTTTCTCCAAGTTATATTCTTAGTCAACCAGTGATGACTGTCTGGATAGCTGAAGTTGAAAGTTTGTTAATAATGGTCAATCAAACAATAGCAATTCTGTGCCTGCACAGAATGAATATATAAGAACTGCCATTTTGGTGTATGTGTTTGGGTATTTGAAATAACTAATCCTTATTCTATTCACTGGAATGTCACAACTCCCTGAAGTAAATCTGCCAGTAAACTGTGCTTTGTGTTAGTAGCAGTCCTTCAGTGGAATGGAAATGTAAAGTGCTTTGTGTGTGTCCGGCAAGCCCACTTTGGAAGTTGCACAGAAGTGATGATTAGTTCCTCCTTGATTTTTTGTGTGACTTGTCATCTCTTCTGTGAATGAGGTATGGAATGAGAGAACCTTGTTGGCATGTTTTGAAGGAACAGAGGAACATGAAAATTACCAAAACAGATTATATTTTCAGTCCTTCTAAGCTACCATCCTATTTTTGACAAACCCATGTATCAGGCATTTCGTATAGAAGTGAAGGGGACAGAAAGGCACTGTAGGAAAATGAGAGTTTAATTCTAATCTGGATTTGCAGTAGTAAGTTATTGGCATCAAAATTAAAGTATGAATTTAATTAAAAAATCCACAATGGTCCTAGCTTTACATTTTGGTCACAATTTAGTATTTTGTTTATGTATAACAAACATTGTTATACGTAACAATGTATAACATACATTGTTAACCTAATAACAAAGATAAATATTTTAAAATGTGTGTGTGTGTGTGTGTGTGTGTGTATAATACTAACTTTCATATGGATTTTACATTTCAAATTCCGAGAGATGTCTCCAGGATGCTTGTGGAATACTGCACCTTGGACTTTGTTGGCAGGAGAAGGCCTTGGAAGGTAGAGGGAAAAACGACTGGCAGCCAGTGGAAACAGTTTTATCCATTCCTGTCTAAGCTAAACAGGGGAGACCTTTTAAAGCAGTGGGCTTTAAAAAGCTAATCAAAAAGTCCTTCCAATTGCAAATCCCAAATGAAAATTGACACTAATGCTGCATATTCAGAAAGCTGGCATTTGTGAGAGACTTCTGTTGCTGTTTTCAATTGAAAGAGGTCAGTCCTTTACTCATTTGTTTGGTGTTTGTTATAATAACTGTAATTATGAGGCACTACTGTGATAATTTAATGTAATTTAGCAAGTAATTAGTGAACAAAAATACTGCACAATAATTCTTCCATGGAGCCATGCTGCTAGTAAGTAGTGGCATTCAGTGACATCTTTCCTGTCATTTTTCCTCATCACGCTTCTGTAGCCTATAGTATTTTCACTTGTCTTGCTTTTTTTTCTTTTTTTTTTTTTTAGAGTACAAGTATCATAGCAGAGATACTGAAATGAGATCTGCAAAAATTGCTCTGCCCTTTGGCAAAGAACACTAACTTATTCATTATCCAGTGAGTACAGCTTTAAAAAGAGTGTCCTCTCAAAGCTTCATTGTCCTTTCCATGCTCCGATGATGCTCAATAATGTCATCACTGCTGATTCCAGGGAAAAATACTTCTATCAGTGGGAGGGGGAACAGTAATTTCAATAGGCTTTTCTGGTGCAAACTCCTTTCAGTTGATCTCTAATACAGGAGACAATCTCTGATGTTTTCTCTTCATGTGGAGGAGGAAAGGCTTGAACTGTGGTGTATTGGGACCACTCTGCATGCACACCGGAGAAAACTCAGACGATGCAGTTGACACATGTCACAATCACAAAGCTGAAGTAAAAAACTAAAAAAGCTCTCTTTTGAAACCCTCCTAAATATTAATGTGGCTATGGAAGCACTATTTCGTATACCTCTCAGATCCAGTATCTGAAGCAACTAGTTTTCCAGTCCAATAGGTTATCCTAAATCAGATTTTAAAATATAAGGACTTCCTTAAACTCACGTTTAGCCTTAAAGAAGGTTTATGGGAATCTTACCAACATGTATAGATAGATACCTGATGCAAGGGAATGAAGACAAGAGAGCAAGACTCTTTTCTGTATTGCCCACTGACAGTTCAAGAGGCAATGGACACATATGGAAATGCATAAAATGTTCAAAACACAAGAAAACAGGTTTTTTGCTGTGAGGGTGGCCAGGCGCTGGCACAGGTTGCTCAGAGGTTGTGGGTCATTGATCTGTGGAGGTATTCAAAACTCAGATGGATGTGTTCCTGAACAACCTACAATAGCTGACCCATCTTGAACAGAGTGGTTGGGCTGATGGGCACCTGCAGCTAAAGAAAATTTGAGGAGAAAGGAAAAAGATATCCCAGGACTAGGGTGCCCATAGCCAGATGTTGACTGCATTAATAAAGAATGGGGACAGCACCATATTTGCCTCTGCACTGTGATCTTATTAGCATGCCTGAGTGCTGGGCGGGTATGAGTAGTCCCCCCTTTCCACAAATCTTTTTTCATCAGCCGCATTCAAAACCTTTCATTCTAAATCTGAACCCTTATGGTCCTGCCCTTTCTATATCAGCCTATTATATGGGGATGTGGCTAATCCCCAAGCCCTTGACCTTTAGTGATTTGTACTGCTGTCAAGACACATTATACAGCTTTCCAAACTGCTCTGCATTACAGAAGAAAATGTCCACGGTAGGGTTCTTTTGTTTAAACCACCAGGCAACAGGCATCAGTTTCATGATGCAAACATTTTCTTATTTTTCTTCAAGGGAAGCAAGCCCCCCCTGCCATTGCTTCCCCAGAAGAGTTTCAGTATGAAAAACAGAGCTGAGAAGCTTGAGTAGGTGCAGGAGAGCTGTTTGCAATTTGCAAACCAATGAAGATTATTTTATTCCTGCTGGGACAGAAGCTGAGAGGAAAATGTGAGCTTAGTATTAATACTTAGGAAGGTGATGGCTTGATTTTTCAAAGAAAAAACATAATTTTTGAAGTGACCCATGGCTTTTAAAAAAAAAAAAGGGTTGCTGGGGTTTAGGAGCAACTGTACGGTACTCAGGGACCTCAACTCTGCTCTTCATGGGTTTTTGATAAGTCACCTATGAAAAGGTGTAGGAATTAGAGGGTGTTCTCCCATTAGCCACAAAAAAAGCAGATGCAGCATGCATGCAGTCTCCCATCCTCAAGGTTCCTTTATTCAGAGATTTAACCTTAGCATAGCAGGGACAGTTTCTTCTCTTTGCCAGTTCAGTTCTTGTCTTTTTGAGGACTTGGGCACGTGTCTTAGCTGGACTAATGGGAGTTTTGAAGTGGACTGAAAATAGCAACTAATTCACAACCAACAGTGATGACTTTCAGCCATCAGCCTAAGCTATATTTTGATATGGAGTTAGGACATGAATGTATTAGAAATTCCCATAAAAGAAAAGGTTTTAAAAGTGTTTTCTTCCGAGATTTACCATGTTCTACTTAAGGATGCCATTCTTATGCCAAAGACAGATTTCATACCAAATTTTCTAGCTATTACCTGTAAGAATCAATTTCTTACATCAGCTTGCCAATAGGAATAGTTACTTTTCATGCTAAAGATTAACATCAGATATCTTAAAAGGACTGTATCTGTAAAAATAATCTTAGCCTTACATGCACAGTGATATCCTCTAAATTAACAAGTGCAACTCAGGAAAGAGATCTTTGGGTCACATTTGTTATTTTTCTTAAAACTGCATCTCAATAGCCTTTGCATAAATTCATAGGTGCTGATGCATGGAGTAGCATCTACTTGCAGCTGTGATCCTTCAACCTGGCAAAAGGAATGATGGGATCCAGAGGCACACTAACAAGGGTAGCTGGGGTGATGATACATGAGGAACAGCTCTTTGCATGGAGAATCAAACAGCCTCTGGTTCACTGCTTTCAAACAGAGATGACTGGGGTAGAGTTGAAAGGTTTAACATTGTCACAGGTGTTTTGGAGAAAGTGAGTGGGAAATGATTGTTCGCTAGTCCTCACAATACAAGTTAGCTAATGATGTTACCTCTTGGCAGATATAAAACAAACAACATGAAGTCTGTTTCCCCCACACAAGAGTTCCAATATTAAAACAACGAGACTCATTGCTATGAACAGTTGTGGAGGGCAGAAAGTTCAGAAAAAAAAAGTTCAGAAAGTGATAAGACAACAAGGGTAGGTCTGTCACGGCCTATCAGATATCAAACCCCAGATATCAAACAGCCTGAAGCTCAAAAAGTTCCCAACAGGCTCCCCACTGAAGATGAGAGGCTCCTGCTGCAAAGGGATCATTCTGTCCACACCTCACTTTGCTCTTTCCTGAGCATCCTCTCCTGACAGCTGCTGGAGCCTGTAAGGGATAGATTGTAGACAGACCTATAGTCAGACCTGATCTACAGTTATCTGTCGGGTTTACCACCCATGATGTTAAGCATGTCTATAGATGTTACACTCCTGATAGCCTGGACAGAAATTCACAGCAACAACAACATGAAGTCTGAAGCCAAACATGCACGTGAGTCTTATTTTGCCACTGTAAAAAGTCGTGCTGTGTTTTCTGCATAGTGTCACAGCTGAACCACGTGGGTCACATTTCACAGGGATTTCTCTCTACACTGTTGTGTTTTGTAACAATATTGCAAGGATTTCCAACCAGTGAAAAGATAGTTTTCTTGCATTCCCTTTTGCTGCTGGCCTATCCACCCACGCTTCCCTTTACTGGTTTTTTAACAGTTGAGACCTCTCCTTCAGCACTTCTCTCAGTCCCTGGCTTCGCCAGCTCCATTCATGCCAAGTAAATACGAGTTTCAAAAAGGAGAGATCTGCTTGGCAAAGGGAAAGGTAGGGCAAAGGGGCAGAGACAGTTGGAAAGGGTACCTCGTCAGGGTAATCACCCACCCAGCTCCAGCCACATTCCCTCCTCGTGCCTCATGCCTGTGTTTCCAAGCTCATTTGTAATCCATTGCAACAGCTCTCAGTCTTTCCTGTGCTTCGCATTTGCAAATCAGTCTGCCTGTCTAGAGCCATAGCGAATGCTTTCAGCCAGCTCCTTTCACCCCTGTCAGCCGTGCTGACTAGATGAGTAGACTCAGGAGTCAGGCAGGACAAGCCGACGTGACCTGCTGTGAATCAGCTGCAGACAGGCTCCGTCTGAGGGGACTAGAAACTCTCTCCAGCAAAGCTTGCCACGGCAATTTAAGACTTTACCATCTGCAGCTCCCTCTTTTTTAAGACTTGCTATTTCATAATGGAAGAGAAGTACTTTCTCCTACCTTAACTGACTTGCTCCTCACTCCCCTCGTCAGCTTAAGCCAGCACTGAAAGTTGAGACAGCGGTCACACTGACACAGGGCCACTCCTTCTGTCTCTGACACAGAACAAGTGCTTAGTCTGCCACGAGATAGCCCTCCCGTTTTCTGTGTTCATCAGGAAACTGTCACATATGCAGATGTGGTCTTTGCGGAGAAATAAGTGACTTTTTTGGTTTTGTTTTTCACTATAATTAACTCAACAGAGACAAGATATGTTTGTTTTGCTTTGAGAGCTACAATGGGCAATGTCAACTCTAGAAACAGCTGCTGGCTGCAGCTGAATTAATTTTTTTTCACTCCCCTCTCCTCTGGAATATGTATACTAAGGTAAAGCAGCACATTTTGTAACTGAATCTCAGTTTTACTAAATTTTGTCTGTGAGCAGAAATCCTGAAAAAGCCCTTTAAATCATAAAAGTATTTTGTTGAGATGCTTTCAAATATTCTTTTAATTAGCAGCAATATTTTATTTAGAAATTTTCCTTACTGTTTTAGGGGCTCGAACAAAGCATTCTGGGTAATTTTTCTGCTTCTTTGAATTGATAAAAAAAATTCCCCCACATTTTGGGTTGCACAAAATGTCTGTGTTATTTGATTGTAGTTGACATGAATTCCTAACACAGATTCAATTTTATTAATTTTTTTTTTACATGAAAGAATCAAAACATCAGTTATTAGCACATCTCACATTGCATCTTGCCTGTTTGTTTCACAGTAGAGAAGATACTTTCCTTTGCTTCATTACATCCTATTTGATACAGTCTTCCTGCCTTGCCCTGACAATTCCTCTGCCTCCTCCTGGCTGTCCTCACTTCTCCAGGCCTTTCTGTTGTATCCTTCTGCTCTATGTAGGTCACTACTGCACTTCCCTGAAGTCTCCCCTTGTCGTTTCTGAAATGAGATGCTTCATTAGTCACTCTCCAGTCTTCTGGCATTACTGACTTCTGCAGTCAGCTTGCAGACACCTCTGCTAGTGGCTGTCTTCCTCCTCTTGCTACTTGCCCTACAGAAATAGTGCCAAACACATTCATGAGTTAGAAACTCTGGGGAATGCCCATTAGTGTGCAATGGGTTTCTCTTGGGTGTGCTTCACACTCTGAATCCTATGGAACCTCATTATGTTTCTTTTCTATTTAGATGCTCAACATAGCTAATATTTGAGGAGGACAGATGCAAGGTTTTAACATTTTTTTTAAATTCCTTACATTGCTGTATTATGGGGTAGACTGAGGAGATTTGCAAATGAGAAGCAGCTCTATGCTTCCAGCTCAAATGGCTCTTACTTTGCCCTAAGAAAAAGTAAACTAAATGAAGAGGAAGAGAATTATGTACATGAGTCTGTGCGGCTCCCTGCCCCCTCCAACAGGAGCACTGAAAACAAACAAGACACAACGTTTGTCCACTGCTGGGAAGAGGCATTGCAAAGGTAGGAAAGAGGGAGAACAAAGCGTGCGTGTTCCAGAGTTCTGCACACTATCACCAACAAATAAACCTGGCAGCGTCTTCACTGTCTGTAGGAGTATGCTCCATACAGCTAATCCCCGCGTCCTGAGTTGCCATCTGGAGTATGCCACGAGCAGGTCTGTGTAGCAGAGGTGTTGCAAGCCTGCGACAAGCCAGGCAGTGCACCCAGGGCCTGCCAGCAGCCACGGGCTGTTCTTGCTCAGTCACACTTGTAGCCTAATACACAAAATGTACCCAGTGAAGGGCAATCGCCCCTTGGGAGAGGTCTCCTGGAACTAAAAGCCTGACTGCTATCAGCAGTATTTCTCTCACGGAGTTTGGGAGTAGGATGGTCCTCAGCACACTGCTTGGAGCACCACAGGCACCCTATGCCGTGTAGAAATGGCTACAGGAAGTAAAAAATGCTGAAATCCAGTGAGAGGATGCTTGCCTGGCCTTCATTCCCTAGCACAGTAGGGACCAAAGGCCGTGTGGCAGCCAGGGCTGGCAATTGCCCTGTTACCCACCCCCAGTGCACATTGCTCCCCATCACACACAGTCTCTGTCAACTGCTCGTTTCAGACAGCAGCATCCTGGCATCCCCTCTCACCCTATGTGCTGGCCCAGGGCCCCTGGCAGAGCCGCAGCAGCTCATCTGGAGAGCCCCATGGCATTCCTCCACCTCTGCCAAACCCAGGGGCCATGCCCCCCATCCAAGCATCAGGGGCCCCACATTGCTCCTGCACTCTTTAGCAGCCACAAGGCTTTTGGTGAGGGGTGGGGGTCATATGCGGGCTCTTCACAGCTATTGCTGTTTCTGCTTCTGCTGGATGACACGGGTTTTGTCTCTCCTGTCCTTTCCTAGCTTCATCAGTGTCCTAATTGTGCTCAGCTCTCTTTTATGGCAGGCACGTGTAGGCATGTGCAAATTTCCTGACTCCTGGAAAAGCTCTGTATTAGAAAAGGGGAAAAATGGCTCTAAAAGTGCAGCCAAGCCCTGGAGGCTGTAACCATGCAGGACTATTTGTCTCCCATTTTTAGGCTCTTTACTGGGCTGTCAGAGCAGCAACAGCTCCTGGCATTGGGGGTGCTTTCCACCCAGTGATCTCAAAGTTGTGTGCTGAGAGTCATAGACTCACTTACTGCACTCCACGAACACGGGGAAGGAAGAACAGAGATGTGACATGATCTCCTGCCTGTCCTGCCTTGCTCCTGTCTCTCCCAACAGCTTCAATTTCTCACCACCTTTAGACTAGAGCCCTTGTATCACACAAGAAGTAGAAAATCATCCGTTAATCCTTCTGTTTTTCTGTCAGGAGCTGCTATGTTTGCTCAGGCAGGGATGCATTTGCTTAGAAAGGCAAGTGCTGCCTATTGGCAGTGAGCACCCTCTCTTCTGCCCCTCTCTGGAGGGCTCTCCCCATGGGGATGCAGCAACAGCCTCCTGCTTGCTGTCCATCAGTGGTAAACTGGCAGATGGGTCACCCGCTGCTCCAGAACCAAAGCACCAGCCCCCTTTGTTGACATTAACCTAAATAGTGAAAAGTGCACCTTCTGTTTGTAAAGAAAGAGAGAAAAGGCAAAAGTTTGGGTCATGTGCTTCCCCGCCTCTCCCTCCAATGGCTTTGATCCATTTTGGGCTTTGGTCCAAAAGCTCATTAAAAGGAAAGTACAGCCAAGTATTACTCCGAAAGAGAGGAAAAAATGGCTCATCCATCAGGAGAAAGAGAGTGTCAGATACAGGTTGCTAATTTGCTCTCCCTAGGGAGATCTGCTTCTTTTTAACCAGAAGAGTGTTTTTCCACAGACGGATGCTGACTCAGCCTGACTCTTTCTTACCCTGGGTTTCTCCCTTTCCTGGCAAGATCTCAGTGCAGACACCTCCCTTGCCTGTTGATCTCTGAAGTGCTGGATGGGCACTGCTTGAGAAAGAGACCAATGCATGGATGGCACCTAGGAATCTCTTGAAACACTTGAAATGTGACAAATAGATGCATCCTGTAATAGCAGAGTGTGGCAAATAAGGAAACTCAAAAGAGAGAAACCAGTCTGAATCATAATTCTATTACTGTTAGTCTGGAGAAAAGGATGCTGAGGGGAGACCTTATTGCTCTCTACAACTACCTGAAAGGGGGTTGTTGTGAGGTGGGGGTCAGTCTCTTACCCAAGTAACAAGCAATAGGACATGAGGAAATGGCCTCAAGTTGTGCCAAGGGAAGTTTACATTGGATATTAGGAAAACTTTCCTCACAGAAAGGGTTGTCAAGCACTGGAACAGGCTGCCCAGGAAAGTGGTAAAGTTGCCATCCCTGGAGGTATTTAAAAGTGGTGTGGGTGTGGCCCTTAGGGACATGATTTATTAGTGGACTTGGTAGTGTTAGGTTAACTGTTGGATTCAATGACCTTAAGGATCTTTTCCAACTGAAATGATTCTGTGATTCTGTAAGACCCAAGTATAGAAAAATAAGGCATGTTTTTTTAAAAAATCATTTTTCAAGACAAAACTAGTTACATCACTGGTACTACCCCAATACTCAGGGCAAGGACTGTAGAGGAAGCTAGATGAGGATGCAAATGTTGCATGACAACAAGGAAATGGGGTGGTTTTTTGTGTAAAAGTCACTCAAAAGCCTTTTGAGCAGAGATTATTGAATACGCTGATTTGCAGTGTTGCTAGGAGCACTAGGGATATGACAGAAAAGTGGAAGAAAGGTGATGTACTAATATTTAAAATCCATAAATGAGATGTCCTTTCATGACCTTTGATTCCAGGCAAAGTACTGGAACAGCTGAATAGAATTGTTTATTAAAAATGAAGGAAGAGGGGCTTAATAAATGCCAAACATTGTCAAACTAACCGGAGTCCCTTTCTTTGCTGAGATAATGTTTGGTGGTTAAAGGTAAAAATATTTGCATGTTTAAATTTAGTTTTGAGCCAGGCATTTTCTTCGAAAAAACACAATGTTTTGATTAAAAAACCCAAAATTATACATAATTCAAAGTGGAGCATGTTCAGTGGGCTGGAAAGTGACTCACAGAGCTCCTGTGTAATTGTAACTAGGGAATTGTTGTTTGGCCGGCCTGTTTCCAGTTGGGTCATCAGCAGGAGGAGGAATCTTGCCTCTTCTCCTGCATTAACTGTGGCATGTGCTCTGCATGTGTGTGCTTTTGTGTATGTGTGTGTGTGTATGTATGTATCCTTTTTCTGGTGGGTTTGCATCTGTCTGCAAGGGGCTGTTCCTTGATCCCACATCTTTAATGGCTTTATCAATAGTCTGAAGGGCATCAACATGACCCCTGTGCTGATCATATTTGCAGACAATATAGAAGTTGGAGCCTGGTGAAGAAGGAGGATATTTCCTTAATGAGACAATGCATCTTAGACTGCTTGGTAGGATGGGTGCAACAGGAAACGTCTGCTTGGCAAATGCACTGGAAGTCCTGGCCCACTGTGCGAGTTGTTGGGAGCCTTGCCTCTGGTTAAATCAAGCTTTCTCTGGCAGGTGCTCCTGTCAGGAACATACCATTTTAGGGCTCCTTAGTGTGGCAGGTGAGAGCACAGGAACAGCAAAAGTGAGGAAGGTCCATCTCAACAAACTCAGCCTGGAAATAAAGTCCAGGTTTTTCACAATCAGGGGAACCTCTCCTTGCCGTGACTTGCCAAAGGTTGTGGTCACTGGGTGCACAACATCAGGATAGGGCATTTTTCCCAAATGCTGTGCTCATGTTCAATTTGGGTTGATTCAAGGAAGGCCTCTGGTCTCTAGTGGTAGTTTTCATGTCCTTTTCATCTGAGAACTCCATGAATTTTTGCCACTGAAAATGTAGATCCCTTAGAAATGTCATTTATGTAGGTTGTAAGACAGTTGTTACTGAAGTTGCTTTATTGAAGTTGACCTGTTTCGTCATCTTTTCTATATTTTAGGAGATAGTCTATGTGGGAACTGTAGGTGAGCTGTCACAGGGTAACCCTGGAAGTCTTGCCTAGCTCATCCAAAAACTGCTACTTGTACTGACTTACTCTCCAGAGAAAGATCTATCCTCTAGTACAGCATTAGTCAGCATTCTCCTGTGTTTCAGCAGTTGCTATTTTTAAGTCATTGGAAGGACGGCAGCTTTAAGAAATACCATTTGAGTCATAGGAAAATTGAGCAGGGGTCAAGTCTCATTGTCCTGAGTAGGAAGTTGCACTCCCACTTCCTTCCTGCCTCTTTCCAGAAGAGCTTGGTAATCCTCTCCTCCAGTCTTTCTGTCATTGAGCTGCCTGGGGACTGAAACCTGCCCCGGCTCCATCAGGAACCTGTGAAGCACTCCCCAAAATGACCTCTCCCAAACTCCACTAGCTGCATCTTTTGGTGAAGCTACAGTGTATCACTAAGATTTTTTGTGAAATCTTGGATACTCAGCCTCATCCCATCCCTTACTCTGTGTGTCATGGCTCCTGGAGAGGTGAGAAAGAAAGTGCCCCCAGCTGTGGGAGGCTGGGCTGAGGGCCCAGAGGGTGGTCTGGAGCTGTCCATGGCTCTGCCCTGCCAATAGCACCTCTTCCTACAGGGCCACCATGCCTGAGCAATGGCTATTTGACCACCTTTAATTATTATTGGGTTTACTGCAAGTTGAGTGTTTACTGCTTAATAAACTGATGCATAATACAGGGAACTATGATTTAATTCCATTTTGCAAATGGGGGAAGTTTAGGCCTGTTCCTGTAGGTGACACCACTGAGGGTTGTGGCAAGAAATGGGCTAATTCCAGGTTACCAAGGAGGAAAAGGCTGAGGATACATTCATCCCAGCACAGCTGGATGCGTGCATGCTTCATAAACAGCACTGGAGGCAGCGCTTCCTCTCTTCAGCACATGGAGGAAGGAAACTCTGTGGTGTTAACGTAGGGTGGAAGGTAGTGCTGGCTCACAAGCCGCAGGGAAGATGTGACTCCACATATGTCACGGAGTGAGGCCAGGAGCTGTGCCAAGGGAGTTTCCAGTGGTGATTGCTACTGAGCCAGCAGAGAGAGGGCCTTGCAGCTTGGATGTTGTGTCTGGCTAAGGAGAGACCCTGAGAGGAGAAAGGGCTTAGCTGCCATGGTAACAACAAAGCCACTGCTGGACCTGCACTACCGAGTCAACATGGGCTGGAAAGATAGGAGCTGGAGCTTTCTGGCTGATTTAGAGGAGACCTGCACACCCCACTTTGTAAACACGTGTCTTCATTGCCTTGAATGTGGCAGTGCCTCTGACTGAGTTTTTTGGTTGTCAGACTCAATTCCTTACATGTTACCCTTCATAGAAGGTTCCCAAAGCTGTCTGCAGTCCTTGACTAAACTGGTGCCTTCCAGAAGTACATAGATAATAATAAGGAATGATTTTCATATGATTATATCTCTCTCTCTTTCTATGCATATATATAAAAATAATTTAAAGCATGTTAATTTTTTACATGCTCAAACACCACTGGTTCTCTAAACTGATGTGGGAAGGGAACAAAACTGGATTTTGCTTCTCATGTTTGCAGGACACATTTACCCAAGGCTAGCAGGGAGCTTTATTAACGCTAGCTGCAGATCTTCATTCATACTTTGCTATAAGTAGCCTTGTGCCTCCTGTCCTGCTGAGCCCCACATGTGGTGAGCTGACAGTACCGGTGCTCCAGCCTCTCAGGCACAGCGTGGACAACAGACAGCTGTGGAAAATGGGGTGGTTTTGGCAAATGCTGGCAGCTCCTTGCTATGCACATGGCAGTGGTGCATCCTCTGGGCTCATTGTGGCTGCTCCCAACAATTTGCCTGCACAGAGGCACTGGTGCCCAAGTACCATCACAGTGAAGCAACTCAACCCACTGCAGTGGAGTCAGTGTGGGTTTGTTTAGGTGTGCTGTTTGCTGGATTCATCTCTATTTTCACTGTGACAGCTTTTACATGGAGAAGTCAACTCTCCTCCTAGCTAAACCTTTGTGTTATTCTATTGCATTGCAAAAGAAAAGTAGAAACACTATTATTGTCTGCAAATGTCTATATCTGTGGTTAATGTACTGTTAGGAGAGAAGACTCCAAATTCTTATTTTGAAGGAAAATTAAAATTATTATCAACTGTATATCTTCTGCATTCTGAAGGATTTGGTGTAACTCAGGTTTTGGGCAAAAAATCCAGGGGACACTTGCAGTCCTTCTTCTGAAACCTCATTCTTTTTTCATTTCTTTGTGGTCTGATCTACCAAGTGGGACACAGTGTCTCAGAACAATGAGAGCTGCCACTGAGCATCACTGAGTGGGGGCAATGGCTACTCTGCCTCTGGCAGCTGGATGTCTCTGCAAGGGGATTACAAAAAGTTTGTCATTCTCTATGTTGTCTACATGTGATAGGATCTTCTGTAATCAGTAAGCAATTAGCAAGCTAGTATCTAGACAAGGTGTAAAAGACAGAATTTTCAGACCAGGTTTTACTATAGTTTTAATCAGAAATATCCCTTCTCGCTGCTGTTGTGCCCCATTTCCTCTAAGCAGGATTAGTTTGTGACCAGAGGGCAGCTCATCTGCTAGCCCAGGTAATCTTTTGAAATGCATTTCTGAGGAGACCTCATTATGTTGCCAACTGGCACTGAGCTGGCCAAACACACCAGTCTTTCAGGGCAGCCTTGGGCAGCCAGGCAGTGCTGTCAGCCAGCAGATTGATTTTCCTAACAGCATCTCGAGAGGCATAAGCTCAGGATCTAGTGACCCTTGAGCAGGGCACCGAGGGCAGCAGGGAGGAAGGAGAAGGACCGAATTTGTGGATGCAGGTGGAAATGGGGCAGGATCAGTGCCAGGATGTGTTGTTGCATTGCTGTAAATCCTTGGCCACCAGAGTGTCCTGGGTTTGTAGACTTTATTAGGATGATATGACATGACCCAGAAGACTTCACACAGAAAACTTTGAAGTGTTTCTGGTTTCCTCTTACTGTTTCTCCAAGCCATTCATTGTTTTCACCTCTGTGGAGAAGTTAATCAGAAGCATGCAGCAGAAATGACTGCAGTATGTAATGAGTGGTGGGGTCTTATTGCAAAACTGCTCACCATAACGAGCAGGAGGTGTTTCTGCAGAGAAGCCTGCAGCCAATGGTCCAGGCTGGGCATCTGGACCGTGACAGCACAGGGCAAGGCACACTGCTTGTTGCTGCCTCCCCTTGACCCAAAGCCCTGGTGCCACAGAAAAGACCTCCTGCAGGAGCCAGGCTTGGGGAAGGAGTGCTGTGGAGTGAGCCCTCTGACAGGACATTGATGTTTCTGTACCCTGGAATGGCTTGGACAACATCAAGTCGAAGAAAGGCACCATGACTGTACTCCAACATGAAGGAGAATCAGTGGTGGGGTTGCTCATACTGCAATATGGCTCAAAGCACTGTATTTGTGGGTGCCTGAACATAGATTGTATGGTGCTTTTCTCCTTGTAAAGAAGGACACAATGTTTGTCTAAAAATAATGTCCAAATTCAGCCCAGAGTGGATTCCTCCAGAATATTGCTTTTGGCCAGACAACTCTGTATTGGACAAGAGTGTCTGGAAAAGCTTCTGTGTCCCTTGACTGGCTAGAGAAAAAACTATGCTTGATCTTGGCAAATATCCCAGCTCTTTTCAAGGCGCAGAATGCTTCTCTCCTTTTTGACCTCACTGCTGTTGGACTTTACTCCAGCCAGAGTTTAGAAGCTTTTGGTTTATTGCAACAAACTGAAAGTGGCTGGCAGCTGAGTTCAATACATGCAGGAGTAAGGTGGCTAATTCCTTTTCCAGAAAGGCACAGAAGTAAGGCTTTGTCCAGGCAAGTATAGCCCACCAAAGGTATGAAGCAGAGCAGATTTCATCAGCTCCAGCTCACAGAGACTGCCCTTCTTAGGAGGAAAACATCATTCTGCACCACTTAAATCTGCATTTTCTCTGTAGGTCAGGAGACCTGTCTGCCATGGACCCAAGTGGGCTGATGTAGAAACTTTCAATAGCAACTGGCCACCTAATCACCTTACTCTTTCAGGGAACTTGGTTCCCCCAGTTTGAAACAGTGGAGTTAGTCATCATTACCTTATTAGCCCACTCTTCCATGACGTAGCATGTGAGTACATTTTTAACTACCATTGTAGTGCTTCATGGCATTTATTCCATTGAAAGGCAAAGGAGCAACATCGGTTTCAAAGGGAAGTGCAACTGTGGGTAGAAAGTGCCTCCTCTATCCATGTGTGGTGAAGTCAGCTGCTGTGCTCTGAAGCTGGCCCTTGGCTTCGGCAGAGGGAGGTGAATCCTCCAGTTCATTTGTGGGGCACAGGAAGGGCAGACTCAGCCCATTTGCAAACAGACATGAGCAGGGTGCCCATTTTCCAGCATGGCTCTGCTGGTGCTGGAGACAGATGGGTCAAGAGACTCTGCGGCTGACTCTGTACTGCTGGGATTTGCCCGGTTTCTCACTCACCTCCTGCCTGTGTCCTAAGAAGTGTGAAAATCTGATTTCCTGACTGTTTCCTAGCTGGCTCCCAGCCCAAGGGGTTGAATCACAGTACCACTGTCCAGCAGCCAGGCTTGCCCTCAGCTGATCACTCGTTGCCAACATAAAGTCCATAAAGCGGGATGGCTCTGCCTCCTAACATCCTTCAGACTTTGGGCTGGTGTAGTCCCTGCCCTGTTGCTGACGTGGTCAGGAAACCTGCAGAAGACTATCTAAAGATCCTGGGTGCTCCAAATTTGGCAGGCTTTTCACTGCATGCTAGGGAGTGCTGACTCACACAAGTTGCATACCTACACCTAAATAAAGTGAAGAACCTTCTTCACATCAAAAAGACCACCCATTTTATCTGACATGGCCTCCCCTTCATCACCCCCAATCACTACTTGCTCCTAGATCTGTGTATCCACTTAGATACACAGGCTTTCAATTGTGTGGGGCTTTTTAATTTTAAGTTAAATTTGAATTTAAGAAAGAACGAAATGAGCTCCAAGTACCAGAATGTGATAGCTCTGGAATATTACGCAGCATTAATCTCAGCAGTGAGTGGGAGCAAGACACTGAGGGATGCACAGCCTGAGAAAACCAGGGAGGCTCAGTAAGTAGCAGGAGCAGATAAAAGCAGACAGCTTGGAAGATTTTTTTGGAAGAGAAATATCAGTGTAAAGAAGGCAGACAGGAGAGAGACAACCCAGGCCACTTCCAGGGCAGACCTTTCAGTGAGTGCCAGCAGTTCTGTGCTGCTGGATGTGGAATTGTTTTATGGGTTTCTCTAATCTCCAGGCTCTTGGAAAACTATTGTCTAGTGCCTGACCTAACGGGAAGTACAACTGCTCAAAACAGGGAGCACATCCAAGAAGGAAAATGAAAAGCAAAAAATTAAATTCAGAGGCTACCTTTTCCTATTTTTAGCTTTTCTGCAAGTTATCTGGAATGCATGCAACTTATTTTGGAAGACTTGGGAAGCAGAGGGTGTTGCCAGTTCTTGCAGTAGAAAAACCCAAATGTACTGCATCTCTTGCGACAGATGATGAGCTGCGAAAGATACTTAAATAGGCGGGGTCGTTAAGGGAGGCTGGTTTTAGATGCCTGCATTAAGGATTTTTCGAGTAAAAGCTCCCTGATGTTAAAGAGACACGGAGAACAGGGCAGAGATCTAGCACGTGTGGTTCTGCAGATGGGGTCACAGGTTGTGTAGCTGCTCAGGAATTACTGAATTGGGCCACGGCTGTATAGGTGTTTTGCATTTCCAAACTCTGCCATAAGAGGCAGGTTGCACTCTATCCTTTGCAAAGATTCCCATAGATCTGGTGGGGATTTGGCCACTGAGGGTTTGCCCGTGTTACAGGCAGCCAGGTAAAAACACTGCCCAGCACCAGCTCCTCTCCTGACTCCATTAAGCACCACTCTGTTCTCTGGCCTCACCCATCAAAGTGCTGCAGTTTGAGCTCCTCAGAGCAATCCTGAAGCTTTCACTCAGCTCCCACCTTCATTTGAGGTCTGGCACCCTTGAAGGGAACAGTGATTTAACCCCAGCTTGTGGCTGTCTTGAGTCTCTTTTCTCTGACTTACTGCAGAGACGCAAAGAACTCACTTTTGCTTCCTTGTGAACCACTGTGGCTCACTGACTCCCACTGAGTTGCTCCTGATGAAGACACAAAACTCTCCCTCACCAAACACAGCTATTCCTGGTGCACACAGGCTCCCCCTTCCTGACAGCTGCATTTGCTGCTAAGGGCTTGTAAGCTCCCCAGAACATCAGGAACCTGGCTGAGGTGCCATTCCCTCCTGCAAGCTTTGGGAACATCAGGATCCTAGAGGTGAAGGCACTCCAGGAGATCGTAACAAAGAGATTTGTGTTGTGTTCAGCCAGGAGGTTACTGTCTGCAATACTCAGGTACTAATTGCTGATGAGACCATATATATGTAACACATCTTGTTTCTAATCACGTAAAGTAGTATTTTCCTGGCCCTGGCACTGGCAGCCAAAATGTGATTAAAATTCAGCAAGCTCCTTCCTCTCCCTGGCAGTGAGCATCCCCACTGAGTCAGTGGAGGCACCCACCAGCCACGGCCATGATCTGAACCATAGCCTGAGCAATGAATTCTGCAAAGGAAGATGCAAACCTGTGGGAAGGACTGCTTTCCTTGAAAGGTCTGCAGAGCGTGTTGCTCAGAGGACCCTGCTGCATTGCTTCAGCAAGGAAAAGGCGGTGCTGCCCCACAATGGACAAAAGGGATGCAATACCCCGAGGTCTCTTCCAGCAGCAGACTCCCAAATTCAAGAGAGGACAGGCTGAAAAAGAGGCAGCTATGTCTCTGCTGATCCTGCCTGCACTCTTCTGAAACGCCTTCATAGTGTGCATAAGGGCTACTGCTGATCATTTATGGGGCCAGAAGGAGTTGCTCAGCTCTTCACACAGACCTTGGAAATGGGGTACTTGTTTCTCTGTTATTCCCATCTTCCAGTGGTACAGAAGGTACTTCCCTTGTGAGGGCAGGCGGAGAGGCTGCTTCCAGCAGCAAGCCCACTAGTACCCATGGGCTTTCCATGATGTGCAGGGGGAATTGTTTTCCAGCCTAGGGTGATGGAAACCAATACACAGTTCCTTCCTTCCTTCCTTCCTTCCTTCCTTTTCCCATCCTTTCCCATCC
>VZTE01003653.1:571866-664131 GCA_013397775.1 Eulacestoma nigropectus | reverse complement strand
TTCCTTCCTTCCTTCCTTCCTTCCTTCCTTCCTTCCTTCCATTTCCTGCATGCAGCAGTGTTTTGAGTTTCACCAGACTTCTGTAGGCTTGTGAAGTGAGGTGTGGATGCTCCTGTGTACTCTTGCTGGTCCCTTAGCTGATCTCAGCCAGTCAAGGGGTCTGAACTCATATCCCAGGTGGATGCTGATTTATTCAAGAGGGCTTGCTTCTTTGGCAGATGTTCTGCATTTCACTACTTTGGATACTCAGCTGTCAGCAGAGAGGGCAACGTGCTGTTGAGGGCCTCCTGTAATGACAGCCATTGCAGAAAGAGCTGTTTGAAATGCTGGGTGGGGATGATAAAACACCTCAGCACACACCGTCCCAGTGGGAAGCTCCCTTGCAGGCCTATGGAATCTCACTCCATTTATTAGGCAGGCTGATTGCTCTGATCTCCACTCAGAGACACTTTTCACTATCAAGCTAGATGGAGAGTTTACAGTGCACCAAGTGTGGCATACTTGCACCCTGCAGGGCTGATGAAACCTAAGCTTTTTGTCTAGAAGCTTAATGCACTTCTTGCATGTTCCTTGTTCAGTAATTCCAGGTAATCCTCTATCCACAGGCAGCACACTGCAGCAAGCACATGGGGATATTAGCCTGGATACTGTGCACTACCCTCAGGTAGTTGTCCATGGGTATACAAATGTGGTCAAAGGTTATCAAAGGTGGTTGTTGGTGTCTTCTGTCTTATCCTATAAAGCTTCTAGTTACAGTTACATGAAAACTGTAAATACCAAGCATATAAAGGCCTGAGTGTTCTGCTAATAGCAGTGAAACAGGAATTTGTGTGTGTGCAAGGAATAGTTGATATAGTTGAAGTACCATATTTGTCATTTAAAAAATTTTCTCAGGCTTCCTGGCTTGTATTTCACCGTGTGGTGAAGGTCTGTGATGTTGGAGTGAATGGTGCAAAGCAACCTGGAGCGCATATGTTGTCTGTATATAAATCTAGATGCTGTGGCGTCTCATGGGTGAAGACTTTCTCAGTCCTGCTCCTCTCAGGAGCTTTGGCCATAGTGCCATACCATGTAATAACTGGAATCATTGTGGTGGTATTCTTTCAGGCTGCTCCAGACTCGAGCACATCTGAAACTATCAGAAGACAGTTACTGGAACCATCATAAGATGGCCTTCACACAGTTTGCCAGTGTTGATGGGGCTTTCAGCTAAGACCTGGGCAAGCTGAGCTGTTTATCCCTGCCTGAAATTATATTCACTCACAGGTATTTAATTCCTCAGGTCTAGCTGGTGGATGGGCTTTGCTGTGTCACACTGGTTTCTGTAGGATGCTGACTATTTATTGTGCTTCTTAAGATTACCAAGCTTGTATTTCCGAGGCAGGGGTCAGCCAGCAGCCAAACCATGCCAACCAAGAAGGACATAGATGTGTCTTGTAGAACATTATTCAAGGATAAGTGTACGTACAGAGCAACACCCAGAAAAGTCTTTCACAACAGCAGGGTCAGCTCACACGAAGCAGCTTTCCTGGTGCAGTGCCTTGCTGCAGGTAGCCTCTGTGGGACAGCTTTGCTATGTACCACTTTGCAGCTCTGGGGGTAGAGAAGGTGCCCAATCTCCAGCCATTGCAGCAGTAAAAGCACTGTAAGAGCTTTGTTGCTAAGGGATGGCCTCAGCAGGAGTTTTGGCTGTGAAAGCTGCATGTCTGACACAGTGATCTGTGCAGAGCAGTGACAGGCACAAGTCGTCACTAGCTGTGGCTACCGGTGGGTTGCAGCCCTACAGCAGCTTGTCTGCCTCTGGCTCTGGAGCAGTGAGCTGGTCATGGTGAGCGAGGTGGCTCAGCTTGGCAGGTACCTCCCTTGGGGGGCACAAGGGAGGCCTCAGCCAGCCATTTGCTGCCGTTTCCATGCTGGGGTCATGGGTGAGGGTTACTGTTGTCCACGTCCGAAAATCAACTTATGAAACCTCTCAAGTCTGTCAGCCTGTGGATTTGTTCTATGCAAACTGTGAACTTCAGTGCCACTTCCACTCTCTGGCCAAAGTTTAGGGTTCAGTTAACAAATATTCATCTCTCCTGGATGTCAATGTGCAGGTATCAGTGGTGCCACCCAGCTGAATCCACCAGGAAAACCCAGCAAATGTAGGTTACTATTCATGAGTGCAACCTGCACTTCCAGGGGCTGGAAGCACTGAAACTCACTGAGCATCTCCTGGTCAGTAGGGAAGTTTGTGTGTCATATAAACCAAGCACCACATACAGCTGGAGATGCTCAGGTTGGGTCCGTTAGACACCCAATTCCTGTCCCAAAAACTTCAGCACTATTTTGTTGCAGTCCCCTCAGCCTTGGTGTGCAAATATGCCCACATTGTGCCAGCTAAGCTACAACAGCCCAGAAATTACAGCCTCCACCCAGTCAATAAGATAGTTCAGCTCTTGTCTTGTCTCATCTGGACTGGGAGTGTTTGGACTTACAACTCCCTCAGCACAAAGAGAGGCACTCAATCAGCAGTGTAAGGAGGGGAGTTGGGGAGGAAATGTCCCCCTGTTGAAGCTATCTTGCAAAGAGGAAGACAGGGTTCCAAAAGCTGCATGGCATACGGAGTGAAGCCCTTGCCAGAGCCCAATAAGTGAAGCTGGGCAAGCCCAGGGCTCCTGACTTGCAGAATACATAGGCTTTTTTCTTTTTTGCAAGTCAGTGACTAAGATAAAGCTCAAACACTCACAGTCACTGATGCCACAGTAAAATTTCTGCAAACTACTTAGAAACATGAATCTTACCAAATCAGGAAAACTGAAAATTTTAGGTCCCCCCTAGTATAACTCTGAGGCTGGCTCAAGCAAAGCTTATTGCAGAACCAGGCTGAACCTGAATACTGCAGCTCTGGCCATAGTGCCATACCATGTAATTTTTCCTACCTCTCTTCTTGCAAGCTATTTATACCACCTCTGCTTCATGTAGGCTGCAGCTGTCTCTGTGCCTGAGCGTCTCAGGCCGAGTGAGCTGCTCTCGCGAGGATGCTTTCTTCTAAGAATCAGGGCACAAAAGCCATTGGAGTGTATTGTTCAGCATGTCCCAGTGAAATGGGAAATCGAGGACAGAGAGCAGGATGGAGGCAGCTCTTGTCACTGATCCACAGTGGGCTTTGCAAAGAATGGAGGCTGAAGCATCAGAACGTGAGAAAAGCATCAGTATCAGCATACTGGGAAGTAAAACGTAGCTAAGGCTGAGTCCCCAGTATCACAGTATATAACTCCCAGTGAAAATGTTATTTAGAAATGTCTGTGAAGGCTAGATGCTGACAGAGCTGTCTCACAAGCACGGCCAGACTGATGGGACAGTCCCTTCATTGTGTGCCAGAGCCCTGTGTTAACAATTGGCCTAATTTGGGCTATGGCAAGAGAATGATTCAAAAACTGCAACCCATTATACAAAGCACTGAATATTTGGTGGAGATAATGGCCAAGAATTACAACTGAAGTCCATTTTAGGGCCAGGAAAGGAAATAGTTGTGCAATAGCATCACTTCCCATTCAAATCCTCTACAGAGAGGGAATCAAGGTCTGATAAGAATCCTAGATAAGAAACACAGAGTGAGGCTGATATGCTCTGAGGTATGTTGGCCATGAGAGTTGTTTTGAGTCTTCTCAGTTGTGACCTATATGATCTGTGCGTCCTTTCCTCTGGCCCTTCTGGCAAAGATGGGAGCTATGAGTTTAGGCTACTGTTAGGCACCAATTTACAAATTCTCATAGTGCATTTGTAAACTACAGTGAGCAAAGTCCACATTTGTTTCTGAACAAGAAACATCCACATAAGCATGTAATACATTGTTATCTTACAGATTATTAGCATCACAGTTGTAATGAATGCATTTTAACTTTCCTGAGCATCTCTAATATCACCCAGTCTCTATTTTTCAAACTGTAATGTAACAAGAGACATCATTAGCATAATATCTCAGGCTACTACTCACAGCAAAGGCATCTCTGCTGGGAACAGAAACCTCCCATGCTCTTTCCTATTGTGTTTCTTAGGGCAAATGTGGTGCTCTGTGGCCAGGATGGGAAAACTACTTTACATGTGGGTGAGACCCAGCTGGGAACTGCCACCCTGCTTCAGCTTTTGTTTTGATGAAAACAGTGAGGGAAACAATTCAGGTTGTCAATAGGCATAATCCAACCTACCTAACTGCTGTCTATTTCTGGAATGGGCTCACATTGCCTCCTCACTTCCAGTGTCTCCTCTCCAGTGAAAAAACAACCCCAAAAGTAAAGGCCTTGAGCACAGTGGGCTGGTCTGGCTTGCCCTGTAGCCTCACACTAACCAGACATAACAGAAGCAAAGCAAACACAGGGACCAGATCTCTCATTCGACAGCAGCTGCCATTGGTTTGGGTCAGGCACAAGATGAAGTCACACCATAACCTGGCATCTAAAACATGTTTTGATTAACCCTTGCTGTTGCTGAAGCTCAGCCTTGCAGCACGTGGTCCTTCACGTGAAGCCTCTAACCCAAAACAATGAAGAACATGCCAGAGTTCTCTAATGAGCACAAGATGGAAACAGTACAAAGGTTTGTTTGCATCTGCTGGTGGTCCCTCTTGGGGGCTGTTCATAAGCCAGAGGAGCTTGTGCCTACTCCTTTAATTTTTTGGTTTTTATCTCTCAGATGGCAGAGTGGCTGACTCAGCACACACCATGAAACAATTGCTCCCAAACTAGTGTGTTGTGATTTACTGCTCCATGTGGTGCTGCCAGTTCATGCACCCCAGTGCAGCGAGGCAGAGCGGTGGCCAGGAGCACCTGCCCTAGAAATGGGGCTTCCTGCAGGCTGGCCACCGGTGTTGGCAACCACTGCAGAAGCGGGGCAATGGGATCAGCAAACAAGCGGGACATTCCTGAAGGAAAAGTCTGGGAAAAAGTGATTTTAGCCTAAGAGCATGTAGGTCTTGTGTCAATGAAGCCACTTCCTGGGTCCTTTGGCCACAGGACCTGCCCTGAAGGTTGCAGGGTTCTCATTCCAGCTCGCAGGAGTTAGTTATACTAAAAGCTTGCAATATTAAGAAGAAGAAAGACAAAAACCCTTCTTGAAGGGACCCTTACAAAAACCAATTTTTCAGTCAGAAGATTGCTGTTTTACTTCCAATAAAGAGCTATTTTTGCAAGACAGTCAAAAGGAAAGCAACTTGGCATGTTTTATGGCCTCTGTTGCCCCCTCCAGTCCTACATTAGTAGTTGGTGCTGTTTTGGAAAACAACGATCTTAGGAAAACCTGCACTAATAATAACAATGTCTCAGGCTCATCATTTGATATATATCTGACATGCACTGGAAGTGAAAATTTGGGCCAGAATTTCCTTTTCTGGCACAACCAACTATCTGTCAAAAAAAGCAAAGCCTCTTTATAGAGGAGACGGCTTTACAGGAGCTAAAGTGAACTTGTACAGGAACTGCCTTTCAAAACTCTGCCACAGGTGTAAGATGCACCTGTGACATGGCTCTCTGTAACTGTGAGCATGTGCATGCACATGTGTAGAAAAAGCATCCACTTAAAAATTGGTAAACAGGGCCATTTTTCTCTTTGGGAGCCAGCCCAGGGGCCCACGTGCTGATAATTTGTTCCTCAGCTGTACACACCAGAGGGACTCTCAGCTTTACTGTCCTCACAGAGGAGGGGGCTGAGCTATAGAAACAGAAAAACACCAACCCTGCATGCTTTCAAAGCCATGTCACTGTGGTAATAACAAAGAAATACTATCATTACCTTATTTAATTGTCTATCGAATAATTTTTTTCAAGCCAGATAGACAGGACGCCTTCAGTAATTTCATATTGAAGAGTGTCACATCCTTGGGGAGGCAATTCTAGAAGCAGAGAGGGAGCCAAGAGCCAGTCACGCTGCTCCCAGTGAGCTCACCCTATCCCATGATAGGGGGAGCAGACTGTAGAGATTTATACCTGGATGAAGCAGACATAAATATACCTGGAAGAAGGGTCATCTCTCCTACAGAGATCCCTGCCTCATATAAGGGCACAAAGGAAAAGAACTCAGCACAGCAATGACACATTTCATTGACCCCTTAATGTCTACAATAGGTTTTTACACTCAGTCCCTCCAAGGAAGTTTTCTAAGTGAAGGCATATTTAGAAAGGCCAAAGCCCTCTCCCTCCTGCCTTCAGGAGCTTTGCTGCGTGCTCCTGCCGTGCTTTAGGGCCACATCCAAAAGAGTACACCTGGCAGCTGCTGCACTCTGCAAATGTCCAAAGTGGTGCCAGTGCTTCTCTGTCCCCTGACTGGGCATGGAACAGGAGCCAGATAGAAGCAGTTACATCTTTTCAAAGGACTGAGAAATTAATAGGTACAGTTTTCTCTCTTTGAAATAGTAACTGGGGAGGCTACACACATGGGTTACAAAGGTGTTTTAAATTGAGAACTGGAAAGGCCAAGGTGGTGACAAACCAGCATATCAGTATCCCCCTGCAATGGGGAAGAGCAAAGTCTGACCAACACCCACCCCACACACATTCCTTTTTCCAAAAAAGCTTTCTGATTTTCCTTAGGTTTAACTTCACTGTCCCATTTCTTCGAGCCCACTTGCTGACTTTGCAAGTCTGAGAGACTCTCAGCAAATTTCACACAATCAGCAATGACAGCCACACAGGAAAAAAGCTGAATATTCCCTGTCTTTCCTGTTGTCCATGAGTAGAATCCTTACCAGCTAGTCTTTGAGATAATGTGGATGCATGTGGAAGCGTAACACAGTCCAGCACAGACCATCAGTGAGATCCGAAAAGCTAGTTTGGAAGTGATGAGGTTAAATAGATGAAATGCTGGAGAAGTGTACTTGCTGAAAGCGTATTTTAGCATATAAGCTTTTTAACTTGATGCTAGAGAAGAGAAAGGATGATTGTGAGAAAAATACTATTATAACTGACAACTGAACTAACAAAGAATTAGCAAGGTAGATCTGGAACTCCAGTATATCCAAGCTTCTGCTATCATTCTAGAGTAGAACAGTCTACTCAGGAAAAACCAGATTTTCAAGGAAAATTAAAGCAATTTTAAAAATAGCTTTGATGTTTAAAATGCATATAATTAATGACAAAAGTTTTCAAAGATACAGTTGGATTAGTTCTGCTTGGATTGGTTCACTTGTTCCTGTGATTCTCTATCAATCATGAAAGCAAAAGTAGAAATGAAATAAATCGCAGAGTAGAAATGGTTATCTGCACCAAAATTAGAGATGAACTTTTACAAATGACTTGAATGATAAGTTTTCTTTTCGCAGGCACTGCAGAGTCAGACCTTTTATCAAGTGCAACAGAGATTGCTGCTACACTTTTGGATATGCCTAGTAAACCAAATGTTAATCATTTTGAGTAGCACAAGCACACTGCAGAATAAGGGGAGTCTCCTCTGAAAGCCACTATTCCAGTCTTATGGATTTAAGAGGAGAATATGTAATCCCTGTTGAAAGGCTGGAGATCCTGGGCTTGTGTAACTTGTCCCTATATTGATATGAGTGCTTGACAATGAACTTTAATAACTGTTTTAAACTGGTCCAAGCAGGGGCTGTCCTGCTTTTCTCCTCTGCAGGTTAATGTTACTACTGGTGCAGTAAATCAGATGAAGAACTACCTGAAGCCTTTACTTGGCTCCCACCCAAAGGTTAGTAAAACCTTGAGACAAGAGAGCAAGGGGTTGGCGTGGTTTTCAGCCCCTGGCTTACCTCACCGATCATTTGAACAGCTCTGATTCCTGACACAGGCTGGGGGAGCAAGAGCACACACAGACTGTGTGTCCACATGGGGATTTTGCCGGCCACAAAGTCCAGGAACAGCCCTCACGAGGATGACACCAACCCATAGGCACCAAGGGAACACTTCCCCGGGACTGGCTGTGCACATGGGCATTGTTTCCTTCCCTCTAGTGACTGAAAAGATATGGTGGTCTCAGAGCAGATTGCAAAAGGCAGATCTCTCTGTATAGCAACTAAAACAGATACAAAAATATCTTGGCCTTCTTACTCGATTTAAAAAAAAAGAAAAAAAACATGCAGCTGTAAAACCTAGAAACTTGTTGTTTTAACTCGAAAACTATGTTTAAACAAGCATTGCTGTTTAATTCATATGCTGCAAGGATTTCCACTTCTGCCTGAAAATTCCTAAATGTACAGTCTTACAGACATAATCCATTTTTAAAAATAGGTACCTGAGGCTATTCCCAAGTGGTAGAAGTTTGTGCATTTACAGTGAAACTGATTCCAGTGCAAGAAAAAGGAAACAGATATTCAGGTTCACCTGATATGCACAACACCAGTGACAACTTCTCCACTAATAAAAGACATGACACAATTAGATTGCTAACCTTTCCACACTGGGAGATTTTATCAAAAGAGGCCAGGACTTGAAATGGAATGAGAAGAATCAGACCTGAATTCTGTTAGAGAATTCTCCTATTCTCTACTTTTGTCTGAAGCTCTGTTGAGAAAGACCACCTGTCTCAGATCTAGGTGCAAATTGCCTTGTTAGAAAAGCTTTGCTATTACAGTAAAAGGTGAGTCAATACTGTGAAGGAGAACACCTGTGAAAGGTATCACAAATTTAACTAATGGAACTGGGATAGGAGAAGTGCTCAGGAGGAACTGAATTAAACAAATAAAGGTATTACACTATTTTTTGATATCATGTAATGGCTGCCAAAAGATAGTAGGGCCAGAACACAAATTACAAACCGGGACTAGAAAAGAGAACAGCTGGCAAATAGAAAAGAGAAAAAGAAAGCCAAGGACAGTAGGAAGAAAACATGCCAAACAGGGACTTTAAATGGGGAAACAAAACTGATGTTTTTCGCAGTGAGCAAGATGACACAATTTCTACTGCCTTTAAAATAGATTTGAAAACAGTACCTATTACAGGGTTCTGATCCATTTTACAGAGAACATATGGTCCAAATGCCAAGCAGATACAATTTCAAAGTAGCCTCAGCCTAACAGGCACATGAAATGCCAGGAGGAAAACTGAAGAGCTCTCCAGGTTTAAGTCTTCTGCCATTTGAAGATGCTTACTGGAGCCCCACGCTGCCGCAGTGAGGAGCCTCCATGCATTTGAGGCGCTTAAGCTCTGGTGAGAAACAAAGAACAACATTTGCTGTTATTTTCCTGAATCATCTGCTATCCTGTGCTAAGCACTTTAAAACCACTTCTTGTGACAAATCAGCCAAGTATCAAGGAGCACCCAGTCTAATGGGGAAGCTGGAACTCTTCCCAGGCTCCAAATGTGCCCAACGCTGTAAATGAGCGGACACTACTACCCCAGCTCACGCACCCTGAATAGTCATGGCAAAAATGACTTTTCTCTACACATCCCAGAGAATCTCTGGCAACTACTTGTCTACTAAACCAGCCAACTTTTCTTTCAAGGGACACAAAGTGCAGGAGATGTTGAGAAAGAACTATGAAGACAGTAAAAAACCCAAAGAATATCGTATAAATATTTAACATGCTTTTCCTGAGCACTACCAAGGTATATGTAAATGTCCATGTATTGTGTAGAGGCAGTGTAATTTGGCTTCATCGAGAGCTGGAGTGAAAGGAAGAAAAAAGGAGTAGTGAAGATTTAAGGAAAACTGAAGTCTAAGATAACAGTACCATTGGCAAAGAGTATAGCAGCTTTCTTTCTCTAGACTGGCCTCAGAACATTTAATTTTGGTGTTGTTCCATCTTCAAGGCCAGCCAGCTCCTAAAAATGTGTCCACAAGCCATCTGTTTCTCCCAGATTCTTAACCAGGACAGGACACAGGAAAGGTTCCATTTAAAAATCATTTTATTATTAACATAATCATCCCATTTAGCCAAGTGTGGGTTCATGTATAAGGAATGTCAGTAAATATTCCATTTGAGGCTTCTTTTTACATATTTCCATTGATAAATAAACTCTGAATTCACATAAAAAAGTTAAACTTAAATAACTAATATATTTTTTGTAACAGGCATACATTGGTAAAATATAAATATTCTTGTACTCAGCCTTTGCTCTAGATAACAGTTAGCCACACATCACAGTTATTAACAACTGAAAACAAGAACTCAACTGATTTTCTGGCCTGGACTAAAATAGAGATGGAAACAGAAAATTCACATTTTGACTTTGGGCCAAAAGAGGTTGAGAGGCAGGAAGAGAACAGTTTTATTAACAGCCTTGTTAAAAATAGTCTGTTCTGCCACTGAATCTTAACTTATTCTACAATTGGTAGTTGATTCCATTATAATTTTATGTAACACTCAAGTATCACTAACAAAATATGGCACATCATCCATGAACAATATAACGATGTTTTAACTACCAGGGCAAAACTGCAGGCGATATGAGTGATTTGGCTCTGGCTCAACACTCCGTCCTCTCAGTCTGACATTAACATATTGGTGGCGCCTCCCTGCTTTGGCCACTTTCCCGCAAAAGAGTGGAGTTTGTTACCTGTAGCTCTAAAGTTGCTCAAGCTAACCAGTTACCAGGCAGTCTCATACACTGGGCTTGCCCACCCAGAAATCAGACCAAAAATCGGTTGATCGAGGTGCCCTCTCAAAGGACTCTGGGAATGATGGTAAAAGGGACCACGGGACTGCTGGCTTCAAGCTCCAGTGCTGTCAGGAAGCATTCAGTCGCGGCATCATCATTGCCTTGAGCCTGCAGCACCTCTCCCAGGCTGTTCCAGACCTCATGGGCTGTGGAGTTCACCTGGACAGCATCTCTGAGAACCTTCTCTGCCAAGCTATAGCGCCCAAGCTGGTGAAGTATCAGAGCCTGCAAGAAAACAAAGGGAAAACGGCTGAGATTGGCCAGTAGGGCTTTCCTGAAGCTCAAACAAGGTCACTGCAGTGAAATAAGGGTAGGCAGCTCTTGGACTCAAAGTGTTAGACTATGTAATTTTTTTTTAATTTAAGAAAAGAAATGACCTGATGCCGCACTGGAGCAAGCTACTCCACACCAACAAAGTCAAGGGGCTTTGTACAGGAAACAAAGACTAGATTACAAAAACTCCACCCATTTGCCAAGAAGCAGGAAGTACCTGGGCTTTTGTGCAAGCTCCTTTTATCTGAAGTCCTAAGGTCCGTGCCCTGAAGTTTTCATCTCCTCCCTGTGCATCTCAGCACCCAGCTCATGCCCTCTAACACCTGAGACCATACACAGCACCAGCGGCCCTCAGGGATGGCTGTAACAAGACTGAGTTCAGCTCAATGGGCAACAACCACAGTGCTCGATTTAAACTGTGGAATAGGAATAGGGAATGATATTGCCCCAATAATGCACAAAGGACCAGCAGGCACAGAACTTCCTCATGAGCTTCCTTGTTACAAATTCTCCATCTTCCTCTGCGAGATGGGATCCAATTCAACACTACACGATCCAGAGTACATCCAAACCCACTAGGATATGGGCTGAATGAGGCCATGGAAATCTCCATCCATCACATTCAGCTATGTTACTGTGCCAGAAAAGTCATGGAATGACCCAGTAAGAGAGCTTTATTCTGGGATTATAATAATCCTAACAATATTATGCATTTTTACATTGTGATTCTATATTGCAAAACACATATGGATCACAAATCTTTGTTTTGCAGAGAGGCGTCTTACATGCTTACAGAGGCCTTTTGACTTCTCCCCTCCCAGCCCCCACTCCTTGGACCACAATTCCTTTTATCTCTCTGTACATCTGTCCCTCAAATCCTTATTAACCTAAGCATCGATGATTAGAAAGTACTGACATTCTATGCAGCCTCTGAATTATCCACCATACATTTCTGGAATTGTGCCCACCAGGCTGACTTTCAACTTGGGAAGACTGCTAACTCCATCCTACAGAACAGCTGAGCACACCCTGCACTGTAGAACAATATAAAGAGTGCTGTACAGTATTGGCAAGTGAATAAATAAATGCAATGCAGGCTAATTTCTATCAGCCTGGCAGATGTTCTCACATAAAGGTGCTAGAGGGCTTTTTTGAGTTTGGACTTTTTTTGCTGTCAATTGAGTCAGCATTTTCAGAGCAAGTGAACAGTACTTCCAATACAAAAACTGGATAACTCTCAGGGTCAGTGCTTTTTTTGCCTGCAGTTAAGTGATTTTTCAGTGACTGGTATCAGATGTGAAACTACAAAAAATGAAGCAAGGAGATGGAATACACAAAGCTGATGTCACTGCAATGCACCTAACCCTAATAAAATTTAAATGTTCTTATTTTTCAAGACAAGGTTCTCTATTTTCAAAAGCCGTGAAGCCCTTTTTGGGGGTGCAGATATGTATATTTTATACTAATTAAACATGTGAATTATTTGAATATTGGTAATACTTTTTTTCTTAAATATGCCAAACCATTTTCCCTGCTTGCTAAGGATACAAGCTGTTCTTTTCAAGACCAAAGAAAAACCCAATTTTGCAGATATAAGCCTGTTCATGGGAAGAGACACATATTACGTCACATCTGCCCTATTCTGTATGGCAAAAAGGATAGCTGAAATTTTCCAGGTGATAGAACTAGAGCAATTACTGGCAGTTTGCCTGCTGTTATACTTTCCTAAGAACACAAGCATTAGTCTTGAAATTAGCATTTAGCAGTAGTGAAGGAACCACTCCTGCGTGGGCAATGGGGTTGCATCCTGTACCCTCATGTTTTGGGGACACAGCTTTCTTGAGGGAGGGTCTCCTGAAAGTCAAGTCTTTCACTGGTGTCTCAGCCTGGGATGGTATGAAGACTCCTGCCTCAGGTGGTAGCCCTGGGGCAAGAAGCTTTGCTTCCAAAGAACCAATAGAAAACTAGACTTGTTTCAAGCAGAGCATTAAAAGGACAGTGACATATGATAACTGTAGCTGTGGGCTGAACTCAAACAAATGATCTAGAGAAAGAATGCAAAATACCCTCTGATTCATTAACTCTCTGAGAATGATAGTCAGATGTCATCCATTGTAAGTGTCCAGTTTGTAAATCCCCTTCCCGGATGACTTCATTAAAATTCTGAGGCACAGAACATTTCAAATTGTTTGCAGTCCTTGCCTGACTTTGCTCTCTTAAGCATTACACACCACAGGCAGAAGGACCAGGCATGTCTATCACGCAGCAATATCCTTTGGTGACCTCGCACCAACGCTCATCCAAGAAAACTAACTTCAGTTTACCAGCTGTCAGCATATGCTTGCTTTCTGTATTAACTCTTCAGGAAAACAACCTAAACCACTAAAACCAACAACAACAGCAAAACTTCCCAAACCAAAACTCCTCTAAGACTTCCAGTACAAATTATCCCAGTCCTTCACTGCGTATTTTCCTCTGCTTTCTAACTGGAAACAAAATCTCAAAGCTACCAGTTCTGGCCTTCACCTATTTACCAGCAGATGTACAGACAACATTTATCTGCAGAATAATGTTAAGTCTCTTGCTTTATGGCTGGAGATGGGCCTGAACAACACATCAGCTCTGCAGAAACACAGAGGGATACCAAAGTGACATATGGTTCAAACCTTCACACTTGGCATGTTAGTTTAAAACCTAAGCAGAATGCCTTTTCTGTATATCCTCTCTATAAATAGAGATATAATCTTTAAAAAGATAAAATATTAGAGGGATTTTGGAACCTGAATCAATTAGAAAAAGTACTATATAATAATTTGTATAAATAATAAGAACTGCCAGTAGGAAAACATCCATTCGACAAAAGATAATAAAACCAGTGAGTTCTGAAGGAATTACAGAAATCTAAGGCAACCTATTTGTTCTTCATTCATTTTAGAATGCTGCAGTACTTGACAGAGGTGTTTAAGACAACTGTTGGCATCTGCAGGAGAAAGCAGGATCTTTCCTGCTACTGCATCTCTTCCACATGAAAGAACAATAAATTTATAACACAGTTATAAAAGCCTCTAATGTGTGCAGACTTCTTCATTTTGCAGCCCAGTACAAATGTTGCTTATTACTTTACTCCATGTTTGGTTCATTGAGAATTTTGGGGTTCTTTTGAGGTTGTTTTTTTTTTTTCCTGTCAAATCATTAATCTCCCTTAAGTGTGTTAAGGCTTTCATTTTCTCTCTGGTTAGGATGTCTGTATGTTGTAAACTCTCTAAGCCAACCATATTTTTCTTTTAGCCAGTTCTACATTGTAGGGGTTGCTTCTGTAACTCAAAAAACTCGAAGAGAGAACTCTAATGATAAATGGCATAGGCAGAAAGTGAAGGGAATCTCTGAAGAAACAAAGAGACTTTTTTGTGCCATCATCACAATAAATGAAACCAGTGCTTCATGTCTCCAATCCGCTGATATTTATACCAGTCACTTTGAATAATCAGCAGTACTCAAAGATCTGTGGAGTTCAGATGCTCTCTGCTCAAGGAAAGGTCAACAGCCCTTCACAGCATCCAGCCAGAGCTGGGAGTAAAAGAGACTTTGCAATTCCAAGAGGCTCCAGGGGGTCTCCAAAGGGGCTTTCTAAAAGACACTGTGTAACACTGTGTGCTGCCTTTGACAGGGAGGTACTGTTGTCACTACAAACAAGGTACTATGCAAACTTCACATCCTAACAGAACAAAATCCTCTAGGAATTAATAAAAATGGGGGGGAAAGTGCTTCCAACTTCTGCCACGGGTTATTTTCAAGATCTTGCCAATTCTTTCCTCAACCAGTCTGGAGTCACAAAGTCTCCCTCTTGTTGGCCAATGATTTCACATGTTTCCTCCCTCAATCATTCCCTTTACACTTCATTTTACATTGCCCCACACACAAAACTGCTATTATTTGCTTATTTCACCCAAACATCTCTCCAAGGACTTTTTTATACAATGCTCAGTCAAACAGGGCCCATTTATTCATTAGACAAATGTAAGCATTTTTTAAAAGCAAAACATTCAAATTAATTTGTATTTCCAAATGGAACATTAAAGACTTCAAATAAAATTTCCAGTTAGAAAATGCACTATTATTTATTAATAAAATATCATCACTCAGAACCTGAACAACATGATATAATAAGCAATTGTATAAAGCCATAATTGCTTAAATAAGCATGTAGTGTAGTCTTCACTGCAAAGGTATCTTTTTTCTACAGACAAGCTTTCTCTCTTTGCAAATTAACCTGTCATAATGATTACCGAACAGTCAATGGAAAAGACATATCTAGACAAATAAACATAGGACTAAAACTATGTAAATAACTAGTTTTTGATTTTGAAAAACAACTATTTAAAAAATGATTAAACCCAGCCATTTAGAGCAGTCCAGTAAGGTCACTTTTTTATTTGCTTCTAGGCAAATGAGAAGCTAACATTCAATTTTTTTCCATGGAACTAACCTTGAAAAAATTACAGTCATAATTATTACCCATCATAGGCCTCATCAAAGCAGAGCTTTATAGTAAAGTGCTAAACTATATTTGCATTAACTGGAAAGAAAAAAAAAAAAGGGTAAAAAAGTAACACTACAAAGATCACTGTTTCTTCAGTGTAACTAAAAATTTTGTCTCAAGAGAGCTGGAGGTTTTCTTAAGGTTTACCTGCCTGACTACTTCTCCATCGTGCCTGAAAATAAACAGTTCTCAGTCTCAACAGAAGCACCACTTGAGATTTTTACCTTTATTCACTTGATACCAAGAGGAACATTTTCATTTTCTCTGAGAAAAATATAGACTAGAGGTGGGAAATGTTCTCAAAAGCAATGAAATTTATTTAAAAGTGAAAAAAAAGGGGAACTGTGACCATGAGTCAATTTGCACTCTTGCCTTTTTCAGGGAGGGTGCTGAACTCTCTCTGCAGAGAACGAAACTGGGCACTGGGAGAAATGGACAGAACAAGAACAAGAAACGTGGCTGACTTAACATGCAAAAAAGTGCCAGAGATTCTCACCATGTTTAAGAAATGCAGCCTGTTGACCTACAGAAGTCTCAACTATGGAGATTTGAGTAGCACCAGATATGATATTCATATTAATTTATTCCTAGCAGATCTGTTACATGACTTGATTGCTAAAAAAAGTTTCTAGATTTGTGTGACACAGACCTTATTTAGCTAAAAAATAGCTCTCAGAGCTAAAAGTTTGCCTTGCAAAAACAACAGCTATAAGAAAACATCATAAGCATATGAAAATAAAAAATTGACTGATTTTGCCTTTAATAATAAGAGCAGGGAGACAGAAGAACAGTGGCCTGTTTTGCTGATGACCTGCTGAAGCCCAATAAGCTAACAGTTGATTATGTATAAGCTGACACAGAGCTATTCAGATGTGGAAAAAATGATTTTTAAAAGCTACTAAAGATTTAAAGAACTCACTACATCCAACTTCATAATAATTTTCCCAGTTCACTATCTTACTGTTTTTAAGCAGGTCCCAGCCTAAGAGATAATCAACTTTAAGCTGTGATATCAGAAGGAAATGCTAGAAACATCCCCATCCTATCTAAAAACTTAAAAATCAGGGATTATGACCATAAATAGTTAGAAAACTCAGTGTGCAATGTATGCATTGCAAATCCATATGCAGTGTAATTTTAGCATCACAAAACTGCCCCTTGTTACATGGTGCTTTTTCAGCCTATTTTGCAAGTGCTAAGGTGGCTGCTATTTTTAAACAAATCTATCAAACCTGAAGGTTTACCAGAGACTTGACGGTGTTATGCTATAATAATGAAACAGAAGTGTTAGTGAGGCAAAATGAGAAGAATTTGTCATGATACATGGAAAAATAAGTAAAATTGTACAGCTGATACTTTCCAACCTCTGTGATAAAAATACATATTTTAAATGTAGTCTATAATCAATATTTTACACTTACATAGAGTGAAATAGAACATTATTTATACACTATGCTCTTCTATTTTCATTTTAGCTGATGACTTTGTGCTGAAACATGTCCATCTAGTCAAAGTATGACTTTGCATAAGAAATCATTTATAAACTCCTTTCAAAGGCACATGCATGTTGAGTCATTGTACATAACTATTTTCTGCAAGTATGAAAAAATTGTGACATAGCGCAGCAGTTAGAAATAAGCCATTCCATCAGAAAAATGATGAATAAACATAGTTCTGTATCTGCAGACACAGGTTGCATTTTAATGCAGGGATTTTGAAGGGTGGCCACATTATAAGGTTTAAAACCAACTGGATTAACCACACCACACTTACTTTACAAGTAAAGGTGATAAGAAATACATTTGGTTTTAGTTTTTTTTTCTTTTGGAAAAGAAACTGCAACATGTATATAATTTGTTTTCCAAAATGCAGAATAAAAAACTAATTATCTTATTTTCTCTAGCAAGATAATTCTTTTGAAAAATAAAAAGTGTATTTCTTCAAATGTGGTCTAAATAAGACTTCCTAGCAGCTCAGTATGGATTATCTTTTTTAAATGAGAACAAACAGCTAATAATACAACAGTTGATCACTCACTAAACCAAACAAAGCAGCTGATGAATAAATACGAACCTGTGCCTGGAGCCAACACTTTTGTTCAGAGCCTATCCCAGAACATCGCCTGTGCCACATGTCCCTCTCTGCCTGGCCCTCTCCCTCGCCTTCCTCCATGCCCAACACACTCTCTGTGTGCTCTGTGGCCCCGCTGGAGCCCCAGTTTGTTCTTTCTCTGCCCTTCCCCCAGTGCTAACATACCCCCTACGGTATCCAATTGCTTCCCCTGCTGCAAAACACTTGTTGCTAGGAGAAAACCTACTGCTTGGCAACAGATTTTTAAAACAACAACTTTGGCTTTGTTACTCACTGAACTTCACATCACCAGCATGAAATAACGAATCCGTGTGGTGGGGAGTGCATCTCTGTACTTGTACTTCATCCCTTTGAAATGACTGACCCCTTCCCACAAGGATGTGCTTGCCTTTTAGTTCCTTACTGCTCACAGCCCAGAATGCAGAAAGGTTCAAAATCGAAGGTTGTTTTTAAAAACTGCTGATCGTGGCCTTCCACTGAGATGGAAGCTCTTGGGGGACTTCTTTTCCTGTTAAGACAACATGTTCTTGCAATAATCTGCTGGAATTCTGATTTACACCTTATGTGAACGTCCTATCAGCTTTAAAACAAATAGCATGACTACCAGGCTACATTGCAAGAACTAAATTGACTATAGCACGTACACTGGAAACAAAACAGCTTATGATAAAGTGAAGCAGCTAGTGACTCCAGATCTTATTTAACTTTTTATCTCCATCTGAAAATCATATTGAGGGTCTTATTTTATACACTGTGGCTACCAACAAGTAAACCCACAATGGTTCTCCCTTCAGAAGGCAGATGGCTACAGCTCTGGCAAGTACTGCATCACCACTGGCATCAGGGAATAATTACATATAACCTTAGTCCTCAGATCATGTCCAGTCCTAAACTTGGAGTATTTGTCATCTGGTGCAAACGATTTATATTTCAGCCCAGGTGTGACACCATGAGGTGACGGTGAACTGTATGCAGGTCTCTTGATCACCTCCCTCCATCTGGAAGCTTGGCAGCACTGCATCTTCTCTGCCCCGCTCCCAGCATTGAAGCCACATCATTGTCTTCTCACCTTTCCCACAAACCAGAAATGAGGATTTCCCAGATGTATAAAATACACACATCTGCAATGAAAACTGGTGCAGGAGATCACAGCTTTACACAGTGCTGTTTATGAAATGGGCCCATAGTAATTTCTGTAATTTGGTACGTTCTTGTCTTTTGTGATTCATACCCTCACCCTTTCCCCTATGTAGACAGTTTATAGATATAAGCACATCACAGAAATCCTGCCACTTTATCAGTCTCATCTGTAGCTGTATTTCAACACTGCCTGGGTTCAAGGCAAGGCCAAGTTTACCACTGGATCACTGTGCTCCATCCATACAGAGACTCCTAAGTACTGTGTGTTATTGATGCCATTATTTTCCCAGTATTGAGTCAAAGGGTCAGAAGTATAGAAAACTGTACTTCTGTTATTCAAAATCTAGGAGTAACATAAAAGTTTCAATATCCAAAAGAGGGAAGAAAACCCCAAATCCTCCAAAAATGATACAAGTGCCAAATAGGATAAACAGAAAACCTCAGACCAAGATTTTTGAAATGAGGAGCTTCAAAGTCAGCCCCCTGAGTCAATATTCAATTATCACAGCATGAGCTGGATTTTTCACAAGAACTGAGGATACAAGGAATTCAGGGCCTTACTCCGCTGCCTAAGACTAGGTTCCAGTTTAGAACACCTGAAGGTTCCTGGTTTTGAAAGCTTGTGCTCCATGGAAAACTATTATAATGTCAAGAAATAAATGTTTTTCTGTCCATCAGTCAATTACGGATAGAATTAAAGAATAAATAATTAGAAATAGCAAGCAGCGACTTTTTAAGAAGCTGTTTTTCATTAATGACAGTTCTTCTATACAACCACATTGAACATAGTAGTTGTGTGTGGCTTCTGGAAATAGTAATTAGAAAAATCGATCAAATGTTTTAATGAAGAAATCAATCTGAAGTCAGGGGAATAGTTTGTGTATCAAAGGAAAACCAGAGTTGTAGATGCAGTACTAGGCTCTGTGAGTAAAATTTATAATTAATAGAACTGTCAGAGTTCAAATCAAGAACTTTGGAAATCTTTAGCTAGACTGCCACTGTATTGAAAGCTAGGACTTGTAGTCCATGCTCGTACACACTCAATGCTACAGAAACTAGCACTTACTTGTCTGAACTTTTGAGACTATGGAAAAGGAATCAGAAGTGAGTGATATTCTTCTGAAGTACCTTTCTGCATTTATGCATGTGCATTTCTCTCAAATATTCTGAAAAATGCTGTATTAAATATTCAAAGTCAGAACTGCGTTATTAGATAAAAGATAACCAATCTTTTCATTACTAAAATAAAACAGAAATTCATAGATTAAAGCACATTATTCACATTTTTACTCCTTTTGCCCTTAGCCAAAGAGACTCCTGCATATAAAAATATGTACATACATATGTTATAACTATGACTAATGTCACTGTTTCAAAAGTGTTACGACACCACAGCAGCACTTACTACACTGGCACTGCAGTAACCTCTAAGAAAAAAGAGGTTATTTTTAATACAGCATTAATAAATATATTTTTTTTATAGCATCCCCAGGAAACAGACCACTTCCTCCCCGGCAAAGCAGATGTGAACTGCCATCTGCTGCTCGAGCTCAGCACACTGCGCTGGAAGGGCCATCCTCACGGCAGTGTGCAAAAACCTCCCGGCAGGAGAGGGAATGCACCACCCCCACCTCCCATCTCTCCCTGGATTCTGAAAGGCAAGGCAGAAGCTGTAGGTAGCTGCTAACCTGCCAGTCTGCCAGGACAGCTGCCAGCAGATTCTGCCTTAAGGGACAGCTATTTTCAGTGTGAAGGGAGGGCCCACACCCTCCCATCTGTGCACCATCAGGCACAGGTCAGAAGAGCCAGAGCCTAACCATTGGCTAAGAAAGGGCTTCTAGCACTTTCAGAAACATAAAACAAACACTTACCTATATACTGAATTACCTTGCACAAAATTGGACGAAGTTGAACATACTGAAAACTACATAAAAAGCTTCTGACAACTAAAGAGAGAAACCCAAACAGCAGTATTTTTGGGAAAAAATTATTAAAGACCTAAGAATAACATCAATGTACCTCAACAAATCAGCTTTTGTTAGTACTGATCTGGAAGCAAACAGATTAATATAACTGAAACAACATGTAAGTTTTATAATTAAATTCCATATAAGCCTACCACATTTTCTCTCAACTGTTATTTTGTGGATCATTTTTAATTTTTTATCTAAAAGTTGCAAAAGTAAGGTATTTTCCATTTAATCAACATCAGATCAGAAGAGTCCTCTTAGGTCACTCATTTCTATCCCCTGTTGTTACAGACAACCTCACAACAAGATTTCTTGTTCCACAGTGTTTAGCTTGCAAGTGCTAGGAATCCTCTTCACATCATCTTCCCAAATTTTTCCCTAGCTAGTTTGTTTTCATTTGCTCCAGTGCCAGTGCCACTCAGCCTTATTTGGATTATGCATATTCCTCTCATGTTTACAAGGATCATATATTATTATTAAAGTTTCCTACTCCTCCCAGGAAACTGTGCAGAGATTTCCAGTGCCACATGGCAGTCACCTTGGCACTCACCGGGTGTAAGGGCAACACTGATGCAAGCCACAGGCAGGGTTTGCCATCCAGCCACGTTACTTAGGATTACAAGGGAATCACAGCCCCAGCCTGTGAGGAACCCCCAATGAAACCTCTGCCTTAGTGCACACTGAGGGTTCACTTGCCGTTTTGACAAGCCTCAGCTGGTTTAACTGGGCATGGCAGTCTCTGTTCTGGGGACATAAAGCAACCAGTGGAGCATGAACACCACCATTCCACAAGGGAAGGAGAATCTGTAGGCTTACAAAACTGACGGTGAGACCACACTGTTGACAAGATGAAGACGCTGATAACAGGGACAAGATGATGTCTCATGTTGTGCCTGGCCAACTCATGCACAACGGAGATGCAGCTCTGATCAAGCACTACCCCAGCTCTTTGTCCTCCCCAGTCACTTCCATACTCAGTCTTGCTCTTGCATTTTGTATTTCTGAAAGTTATTTTATTTCTTTCACTGAAGGGTCTCCAAGTCCCACATTTGCCTTTGTCCTGCAACTCTTCTCACTGAGTAGAGGTACTGCATGAACTATTCTAAAATTTTCTGTTAACAAATTCAGTACTATTTAGTGAAGTCTCCTTTATTTCATCAACTAGTTCTTCCAGAATTCTGGTCTATTCCTCCATACTCTTCCACGAGCAAGTACTTGCCATCATTTCTATGCTTTCATTTCCACTGCTAATTTTACCTTTGCCATCCATGATGAATATCACATTCCTGTTGAAGATTGAGGCAAAATATGACTTGCAGTTATGGACTTTTTGTAAGTGGATATCCATCATTGCACTGATTGACACTACATGTTAAATCATATTCTGTGGTTAGTTTATGGCTCTTCAAACACATTTTCCAAGCTATATATTAAATTAGTGCACAAGGTTGGAATCCGCAGAGAAAGTGTAATTCCAAATGCTCTTTCTCCCTCAGTCCTCTCCTTTGGTTTACTATTGTCAGCTGACAGGCAGCTGGAATAAATTTGAGCCCTGCTTCCCAGAGTGTAAGAGCCTTGTCCATTTGAGTCACTTTTCTAGTTCACTGTAGCACAGTTGGCAGGAAAAACAAGAATGCCAGAAAAGGCACTCCCCCACAAAGCTAGGATTTGAACAGAGTAAGCAAACTGGGAAGTTAATGCTCTCTGAGTAAAGAGCTGAATTGCAGAGTGGCAGCTTCCAATTTTCAAGGAAGGGATTTTCAACGAATAAGAACTACAGCAACAGCATGGGTTTGGTGGGGTAGGTGGGAATTCTGGAACTTAAGTGAGCTGCTGAGTCTGAGGTGAGATACAAACATTTCCTACCAACTATTGTGTTAAATATCCATTGATTTTTCTTCACAAAAATATTGAGATATAAATGTTACATTAAATGGAATGTAATCCACATGGCAGAAAGACCACACCTACTCATAATAGGGTTTGATTCTGCAGCAAATGAGGTGAGTTTGGATGGCCAAGCTACCTCATTTATTTTCCAGAGATCACCAGCTGCTCATACACAATCATATCACAATTTTAAAGGAAATTAAGTTTGACGTGTCAATTACTTTAATAGATCTAACAGCATTTAATACAGTTTTATACTTTATATCAAAACCAGTTACTTCTGGCAACTGTAACCTACCAACTTGTGGCTAGGCATTCAATTAATATGACAAAGCATCATCACAGACTTCATTTGTGTCATAGCATTTCATAGCCCTCTGGTAAATCTTTGGGTCCATGACCCTCACAATACCATCTGTTCCAATGCTATTGTGGCTATCACTTTTTCAAATGGTCTTAAATTAAAAACTAGACAGAATTCCAAAGAAGCTATTGTCACCTGTCAGGACAAACTGTAACAAGGGCCATGGAAAAATGGAAATTGAAATGGCTGTGCAGCTGATAGAGGTTCACTTGCTCGTCTTTTGAACATTTGTAAACACATGACAATATCTGCCTTAATTTATTACTTGCACTCATTTAGAAAATAAGGGGAGGTTGATTTTAATGAGAGAATGTACTTTTAAAACTATGTCTTTATTTTAAAATACTTATTTTAAGGTAGCAAAACCCACTTACCATCAGGGACATTTTAATTCAGAAGCCAAGGCAAAATCCTTTCATTTAGTAGGTCAGATCACTTCTGATAGATGGCAAGTATCCTTCCAAAGTGCTACCTAACACAGTCTTTGTCCACATAGATTTAGAGCTCTGAAACCATTTTCACACGGTATATTGTAAAGAAGAAATGTTGAATCCACATGATTTTTTTGTTATTTCTATAGCCCTTTACGGTAAGGTCTCTATATCGCTCACAATTCACTATTTCGTCTAAACATATTATGCTATCCAGTAATGCAGCTAACTAAGCTAATGTAGCACAATACATTATGTTATGTTCTTTTAAAAGTCAACTTTTAACAGCACTGACCGCAGTGAAGCCTGGTTTGGTTTTCTAATGACTGTGTCTTACATCGCTGCAGCGGAGAATGTACAAACACTCTTGTGCATTTGCTGCTACCTAATAAAAACTGAAATCATAAAAAAGCCTTGGTAGTCTTTCCTCCTGCCTCTATTTTTGTAATATTTGCACAAGCCTCTTTTTTTTATTTTCATCATTCCCTCTTTGGACCAGATGAAACAAAGGTATTAAATAACAATTTCATACACCTGATTTCCTAAGGATATTGGTCTTAAATAGTAAGTTCAATGTGTAAGATATAAATAGTGTATTGGTAGTGGCTGAGGAAGATTGAACACAGTGAGTTGCAACAAATCATTTCACCAGCATCACTGATTAATGACTAATTAATTAGAACCCAGGAAAAAAAAATGGTGTTAATTTCATGTTAATTTCAGATACATCTGTAAAAGAAGCATTTGTAAATTCACTGACAAAGTTTAGTTCCTGGAATAACAGGAAAGCATTTAAAAACTTTGGGATTTTTCATCAAAGTATTTAGAAAGAAAAACTGAAAGAATCAAATGTCTGCATCCTAATGGGTCTACTAAAGCATGCTATATTGATCAAGTGGTTTTGGATATTGTCTTTCCTTGCAGGGCTTAGCTTTTAACAGTGTGAACAATGTTCATGTTTTCATATTTCTGCCAATTAAGTGCTTTGCTAATGAATTGCTTTGCTTTGTTCATCTGAGCATTACTACAAGACTGAAGATTTCTTTCAGGTCAAATGCTTTGTGTACAGATACGTGGCTCTTGAATATGAGCACTCCATTTTAACTCAGTGTTTTGCTAGTATTTCTATTTCCTTCAGTTCTATACCAGCTCTTAAGGAAGAAAAGCTGTTCCTAAAATCAACTTCAAATCTAATTTAAGGGCTATTTCTTGAAAGCCAGCTTCCTTGAAACATCACACCAGCATCTACCACAACACAGGATTTCTCAGATTAGTCTGTAAAAGCCACACATGTACAAACTACACATCAGAGATTAGCAGAAAGAAGCTGTAATGCAGTGTGATGCAGAAAGTTTTCTCAATTTCCCAAGACACTGGTAAGTGTGTCTTAGTACCAAACTACATTCAACCTCAACATCTGGACAGTAATATATACTTACAACCATTGTGACACACTTCAAGGTATTAAACAGCCCTCTTTTGTTTACCTCCCACTAATCACAGAACAGGAGCACAAAGTTATGGTTTGCCATTTCTTACCAAACTGATCTTCCCCAGAGGCTATTAACCCTCTTCAGGGAAAAGCTGGCCTGAGAAGTCTTACTGAAAACTGTATTTATTGCATAGAATGGTAATTACATAAGCATACAAACAAGATAACAACGAGAGAAGATTTATGACATTAGTTCTCCAAACCTGACTCTGGTTACACACAAATAAACATTCCAGAGTTACATTTGTGCTCACCAATTCAAGTTAGGGACTGTAATAGTCTTCAATTTCCCCAAGGACATAAAATAAGACTTAATTCTTTTTTGTTCAAACCCAGGTAGGATTCTCATTTGTAGGAAGATGCACCAAAGCATAGATCTGAACAGAACATCTAAGAAAAACTAACCTCTCATTGTATAATAAAAGCAACAATCCTTTCTCCTTTAGATTTCTACACTCATGTACTTCATATTTAGTTCTGATTTAAAGTTAACTTCTCTTGAATCTTATCTTACTACCAAGTAAAAATGTAAGATGAGAAACAAAGATTTATGAAAGTAATTTACCTTTATCACCTATAAAAGTATGTTACTATAAAATAGTGCAATGTTTCAATGAACTCGCAAAACCAGATCAAAAAGTAATCACAGAAACAACATACTGATGCCTCAGATACTTCTGAACCAGTCTGCTGTCCAAACAGACATCTCCTTCACCAAGCATCTCAGCTGCAATGACTTGGGAAATAATATATTCATTGAGCAAATCCAAGGCAACATTGACAAATCTTCCATTAAGGAAGGGAACTGGGAGAGAAATGTAGGTAACTGAAGTGATATATTATTTAAGAGTACTGAAAGTGGATGATACAAGGACCTCATTTTACTTGTCTGAGCCGAATGGCTATCAAGGAGCTGCCACAGATCCCCTCACTTAAACTGCATGCAAAGGCAATAACTATCCAAGATACAGTTTCCACTGATAAATGATAGAACTGATTTAATAATCTACATTTTAATAGGAAGCCCATCAGTGACAGTACTAAATTTAAATATCATAAGGGAAAGTCCTCCTAAAGTCAACCAATCATTTGCAAGTCAAACCCGACAAGACACTCCACAGGCTCCTTTCAGCAGGCAGTGGGACTACTGATACTGCTGCCCTAACAAGATTGACATTGGAGATGCCTATGGGGGAAATTATTTTCTTCACAGTGCAAAGGCACCATAAAGAATAATCACAGGAATTAAATGTGAGTCTCATGAATGTGATGCTCAGAATGAGAAATCAGGAGGCATGTACTGTATTTAAAGCTAGGTATGTCACAGCACCTATGCTTCAGTTTCCCTATTTCTTTACTGGGAATTCATGCTTCAGGGCCAAACATACTTGAAACTTAACATGCTCAGCACTCAAAATTATTATGAAAAAAATACTATAACCTTTTTAAAATATCTAAATTTTTGATTCAGAGAAAGAGTAAAAAAGATGTAAGTTATTGTCTTACTCTCTGACGTACCAACTCTTAGTTGCCGTAACACTTGCAGATGTTCAACTTAGCCAGTTTTTATTCTTCCAAATTTCCTCAGATGCTTAAATATTCATGCCTAAAAATATAATAACTATAACTAATGGTATTTTTTTTTCAAATGCCAAGAGCTGTTTGCAAAGCTAGTGTTTTAACAAAACAGACTAAAGTCATGATTAACTGTTAAAACCAGAAAGTTCTTACCTCTTGGCTCTCTATAAACTCCACACATATTAGTATCAAATTTTAAAAGGTGCAGATCAACACTGTATTGCTGACTGAAAAAGTGAGGAAAGCCAAAAACAGCTTTCTTTTTTCAAGTTTATCATTACTTAGTCTCATTGATGATGTATTTTTCCACCCATATCAGCTTAACCAGGTTGTTTACCATGATAGAAGTAGCATTAAAAGCATTAACAGCTCTAAGTCTGCAGTCAGTTTTATTCAGAGAAAACACTGGCCTTTTGCAGTGAGATGAAGTACACAATGTGGCCAGATAGCATATCTCCTCTCCCCTACTGAAAAATCAAGAGATGGCAGCTTTCCGAGTAGTATCACCACATAATTTTCTTCATGCCACTTCTTGCTACTTCTTGAAAAGAATATACTCTAATAGGAATGATTATGGAAAAATAACCATCACGCCTTCAAAATGAACACAGTTTTCAGAGATGCACAAAAAACACTTCAGATTTCCCCACAAATTAAAGCTCACTGAAATTATTGCTTTCTCTGTAATTAATTTGTTCATCTAGATTAAAAAAAATAACTTGACATAAAAAATAGCCCATCACTAACCTTAAAAGCCAGTTCTCTAACTCCAACTAACACAAGTTTGCTACCACAAAACATAGTCTGTGTTTAAAGAAATCTAATCTTGGAGAAAATATATTATGCTATTCACACATAGTAAGTTGGTTGAACTCTTCCAAAGTGCAAGGTGCAACTCATCTTTAAACGGTAGACTCATGAGCAGGGGAAATACTGCTAAGTATAAAACTGGCTAGCAGAGAAGCTAAGCTTCAGCAATGGAAAAGAGGTCTTCAAATAAAATTTAAATGAGATGAGCTGAAGAGGTAGAGAGAGACACAAGAAGACTGCTCCAGACTGGGGATCTGCAGAAAAACTCTGAACCAGAGTAGACAACTTATCTGGGGAATACAGCTGCTTGACATAACCCTGCAAAAGTGGCATTAAAATGATTTCCTGGGGGACAGTTGCTTCCAGATCTCTAGTTTTGCATTAAGGTAGGCTACTTTCTGCTTGATAAGGATAAGATAAAGCACGGTTTTCAAGAACAAGTTGTTTGTAGTTCCTAGTCAGAAAAAAAGAATTATAATTGATTAGGTAACTTCTGGTCCTCTCAAGAGCAGTCTGTTTTCTCAGGAAATAGCTTCTGCCAAAGCAAGTAAAGCTCCCCTGTGACAAATATAAGGCAAAAAGCAAAAGATAATTTCACCAGTGCATTGGAAATGCACCTGAAAACTGCATAAGATTTATAGCAAAATACATGCACTGATAACTCATGCACCATTTTATAATAATACATTATTCTAAGACAGACAGAGAAAGTCAGGGCTCAGACACCTGGTGATGGTGCTGCAAGTTTCTCACACATATTTACTCATCACCTCAATTAAGCCACATGGAATGGTTTATCTCATTCAGATTGCTGTTGCTGGTAGCACTTCGTTTTATTTCACCAGTTTGCAAAGTTATGCAGCACAAGAAAAGAAAAGCAAAACAAAGAGATGACATGTCCAGGTGACTCCAGGCTTCAAATGTCCTGTAGTTAAAGAGTTCTCACCTACAGAATTCTACAACAGAACCCTTCTCAGGAGAAGGAAAATAAAATCTTTCTTGTTCATTTAAAGTTGAGGATGGCTGCTCTCTCAAAGCCTTTTTCAGATTCTTTATATTTACTCCCCCAATCCTTAAAAATATTTATTAATTATATGAAATGCAATTATAAGTGATTAGATGCCAGATGTTACCTACAAGCAAAAGCATACCAGGTGCTACATAGCTTTTATTGCTGTGTAAGTTCTCAGCTCCAGCTATAAAGAAATACTTTAATAAATTCAATGAGCACAAAAATGCCCAGGGAAGCAAAATAATCATAATTAGCTCAGTGCATACTTCAGCAGAATGACCTAATTTAAAAAGTGTTTTGCAAAGCAATTCTCATACTGAAAGGCAATTACACAGAGCAAAATAAAAATAGAACTTTTGAGATCCATGCAAAAAAGCACCAGCAAGTATCCAAGAAAAGGGATGTAAGAGACTACAGAGGATAGCAGGGAAGAGCACACATTTTCAATTTTTTCCACGCCTTCTCTCTTTTCCTTTTTGTTCTTTTTTCTGAAAATAAGGAGAACTTAAATATCAAGAACACTGACACAAGGCCTCCTGGCCATTTCCTGAATTACTAGGATTGCTAAGACTACTGACATTTTCCTTCGTTAAATTAGTCATCCTTGTTAATATTTTTTGATTAGTATAAATGTGTGTGGTTTTTTCCCCTACATCCTATTTTAGGTGGCCAGTTACCCAGAAAAAGGCACAGAGGAAAAGTGATGTCAACAAAATCCATCTGTCAATGACTGTAATGTAGTCGGCCCTTTAGAGGATAAACGGCATAAGAAGATGGAAAGACTCTGGAAAGACTTTTAATAGGAATTACCCTTTCTAAAACCTACCAAAAAAAAAAAAAACAAACCTGAAAAAGGAAATTTTTCATTATGCTGTGATCAGATGCCTTTACAATCTTGCTGGCTGTTCATTATCTCTACTTGGTACTACAAAAGGGATACTTTCCATGTAAACAGCAGTAAAGAGTCATAAATATTTTGTTTTCTTTAAATAATATTAGACACATCTCTGTCTATAGAAACCTCAATGCAGATCATTAAGGTATACTTGAACCTTTAAGAAAACCATCAAGAGAGACAGAAGCCCAAAAACTTAATTTCTGGAGATCCCAACTGAGGCTTTTCAGTTGCACTGTTTTGCTACTGACAATTCTGTATGCAAAGACAGTAAGATGTATCCAAAATATTAAGGCAGATTTGTAGAAGAGAATATATGTATACATACACATCTGTGTTTATTTTATATGCACATAATTGAGTGACTACCGTTGAGAAAGGTATTAATCTGTCGCACCTTCCCTCCATGATTGCTATGGGTAATTTACCATGGAAATGAGAAGAAAGAACAAAATCTGTGCTTTATAGATTTTTATCACCAGTAAAAATAAAGTAAGTCTTGCATAACAGGAAAATGTAACAAGACTTTGTCCACAGACAAGTGTTCCCATCATGTTTTCTAACACAAATCATTACCTCTATCTATAAAGCTCGTCTGGCTTGCATTCCTAGAATCACAGAATGACAGAAGTAGGAAGAGAACTCAAGATTCTCTACAGCCAAACTTGAAGTAGAGTTACCTACAGTGGGTTGTCAAGGGCTGTCAAATTTTGAGTATCTCCAAGGATGTGAGACCCGCACAAACTCTTTGGCAAGCAGATGTATCTTACACGTGCATCTGAAATACTGTTACCATTACACAAATACTATCTCATCATGTTCCTGTTCCTGTCAATTACTTGAACCAGTATAGGGCAGGGAATCCCTCCTCAGATGCTTTGTTATGATGTCTAGAAAACCAAAACCCTGTTCCAGACTGGGCCATTGTGATCCTTGGATTTTTTTCCTTGAAATTGAAACTATACTTGGTTGCTACTTTCCAAATGATAATATTTGATCTATAGTTGCTGTATATGAAGTGAATTAGTAATAGCTCAGTTTTGATAAGAGAATCCAATTCAAAGACTTTATCCTATAAAATGTAAATCGAAGCTTGAGATTAACACTACTTGTATTTCAAAAACTGAAAACAAAGATTCTTAAAATCTTCCAAGCAAAGAGAAGGAACTTTGGAGTAATACTGCACGTTGCAGACTGACCTGCTTCAACAGCAAATTGTCATGAATTATCTGATGGGTGGAATTTGTTCCAGTTCCACACAATACAATAAAAACAGTGGAATGATTCGTGACCTGCCAAATAAAGAGCAGTAACTCTAGCCAAAGCATCCCTTCCTTCTGCCAGCATCTGCCACTAATTAATTTTCCATTTTTTTAAATGGGAACAAATAGAAGTGATAAAATGGTTTCTGGCAAGCTGTGCCTGAATAGATTAACTGTGGAAAAATCTATCACACAGATAACATGAAAACAGAAATTTAAAGCTGAGATTGCAGGCAAAAATCCTTATGTTAACCCCAACAATCAAACAAAACAAAAAACCCCAAACAAACACCCCCCAAAGTTTAAAAAAAACCACCTCAGCTTTCTGAACCTTTAAGTGTTTTGGGGTTTTTTTTTGGTCTACTTTTAAATTAACTTTCCTAGGATTTCTATTTGAAGCCGTTTCTCTCTGTATTCAGAAAGCTGCCTTAACCATTGCTATGAGATTCTCAGTAAATAGTACACCTCAACATCTTAGCCCAATTCCATTCAATGCAGCCACTGCGCATGCTGCACAAAATCAGATTACCTTTGCATCTTCAGGTACTCAGATTGTCTAAACCAAACAACCATTTAAGTGAGCTGCAGAATTCCTCTTGTAATGGCTGACAGCTGAGGACAGCACCAATGAGTTGAAGAGACCTTAGAGAGCTCACTCTCACGGCATGGTCTAAGAATGGAAATTTTCTTGTTGAAAGATCGGCTCCTGTCACAGCTTTAAGCTTTTGGAGTAGCTTTAAGCCATTTGGAGTAAGCTTTAAGCCATTTGGAGTAAATACAGAGTAACGTGAAAAGAAAGTCTGTTATGAAGCAGTATTATAGCATCAGCCCCATAATTCCACTTACAGAGCAACAGTTCTCAGGGAATCAACACAGTCTTGCCTGAGTAAATGGGAGCTCACTGCTTCAAGCTATAAACAAAATTAGTGCTGCAAATTCCTACAGTCACTTTCTGTTTCCAAAAGAGCAACTAGGTTCTGGTTTAAACTCAAATTTGTAGCAGTTATTGTTGTCAAATACTGAACAAATATAGATCTGCTTTAAAAGAGTACTGTAAAATTCAGATAAAGCATTTAGGAATTAAGAAATTCTACTAATCTTTCTCCAAGTCAGTATGAAGTGGTTAATTGCTGTACTTGATCTCAACAACATTAAAAATAAAAGAAGGTAACTTTGAAACCAACAGGGAAAAAAACTTCCCTAATTTTTCACCTTGATTTCCACTTTATTATATTTCAAAAGCTAATGACCATGCAAGTTGATTTTATGCACTTTTTTACTGCACCAAGCACTGATGGTTTTCTCTTGTAAGGCTAAAAGGGGAAATAATGTTTTCATGACAGAAAAGAATATAGCCTGGGAGTGCCTCACGGCAGATGAAGCATTTAAAATGTATGAAATGGTCCTTGAGTCACTTGAACTCAATGGTTTCCAGGTTAAAATGCAAGCAGAATGGCCATTGTTTTTTCACAGTACAGAATGCAATCACTTGAAACATTTAGATGTGGTCAAATCACAGTAAAATGCCTGTGTAAGGAGCAGTGAGGTTTTGGCCAAACAAATATTTTGCTTTCCCTACTTTTTGTGAAAGGATCTTGAAGTTTCTGAAGGGCAAACCCACAACATTTTACTAACAGATCTAACAAAACCAATGACTTTTATTTCTCCATTCTTCTTCAACCACCATGTGCGTAAGGATGCACTTAGAGTGAGTCAAAGGAGCACTGAGATTTGGCATCAGCATTTAGCTCTGTGGTAATCAGTTACAAACCAAACCACCCATGAAAACCAGCATAATGTGCTTAGGACAAACCTATGTGGCCTAAACCAACAATTTTACTGTGCAGGGCTGGAGGATGAAAATCAGATGAGTTCTCCAGATGAGAACACTGACTCACGCAAAGAAAAACGTTAGTTGGGTGACTGTGTTTAGACTTTCTCTTCCTTAACTCCCATGACCCCTTCAAACAGGGTCTGAATTCATGTTTCTAAAGTCTTCTCTGTTTTTCCTTTCTTTCAGTCAACTCAACATCTGTGACAGGCTCATAAGCACACACTACCCATACATACTGCCAGACTTCTTTATGGCAGTGTCTTTGGGTTGAAAAAAAAAAAGAGTCAGTATAGTAAGAAATAAATAACAGTATATTTATAACTGAGAGTTAAAGCACATATAGTCAATCTAAGCCTTAAGAGATCTGGTTTAGCTATGCATAATTATAGGAAACTAACAGGTATCTAACAGTGTGAAGTAGGGAATGTAACTCTCTAAGATACTGCTTTTTGAAAACTAATTTCTACATGAGTAAATTGCTTAAGTAATTTCTCCCTTTCTGTTTTAGTTTTCTGCTCTTAGAACCTAAGCTACTAATAGCATTAACTGGCAAGTGCTACAATGAATTACTTAATAATCAGAAAATACGACAGTCTTCTGGGATTACAACAGCATACGAATGCTGGATACCTGTTTTATTTCAAAGCTACATTTAAGTAGGAAATTTTCAGCCTGAGAGAGAATACATAGATTTGTTTCCTGGACAATGGATTGAAATATTCATTGCCGTTTCAGGCATTACTGAATGATGGCCTGTTTCAGGACTTTTCAGACGTCAGCAGTAAGGGCTACTTTCCACAACAGCAATCTGACTGCAGGAGATAAAAGAATATTTATTCTTTTTTTCACAAGGAAGGAAAACAATGACAAAAGCAGGAAGGCAGCAGTAATGCAGAAGTCTGGAGGTGGTGATAAAGGGTAGGGAGAATGCAGAAAGTTGTCAAATAAATTCATTCTGGCCAAAATCAGGCAGGTGATAACCACAGGTATATGACATTGAAGTGTGAATCATCATCTTAAAATTTAGTAATTAAAGAAAAATTTAATTTTAATTAGGTGTGAGAATAAATTATTTGAAATTCAGAAAAAAACACCAAAGAATTTCAAACCTTTCAAACACAAGTTCACATTGTTTTTTGTGAGTGCAATGTACAAACCTTCGAAAGAAGAAAGGACACTGCATTTGTTCAAAAGCATTGCTCCTGCATTCTGTGAAGTACACCTAATTAATACTGACATGTTATTGCTTCCCTCTTGATGTCTTGTGAACAGTCAGAGCTAGCCAAATAGCAAGCTGGTATAACTTCTGGCTTGGAGAAAACTTCAGTTAGTGACAAACAGTAAAAAATAGCACCTGAGAACAAGACAGAGCCTAAAATGAGCATTGCTCAACAAAATAAAGTGAATGAATGTACGGATTAAAACATTAACTGTATGGGGAATAATTTAGTTCCATAAAGAGCTGCAGAGAATTTTAACAGCATTTCTCTTTGACAAAAACTAGTTTTGTTGTTAGGCTGATTTAATTAATGAGCCCCCCAACAACTTAGAAGGGGCAGAAATAGCAGTGAGCATGAACATGAACATGTTGTCCCTGCAGCCAGGTCTCTGTTGGAATAGCTCCCATCTTAGGTAATGCAACAGTATGACCCAAGCAGTTCCATTTCCCAAGTTTAGTTAAGCACAATACAGCTAAACCATTTTTCATTTACTCATGGATCAAGTTCCCAACATCTGGTGTTACGTTGTTTTAGGCATTTCATTAGTAAGGTGAAAACCTTCCCCCCCAAACCCTCCCATTTATGATTATCATTTTGTTGGCAAACAGATCTCTTTCATCACTCTTAAATGCTCCAATTTTCACACCATCATCAAGACCTCCCATTTTTCGTTTTAGTAGATCTCTTGAAAAAGGAGTAAATCAGTGAAGACCTTCAAGACAGAAGCAAAATGAGTAAGAAATTTTCCTAAAAAAAAAAAAATTGTAATTTTGCAAAAATGATGATGCCAGCCAATGAAAAGTAACTTCATTCAGACAATACATTAGACTCCTGCAGAGTCTTCATGGTCACACTAACAGAATGTGGAGTCTGCACATGAGACAAATGCAAGAGTCTTTTTCCAGAAACTCCAAAGGGCAGCACATGCTGTAACTCACAGGAAGAAGTACAACACTTCTGAAGCCACAAAACTAACTTTCCTGGTCTTTATTTACACACTTCTTCAGTAATGTAAATTAACAAGGTTGTTTCTGTGTAGAAACAGTAGATCATATTCAGGAATAGGTACTTAGAGAGACTTAGGGCAAAAATATTGTATGAAATGTTATATGAAATTTTTCAAAGTTTAGCTTTTCATCCTTCTTACCAGAGTGATGTAACATCATCAAAAGGATGGATTATAAAAGGAGAAAACTCCTATTCCCAATATGCTATTGTTGTTCATACAAATTGAAACATTTTATTTAGCTTTTTTTTTCCCTCTGGACAACTATAAAGACTCTCTCAAATCAAAGATTCAGATTTCCAAACCATTAGCATCAGGAAATTTTACTGAGTGTCAGATGTCACTCATTCTAAAATTTTAATAAAAAGAAAAAAAGTCCTTCCAAACTGATTTCAGGTTCAACTATTTCAAGTAATTTCACTTGAAGAAGCAGGCCTGGATACATATGCTACATGCTAGAACTCATGCCATCCTTAAATCTTGCTTTTTGTTGCATTTTATACATAAAGTTATTATGATCTATACTCAGTATTTGCCCCCCAAAATGAAATTCACCAAAACTTATTAAATAAATATAAGCTCTAAGGTAACTTTTATGTGAAAACAGTTACATTTTATAATACTTTCTAAGCATTACTAGAAAGCCATATCAAATAATTTTAAAATATCAAATTAATCACAGAAAATAAGGGGTTTTACACAGAACTTTCATTCATAAACCAATTGTCAGCTTAGAATTGTGAATACAAATATTAGAAGTTAATGTTTCAGCTGTTGTCATAGAGGCTGATACCTCCACATTGCTGTTGCTATAGCTCCCTGGCCACTGAGATCATACCTCTTTATAATAACTAGGTAAATATACACAAAGTGTTGGGATGTACAGATATTCATCTATACACACAGGCAAGAGTAAACACTGCAAGCTTCCTCATTAAAATACTTTTAGCAATAGTCAAAAGGTCAAGCAGTATACAGAATCTTGTACTTTCTCCTACATGAAATTACACAGACATATTTTTATAGCATACGTCTTGAATATTTGTATTTAAGCAGCATAAATCTCTCAGAATCTATCTACTCAAAACAACATCTTAGTGCAGAAAAGTCTAGAGCAGTAGAAAAAGCTCTTAGAAACAAAATTTTAAACTATAAAAATCCTTAAAAAGGACTGTCCAATCCAATGAAATGAACAGTTGCCTTCAAGCTAGGACTCTAACAGAAAATCTCATAAAAAGGAAACCTGGAGTGGAAGCCCAGTAATTTTCATCTCACATGCCTCTTAGACAACTAATTTCTCAGTCATTCTGAAGAGCACTGTGTGTTTACAGACTATTTATTCAAAGGTGCATTCAGAGGAGGGGCAAAAAGATACCCAGTGAAACATGAGCTTTCATTTTCACTGAGTTGCACTGCTTCTTCAGAAAAAGGAACCTTTTGGCATCTGTCAGCAAGCTCAAATATCCTGAAATGCTGAAACAAAAAAATTTCCCTGTGCTGCCTTCCTGATCTTTTGTCTCATATGTTTCCCTCAGGGATGCACAAGAAATTTCTCTGAATAATTCATAAGTACCTAGGCAGAAACCAGCTTCTACTTCTGAAAAAAAAGGTTGGATAAGAAGCTGATTTCAGCTGTTCTATTCTGCTCTATCTGGAAGAAAACTAGATTAAAAGAAAGTAATTTTCCTAACACAGTAAGCACACAATATATACATGTATGTATCTATGAAGCATATAAATAAGCATACATTTATACTGGGGAAGGTACCTTGGTACTTAAAGCATTCATTTGAGGGCAAGACTGATTATTTATCTTTCAAAAACCCAGGAAATCACATAGCACGAAGGTAATCAAACATGCAGAATGCAGAACACAGCTCTACCCTGCACAGATGTGGCCTCAAGTCCTGTGTGCAGTTTTGGGCACCACAGTGTAAGAAAGATATAAAGATATTGGAAGGCATCCAAAGGAGGGCAGTGAGGATGGTGAAAGGCTTTGAGGGGAAGGTGTATGAGGAGCAGCTGAGGTCACTTGGTCAGTTCAGCCTGGAGAAGAGGGGACTGAGGGGAGACCCCATTGCAGTTATAACTTCCTGTGAGGGGAACATCCCTGTGGTGCCCAGTGACAGGACTTGGGGAATGGCCTGAAGTCGTGTCAGGGGAGGTTTAGGTTGGATATTAGGAAAACCCAGAGGGTGGCTGGGCATGGAAACAGGCTCCCCAGGGAAGGGCTCACCAGCCTGCCAGAGTTCAAGAAGTGTTTGGACACTGCTCTCGGACATGGTGTGGTTCTTGGGGTGTCCTGTACAGGGCCAGGAGTTGAACTTGATGATCCTTGTAGGTCCTTTCCAACTTGGAATATTCTATGATTTTATGAATTCAACTTTTACTTTGGAACACTAAAGTGACTGGTCTTTCCTGTACAGTATCCAACTACAGTATCCAACTCTTCTCTTACCATAAGCCACCTTCATTTCCCAATGGCACTGAGTATTAGGCAGATGCAAATTACTTCTTCTATTGTCTCTACTAAGATTGAAATAGTCTTACAGCCTGCAAATCCTTTTTATGTCCCAACACACAGAAGACAGAATAAATGCCAGGAAAGACTGTTTCCAAAGCATTTTGCAATAAGAATATAGATCCCAAACTCACAAGTTATGGGTTACCTACACCAAGTCAGAACTTCGCAATACAGTATCACCAGTTGAGATGACATTGCTTATGAAGATGGGCTCAAGACTTACCAGCCTCTGCATGCTTTTCACATGGGTAGGACTAATAGATAAGGCCTCTTCATACCAGCGTTTGGCTTCATCAATATTTCCACGAAGTTCAGCCACCTGACCTCTCATGTAGAGGACATAATGTGACATCGGAAAGAGATTAGCAGCTTCCTGGGTACACGCAGTGGCCTCAGCAGGCTTCCCAATTCCTATGTAGACTTCAGCTGCGGGAGGAATGTCAGAACCAATTAATGATTCTTGCTTCATCATACCATGACTAGATGTTGTCACACGTGCTGAATTTGTAAATAGTTTCACTTCAAATAAAGGCTATTTTCCTAAAAAAATTTTGCATCTTAAAAGAGAAACTATTACCTAAGTTATTTTAAATTAATTATTCTTTCAGGAAAGATGGTTTTCTAAGTGTATGAGGAGTTACAACTTCTAAATGGCTGTTTTAAACCCCAGGATATTCTTTATAGTTTACTATTTTTATCCTAAGTCTTGGATTTTTTTTTTTTTCATTTTAGTTTTATTTTTAAGATGTGAGCATGTGAGTATTCCAGTATTCTTTAAATCAGTTGAGTAGCCTGACACACACTTAGGGAAATCAGATTGACTATAGGGGAAAAAAGTTTCATTCAGTGGGTAATTTACAACTAACAATAGAAATATTTGCCTTCAGTAGCTCTTATGACACTCTAACACTCTTCAACACTGCTATTTCACTACCTTGCTGGTTCATCCTAATCTCTTGCTGAAAGAGTGGGAGAAGAGAGGAATAAAGAGAAACTAAATGCAAGAAAAAGCTATTAAGATTCTGAGTTGGGTAATCTTTTCCTTTACGTTGGCACAGACCAAATAAAAATAGAGCCTCAAAGTAATTGTATGACTGCATTCTCTTGTGTCACACTATACAAGAGTTGTACAGATTGAGGTTTAAATTAAGCTGCTGCATCAGAACATCAAAGTAATCTGTCACTGCTCAAGACACACTTCTCACTGTACCATACAGGCCACCCGTCTTGGTTTAAAGGCTCTCAGATCAGGAACTCACACTACAGCAGTGGATTTCGGATTATGCCTAAAACTCTGAATCAGACTGATATTTGAGTGCCTTTAAAGGAGCTTGCTTATGAAAAAATTGCATCCAACAGCTTTAACAGTATCTCTAACTAGTCAAATTCAGTATAGCAGAGTGTATAAACTATAACTTACAGATGATACCCGCTATGAATATTCATAATTATTTTCATAAACATCAATTTATAACAATGACTAACAAAACATGGACTTTCAGTTTAAAGGTCCTTCTCCTTTTTTATTTTTTAAAGCTATTTTTATATGGTTGCAGGAGTAAATTCTTTTCTTTCTGTAATACCTGATCATATTGGTGAGAGAACAGACCTTTGTCTACCTGAGGAGCATTATTTTGCTCCTCAGTTGCCTTGGTGATTTCACAGAACATATTCTACCAAACATAAATAATATGTCTATGTAGATGTATTGATTAATGCAGTATATTTTTAGAAAATACTGAAATGTTATTTGATGGAAAAAGTCTCATCCACATGAAGAACTAACATGAAATTGCAGATCCAGTCATACTTTTTACCCCTCTTCCCCTCAGAGCAAGTTGTAGACTGCAGTGGGGTCTCCCCTCAGTCTCCTCTTCTCCAGGCTGAACTGACCAAGTGACCTCAGCTGCTCCTCATACGGCTTCCCCTCAAAGCACTTCACCATCTTCATTGCCCTCCTCTACAAGCTATCTAATAGCTTAATATTTTTTTAATATTGTGGCACCCAAAACTGCACACATTATTCAAGGTGAGGCCGCCCCAGTGCAGAGCAGAGCAGGACAATCCCCTCCCTTGCCCAGCTGGCGATGCTGTGCCTGATGCCCCCAGGAAACGTTTGGCCCTCTTGGCTGCCAGGGCACTGCAGACTCACATTCAACTTGAGAGGACCCCCAGGTCCCTTTCCACAGCACTGCTTTCCAGCATCTCATTCCCCAGTCTACCCGTACATCCAGGGTTGCCCTATCCCAGGTGCAGAATCCAGCACTTTCCCCTGTTGAATTTCTTATGGTTGGTGATTGCCCAGTCCTCTAATTTGTCAAGGTCTCTCTGCAGGGCCTCCCTGCCTTCAAGGGAGTCAACAGCTCCTCCCAGTTTTGTATCATCTGCTAACTTGCCCAGTATCCCTTCCAGATCTTTGTCCAGGTCATTTATGAAAATGTTGAAGAGCACAGGGCCAAGGATGGAGCCCTGTAGAACCCCACTAGTGACAGGTCCCCATCCTGATGTCACTCTATTACCTGTAACCCTTTGTGCCTGACCCGTGAACCAGTTGCTCACTCATCCCATGCTGTGTTTATCCACCTGTGTGCTGGACATTTTGTCCAGGAGGATACTGTGAGAGACAGTACCCAAAAGCTTTATGAAATCCAAAACAATTGTATCTACTGGTTTCCCTTGATCAGCTGGGTGGGTTACCTTGTCATAAAAGGAAATCAGGTTTGATAAGCAGAATTTTCCCTTCATGGAGCCATGCTGGCTGTAACCAGGACTGCATTGTCTTTCAGGTGTTTTTCAATACCTCCCTCAGTAATCTTCTCCATAACTTTACCAGGCACTGACATGAGACTGACAAGCCTGTAGTTTTCAGGGTCCTCCTTCTTGCCCTTCTTGAAAATCAGGACAATGTTCACCAGCTTCCAGTCAGGTGAGACCACTCAAAAATCATCAAAAGAGGTGTTGTGATGACATCATCCAGCTCTTTGAGGATTCTTGGGTGAATCCCATCAGGCCCCATAGATTTGCAGGGATCCAGCTGGAGCAGCAGACCCAGCACAGTTTCAGGGTCAACTGAAAGTTGATCGTTCTCTCAGTCATGGTCCTCCAGCTCAGGGCCCTGAGACCCCCTTGGTCCATCATCCGTGTTGAAGACAGAGGCAAAGAATGCATTAAACACCTCTGCCTTGTCCATGTCCCTGTTTGTGAGGTGACCATCCTCATCCTGTAATGGACTGATGTTATTTTTATACTGCTTACTGCCATTAATACATGAAAAAACACTTTTAATTGTCCTCTATATTTCTGGCAGCTTGAACTCCAGCTGAGCTTTGGCTGCATGAATTTTCTCCCTACAGTGGCAAGCCCATGTGTTCTGCCCGTGTCAGAATATTTTAAAGGTATTTTTAAGAGTGGAAAGTGGCCTGTGTAGCAGATGGTAGCAGCAGACCACCAATGTGCATGCAAATCTGACTAAGTTGTGAACTAAAAAGGAATCAGCAAAGAGTGTCCAGACTCCTCCTCTGTGGGCAAAACAGTAGCAGTCACTTGCATGAATTGAATAATCAGCAACAGCACATGACCCACAAAATTTTTTTAAAAAACCCCCACCAAACAGAAAATAAGTAGTGGAACAAGCTGCCACAGAAGGCTGAGAAATTATCAGCATTATAGATGCTAAGAGTAGTAACTCCCAGTAGATGGTCATCTGTGACAGTTTATAAATATTTAAAGTCAATGATGCCATAATGCAGAGCAGGTGACTACACTACATCCTGTTGGACCTTGCCCTGTTCTAATCTGTGTTGCTTTTGAGTAGCCCAAATGAGATCACTATTATTAATCACTGTAATTGCTCTTTCCTTCCATTCTTCTGGGCTTTTCCTCTAAACCACTAATAACTGGGAGCCATTGCCCTGCAATGACTTTCACACCATAACACTGTAAATGTAAATAGCTAAATTAAAATGCTATGAAATAAAGCACTGTTTTTTGAATATAAACACAAAAGAAAAAAAAATTATGTCACTGAAAAATGCTCTGAAAGCAGAACAAAGTATAACAATTGCTGGCTGATTTCTAAATTACATCTTTCTGATCCAGTTATCAATAAAAACAATTGCATGTTACACATTTTTAACTTTATAAAAATACACTGGATCACCATTTTCTGGTTAAAATTTTATGTAACACCACTTGTGATATTGCATTTAGCTTGAGGCTTGAAGCATCATAACAATACTAAATCCACTCAAGATGGCTGCACATTTAGACAAACAATCCTGAGTCTTTTACATTAATGAAACCAGAAGGAAAAGAACTGAATTCAAGCTCATTATCACAGCTGCAAGGGGCAGGTTGCTCAGTAGTACTACTACTCTTTCTTTCCCTGCATATGCAGAGTTATTTATTTCCTATTATAAACTTTTGTAGTTGCAGGAACTCTATTCAAGAATCTTACAAACATCTTTTTCCATTCAATGGAATCAGTGACCTTGGATTAGCTCACTTGGTTGGAGCATGGTGCTACTAATGCCAAGGTCACAGATTCCATCCCCTTCTGGATCGTTCACTTAAGAGCTGGACTTGATGATCCTTGTGGGTGCCTTCCAAATCAGAATATTCTGTGATTCTGCAAGGCCACCTACATTTCCAAGTACTAAGATACCCTAGGTACTTCAGAAACTAAATTCTTCAGGGATCAGGGAGAGAGTGCTGCATTTGTTCTACAGAAGATATGGCTCCACTGGTAACAGCTACATTCTAAAACTACTGCCTTATCCTTCATAAACTATCCTACACACAGAGCGACTCCAGTGTGCTTTTTGTTTCTTGGCTTGTTTCAGTGCCACATACATGGAAAAAATATGATCGGATAAGTGGTAACAGATTCTGAATGAAACAAACTGATTTTGGCAAGTCGTTAGGCTAGCAAGAAAGGAGAGGGTGTAGAAAAATAAATTTTACTATCACAATACCTGCATGAAGCCATATTTGAGCCAGAGTCATCCAAGGATGCAAGGGACCTTGTTTAGGGGCACTGCTTTGCAGAGAAGAAGCAACCTCAGACAATGCTTGCTCCACTCTGGAAGCTGCTATTGATGTAGCATGGACTGAACCTGTAGAAGTAATAAAAAGAATTTACCACCACAGAAAGAATGAAGGCCATATACATTGCATAAAACATTTAATTGCAACCATTTTCATAAGAGGTTTTACCCCAAAGTCAAGATTTAATTTACATTTATCATTTTGGAGATTTTTTTTAAATGCCAGATTAATTCTCTTACAAAAGCTTTCATACTGGTCTGAAAGTCTACATAAAAAACACACTAAACTTTGGTAACTGTACCTGACACTTTTTTGGGTTGCTACTCTGAATACACCTTGTTAAACTTGACACCTCTTTTCTAGCAATGTACAACACAAAAAAGGTTTGTGATGGTATCATACACTGTAGTCTTCAGGTTGCTGCATTTGCTTCAATGTTAGTATTAGCTATGTCTTTCCACAGAGTGCAATTAGAAGATTATTTTACAGCTAATAACAGAACAAAAAAAAGAGAACTAAAATACACACAGTGATCATGATCTACACTATCACAAATACACCGTTAAACTCCACTGAATGTAAAACTTGCCTAATCAAGAAGGCTGAGTTAAAGTGCCTTGTGGCAAAAAAGTCCCTTGCATAAAAAACATTCCCAGAGCATACTAAGGATAATTCTCATACAATGTATAATTTCCAAGTCAGATTAGAATCTCATTGGCAAATAATACCCTTTTCAAAGTAGTGGAATTAAAAAAGCTTCTATGACTAGAGAATATCTAGTGGCAACTGTACTTTGGATAGTCAATTACTGCCAGCATATTTAGTCATGACTTTTTTTTTAAATCAAGACCATGAATATTTTAAATGACACTCCTTCTTGTCATCTAAGCCTTGGCATGTATCTAGTTGCTTTATAATTACAAAATCTCAGACTGATTAGGCCTGATTAAAAAATAAAGGCAGTAAGATATTCCATACTGGATCAAATGAGAAATTGTCTAATTCTATCACCATATCCATAATGATCAACAATGGCAGATACTCCAAAAGAAAGTATTGAATCCTGTAAAAGTTGAACTGCACCCCAAAAGCTTGTCCTCATCACTACAAATTAAGAAATAGACAAAACCTTCAGTCTCAATATCGCAGGTTTTCTAAAAATTTTAATGAGAAGAGATCTGTCACATAAAATATACATTTTTAAGTGTGACAAGATAAATCAGCAAACCAGAAAGCATCAGAAATTACTAGTACACATCAGCAGGAAGAGGAACTTTGCCTGAAAGTGTGCATCACAGTTCCCTTAATTGACAGAAACAAAGGAAAAGCAGCACAGGACATAATTAGCAATTAATGTCATTATGAACAAGGAATTGCCCTGAAGATCTGAAACAGAATCTGGCAGTAGAGTTTGCTTTCCTTTTTACTGGCTGATGAAACAACAAAGTCCAGCCCGCACAGCCGAACATTCACTAAAGTTTTTGTGTATCTTATTTTAAAGTTTAAATTCTGAGGAAATTTAAAAGGGAAGTCTAAGCAAGAAGCACATAGAGTGTATGATAAGAAAAATACTGGCAAGGGTACCAAAAATAAGCAATAGTCACGAGTAACCCTTTTCTTGTCTGACAGCCATTTCTGTAAGTGCACATCACTGCAGCCTGGCACTTGTAAGCCTTCCAGGGACTCATAGTGAAAGTGCATTCTTGTCTCTCCAGAACAATTTGTAAAGAAAAGGTGCAATTCACTGCCATAAAAGAAATCATCTAATCCCTTCCTTTGGAAAAGAAAGTATGCAATTTAGTATTAAGAAGGGCCTATATTTTCTATTATTTAAAGCAAGGACTCTGGCTCCTAGCCAGGCCACAAGTAATTTCATATAGAAAGCGTGCTGTTAGATTTTAAGCCTCCAGTACTTAACAATAAAGCACATATGATAATATATTATTCAAACTTTTTTTACATCAATTTATTTATAAGAAAGAACTATACTGTGATAAGATTCTTATGAGTTTCTGTGCCACCTGTATTAAAATTAAACAGAGTGAATACTGAGTGCTTCCTATCCTGGACTTTATACAGAGTGGCCAAAAAAAGAAGAAAAAAATTTTAAAATATTTTTTAAATTTTTCTTTGAAGTGGTATTATTCAAACTGTTTATATTTCCTTTTAGGAAAAAGGTATCCCTTAACATATTGCAGCAATTAGTTCTCTGAAGAAAACACACCCATATACAAAGCAATGGCCAATCAGTCATCTTTCAGGGATATTGCACTCGTGCTAATACTCTAATCCATGACCCCTAAATACTTCCTCAGTATTGCCACAATTAGCTGTCATCTGACTCATTTCTGGCTCCTTCTGTTAAAACGCATTTAGTAAACTTTCATTTTGCAGACAACTAAAAATCATTTAAAGATTGTGTACTAAAAAGTTTTTTCCTACCTTCCTTCAAATTTTACTCAAGCATTTTCATATTAGAACTAACTTATCCGAACCCTTGTCCTAACCCAGGATGTCCTAACAGGTTCAGATCTCTATATTCACATGACAATTCTAAAGCATACAGTAATTTCAACTACAACTGGTAAAGATACAAAGTGGCTTGTGAGAAACTGAGGGTAACAAGTAGATCTTAGAGTCTGCTTGAGGTTTTACAGATCCTGTGTAGCCAGTTTATTTGGAGGTTCCCTGTTGGTTTTGTCACCAGCTCTTCTCTCTCCTCTCAGTCTTATCTGCACTTTGCCTTCTTTGGTCTGAGGTCAGTACTCACAGCCAAACACAAGCATATCCCCACTTTCAGTATTACAATTCACTCTGATGTAGCTTCCTTCAAATGCTCAAACAGAGTTGCAGCAATTTCTCATTTAAAATTTTACCATATCTTTCATGCACAAAAATACCTTCGTTCTTCCCAAACAACTTTTATACCTGCTATTATAGCATGATACTTAAGAATCAAGAAAAAAATCCATCCAAATACCCCAAGCAGCAAAGAGTATTTATTTTGAAATGGAAATCATGAAGCCTGGAAAATTAATATATCACCAAAATAGATCCTGGCTACTCACTTTCATTTGTTTAGCTTTGTTCTGAAGCTTGTTTATATTCAAAAGGCCAAGTGTGAAACAGGGACTATCTTTGCAAGACGTAGAATTCACTACTTAAATGGATTAACATCTGGAATCACAATCACATTGCACATTGCAAAGTGCGACAGAAGGTCTTAACCATGACAAAATGTTCCTAAACTAAAAAGGTATAACCTCCCACTCAAGGTTCCTATAATGGCAGTTACCCAGAATCTAGTTTCTACTCATCATACTAACATCCTATCTGCAGCAACCATGTTGCAGATTCAATGTTTCAATTCAATCTCAAATAGAAAACCTACCAAGAGTCTTGAACAAAGACATTTAACCAAGAAGTTATCTCACAGAAACCTTTCTTTTTTAAGTCACACCTACAGTTAAACTTTTGTGAATAAAGTATTCAGTTTATTCTCTTCAGGCTTTTCTTAAATGTTACAGGAGAGGCCACATGAACTCATCCATTAAATACCATTTATAAATACCATACGTCCTATGTAAATGAGCGTGTTATGACTTCAGTTCTTTCCTTTGTCATTTCTACATAAATTCTTCACAATGCAGTGTAATGGACATGAACTAATACATGGACTCTATCAGGACCTAGATAGCATGAAGGCTTGGAGAAAAACTAAATCACTTTGCTACGTAGAGCAAATTTTCCTTCTGAAAATGAGTAATAGAATGGACACTCATCCTTCATGGAACATGTTCATATCAACTCACAAAAACACCATGGCAGGATTTCTTTTGATACCATGAAAAAGAATATTACTCAACAGTTTTACATTCATCCCATTTAAAACATTTCAACATTTACATAAAGAAAAAAAATGCTTTAACTGCAATGCTCATGCAGAAGAAAACAGGAAAACCCCCACGACTCAACTTCACATGCACACAAAGAGCTAGAAGTAAGAACATTAGTGGTGTGACACATAGAGAACTCTAAGAAAAGCGATTGCATAATACAAAGAGGCAGCACCTTCTGCAGGACTAATACATCCCTGAAGTGATGCATTTGATAAGACAGACTGGCAGATTTAGCCAAAATTCTCAATTTTTTCCTTTAAAATTCATTAAGAGTCTGAGACACCTTTCACAATCACAAATTACAAAGCTATTTTATCTTTTACTGCAAAGTTATGCATGGAGATGATAGTAGTCAGGTATGGACAGCATTATTCACAAAGCATCCTCTCAGCTCTTTGAAAAAGATTTTCTGTGCTTAGTCACTGTCAAACATGTTGGTTTACATATCTTTTTACTTCTTCACCAAATTGATCTCCTGTATTACCCCATAAAAATCTATGGGAAGGTGAAGTAAACAATGAAAAAAAAATACAATTTAATATTGAATGCTATGAACACAGCTTTATAAGGTAACTGGTTAGAGAAAAAGAATATTATTTCATGTCCTTGTTAAAACAGCAATTATTTTTATTGATCTATATTCTTCACTCTTTATTATTTAGCTTGCTTTCATAATTTCATTATTTCAAAGTGTATTCTTCATTCATTTTACAAGCAAAACTTGTACCACAAAAGAAAGTAATAATTTATTATGAGTCACAACAGTAGTTGCAATATTGTATTCTGGATCAGTGTACTTTTTTAGGAACAGCTGTGGCATAATATCTTCTCTAATACAATATACTGGCAGTTGGCCATTATGTTACAGAAGACCTGCCTAATATATCTTTATTTGCAGTCCTCTAGAAATGAATACTGCCTCTTTAATTATTAAATGCAATTGTTAGTTGAGTGCATTCAGGTCTCGTAAGATTACAGCCCTTAGGGTGACTGAATGGGCAAAGAGCATCAGCCTTGCTTTACACACTATCAAGCTTCAACTACTGATGGACAAAACATGTACGTTTTGTGGTAGAGGAAAAGATGATTTTAGTCCTTGAGAAATTAATAGAACTTTACAGTGAATACTACTTACAAACTGAAAAAAGGGAGTAAACCCCATGAAAGTAAGCATCTGATGGATTGCCTTTGGATAGATCAAACCACAAATTAAAATCCAAAGTAAGAAGAAAAAAAATGTTATATAGATATATATAAGCCAAAAATTCTAAGAAAGCCAAAGGATTTCTGATAATCTTCAAACTGTAAATCAGGTTTTCAAAAGATAAAAAAATTAAAGAAGATGCTACACCTCTAAAATCATGTTCCTGTTCAACAGAAATCAGAAGCCAAGTCAATAATACAAAATGCCCTTGGCTTCTTTCCCTAGAAAAAAAATTGAATTGAGCAAGATATAGAACATGAGATTTTCAGCTCCTGAAATTATACTAACATACTATAGGCATCTAGGGAAACTGCTCCTTACTCAGACAGCTTTAACTTTCATTAATTATTGACACCATACAAAGGACCCCAGTATCTTTTCTTTTTTCTTTTTCATGGTTCTGCTACTTCCCATGCATATGGTAGAAGCTCCTTTCCCTGAGGACACAGGAGCTTGGAAATGGAAAACTTGGGCTTCACGTAATGGAATCTGTGCTTTGGCTTCATCATTCTTTCAGTTTACCTTCATTCTTGAGAAGGTTCTTACTAACTTATAGCTTTGCAAAGAACAAGAACAAGTAATTTAAAGTTAACTGGGATGTACTGTTTATAGTATAGGTCTGAGCAAGTTCAACTGAACAACACCCAAACCTATAATAGCAGCCAATCAGCTATTCAAATACTTCAAGAAAGTCAGACTTTAACTTCCGTAGGACACAGATTTCCTGGCATCTGAAGACAGAACATTCCTTAACTTCCAGTTACAGGCTTACATATGAACTAGGGTTTTCAAGACTCTGGTCTTACGTCAGCTATTTTAACAAGTGAATTTTGCTAATACGCAAAGATTTATTTGCTATGTTTTGGTTGGAATTAATATCTTTGACATGAAATCAGTCTAAAGACTAGGTGTCAAAATTAATTTCTTAAGATCAGATTACAGCAAATTCAGTGACAAAAACAGTGCTATGCATGAGTGAAGGGCAATTTAACAGAAATTAAAAGGAGTTAAAAAGAAATGGCTAAAAACCTATGTTGATTTTACCTTGTCACCTGAACTACTCTGGCAGCATTGCTGTACAGTTTGTATTCAAACAGCATGGGGCTTGATCTTAGAGCTGGTTTAAATTGGCATCATTTCAATTAACAATAGAATGGCTTTTGACTTGAAACAGCAGAACGCTGATTTTCACTGCTCTAATGTCTCCTCCGAATCATTCCAAAATGCCCTACCTGCATTATGATACACACTGATATTTAGACAATGGTTTCCTTCATGTGAATTTTCAGGGAATGTTTTGGATGCAATCAGTTAAAGGCTTTCTGAAATTAAATTAATGAAAACTGTCCAGATAAGAGGGATTCTCTGGTAGGGACAGTCTTGTTAGGCAAAAGATGCCAGCACTGGAAATAATTTACATCAGTAAACACTACAAAGCAGCCTTGACCAATAATCTCTTTTACTGAACACCTGTAATTTTCAGTAACACTCATGAGAACAGAGTATTAAATGTGTCTGTAACTTTACATCTTTTGGGATCAATAAAACAGTCTTCTCTGATGAAACTCTCAAGACCCATGCAGTATTTAATGAAAAGCAGCTGAAAGGCCAGATTTCACTGACACTTATGTTGAAACATAATCTATTTAAACACGGTTTATCAGCTATGAAGATTATCAGAAAAATACAGCACAAACATGCTCATCAGGAATAGAAAGCCAATTTACAGCGAGTAGGTGAACAGGGCTCAGGAACTTGGTCACAGTATGGAGAGGCTGCATGGGGCCAGACAAAGGTATCTGGTTTAGGATGAGGATGAGGAAGATGAGAAGATACAAACAGTTGGAGAGGAGACTCTGTTCTTGAGAGAGAAGATGAGGAAGTATCAGAGGCTAAAAAGCGAAACAAAGAAAATGATAAGGGAGTGTGGGGGGGGACAGGAAAGAAAAAAGATCTAACAGGGTTTAATGGACTCATGGATGCCAAAAACGTGCAGCATTTGTTTCACTATTCAGTAAGATCAAAATGGCTCCTACATAAAATAAATGTCACTTCTGAAAGCAACAACAAAAAAATACCCCTTTATTTATATATGCTCTCCTTTCATAATAGATGTGCTTTAAAAAGCAAATTAAAGATTTTTTCCCCCCTATGTTCCAATGCATAAATTTAAAAAATATATTTAAGGGAAAATAAAGACCAACATCTAAAACTCAGGTAATATTGTTTCTTCCTATGATAAAGTCAGTGGACTGCAACTAAACTGAACAGAAAGTTTTTAAAAAGATTGATCGCAATTTATCTTAGCCAAACAGCCAGTGAGTCTGCAGAGGTTTGCATATTTTTCTCTGTCTTTGGATATGAAATGTGTCTGTCTCCCTGTGAGATTGATTGATTCATCAAAGCCCTTTTTTTTCCTCTCTACACTTATTTCCTTCATTGATATATACAAATACGAGTGCATGCCACTCATGGCAAGCCAACTGAAACAGAGACAAACTTGAAGTAAATTTGACACAGTTATTGATCAGGACATTAGAATCAACAGTCTAGCCTTGTAAGAAATCCACAACACACTCTTTTGATACTTCAAAGGCTACACAAATTTAAACTTGAATCACTTAATCATTATAGTATTGGTAAGAACTCCATATAAAGCAGGTTTCTAATCCTTTTTTTTTAAAGGTCAACTTCTGCTTGATTGATACATCTAAGAAGAAGAATTTACACCCATTGCAGCTAGGGTTTTTTGGAAAGATTTTACATAAACTTCAGATTTGAATTTTAGCTCTCATTTCTTGGTATTTAGATGACTGAACTCAGACTAGACAGGCAAAGGGATCATCATCATCATAGATGGCAAGCAAAGCTATAAAGGGGAAAATTTCCAAGTGTTCATATGTATCCACACATATAAATGTATTCACAATGTAGCATTATACAAGGCATTTTAAGGAGGAGGGGAGCAAACATTTCCATCCTAAGAGGATTTTCAGCCAGAACTTTCTTGCACTTTACCATTTGTTTACTTATTTGCCAAATTCCTTCTGCATTTCTAAACTCTGTGGATCCACAGATTTTGCAGGTGAGCTCTTTCAGCCCTATAAAGGTCTAAAATCTTGACCATCTATTGCTTCTATCATCTACCTATTGTGAATAACGTTTTATTGACAGTCTGATTAAACTTTCTCAAACACTATGACAAGCTTGACTGCTTTCATTCTTATAGTACTATAATCTTTTAATTCCTGCAAAATGTTTATATAATATTCTGCTGAAGAATTCTGGACAAATACTGGATGTGGAGCTTTTTTATATATATAATTACATAGATACAGTAGATAACAGCTCTAGTCCTTGCCAGAAATTGAGTACTGGTATTGCAACAAGGTTTCTTCTGCTAAAATTAACAATTAACAATTAGCAAAACCGCACCAACAAACAAAATCAACTCCAACTCCCAATTAAATAAAAGAAAACATAAAGGACATCCACCCAGCGATCCTCCACAATTACATTTTATAAGATAAATAATCAAAAAAGGATCCCATATTTTTAATTTTCCATCTTGTTTTCTTAGACAATAGAGTTAAGTTCTAACAACACTGCTGAGATTCAGAAAAAAATACAATTTGGACCTGCTAGAAAAATCAGAATGTATGCAGAGATCCTATTTTGATCAGGATATTGGCTGCAGGATTTGAATCTGGGGAAAGCTTCTTGAAAAGCTCACTGTTTTGAATGAGGGTTCATCTTTACTTAAAAGCATTGAGGAATATGCAGCCTTTAAAGTGCACCAATTCACTGTGCTCTCAAGCGTGGCAGATATAAAACAGTACACCCTGGAGGTATAAATCAAGAGCTGAATGTCCCCACTGGAAAAGAAACAAACAAAAAACCACCACCAACCACAAAAAACCTTTCACAACCCCTATCCCCAATATGCCCTGTTTTGAAGGCATAAAATTTTATCTATAGCTATATCTATCTATATATGTATATGAAACCTATAAAACCTAGCTATGTTCTTAAAAATGAAACAATCAGCTAGACTAGAATACAGAATGGTCACCATAGAATGATATAATGTTATCTTATCCATTTTAATTATACGAATACAAGAAGACAGAAGATTCCACCTTAATTATACCATATCATATTGCTGTTCTTTGAAATCAAGTGACCTGATCTTTGCAATCAAAACTGCTTGCACTATAGCAAGCACAGAACACTACTTTAAATTCAAAATGGAGTGAACATCCAATCCAGTTTTAACTTTCAGAAGTTAAATAGCTAAATTGGATTTTTCTCTACTGCACTAGTCTGATATTAAGCAAAGACATACATTACACATTTCAGTGTGTCTTAATTTATGGGTCAAGTGTACTCAAATTCATAGGCTGGCAAATTTTCCCATAAGCTGTTTGTGTCAAAGACTGAGTAGAAATACACTCCTGAAAGGTGCCAGGAAAAGCATTCTATGGTTTTAAAACCCAGAAAAAAGAAAACTCTCAGTATTTAGAACACAAGTAACACACAGAAAAAGTTTTTGGAATTAGCAGCATCATGATGATTCCTTCTGCAATCTTCGCAGAATGCGTGGCTCACATGCTTTTTGATTGCATAACTTTTAAAATATATTAGTTTGCATTGTGATAACTGAATATATTAATATTCAGGCAAATTATGTATTGTCAGTATTTACTCACATGTAACAATCTTAGCTTTTGTGTAGCACACCTGTGCACCACAATTTTTTATATCTATATAAAAATATCACAGCATGTATAATTTACAATAAATAAATTTTGCTTATAATGTCAAAGTATGTCCACAGTAAGCCTACTCACTCATGTAATTATATTTTAACATATAAGATTTTAATTAATTCACAACATCTTCTATTTTTTTGAGATTAAAAGTTCTCTGAAATTTTTTTTATTTACCTTTTAAGCAAAAAGGTGCAAAGACCCAATGGACCAAAAAGCACAGGACTTTGACAAGTAGGCTAGTTCAGCATACTAATTTTTAGCCCTTGCATAAGGAAATACTGCTAAGCTCAGCAAGATCCATACCATAGATATTTTAATTTACAGAGAACATGGTCAGCAAGTACTTCATAAATAAAAAAGAAAAAAAAATCTTCTATCACACAATGTCTATTTCCACTTATAAGACAATAAGGAAAATATAACTTCATTTTGCAAAATCAAAAAAACCCCAAACCTAATGCAAAATCTAGCTATGGCCAGATCATTTAACCTATTTTACTGTTCATATGCAGTTCTTACCTGTTTCAGGATCACTGAAATCTGGTAATGTAATTGTATTAAGCTGTCGTCTATCAGCAATAGCTCTGTCTAACAAGCTGCTCCCACGTCCAGAATCACTGTAATGAAGTACAGAAATTGTAAGCTATTAAAATAAAAAATTATATACTGATATACAAGTTGCACGCTGCCCTACTCCCACAAAGGTTCTTGCTATAAAAGTTACTGCTATGACCAAATTTAGTACCAAGCACCACTAACCACTCACAGTGCATTAAGCCAGTTGCATTAAAACACAATTAAGCTGAGCAAAATTAAATCCTTCTTTACTTCAGCAATTCTGTTTTCATAATTAATACAACCACAAAGGGAATACTTGCTTTTAATTTGATTCATAACTAACACCTCTACAGAAAGAATTTTTTGTACCTTAAATATTTATATGATATGGGGTACAGCTATCACAGAAAGCCAAGAAGGCAAGTGTAAGTTTGAAAATCCATACTTTCCCCAGACTGAATAGAAACACTAAAGCCAGGACATCTAATTTTAGGTAAAGATGTTATAAAGAGCTATTTTGGTTTTGTGTTTTGCGTTTTTTTAATATATGTGCATATGCATATTAACTGCCTAATGTTGAACTTGATTCTAACAGCATAGCAGAAACATTCTGAACACTTCTAACATCTCAGGAGCCTAAGCGTAGCAGTGATTTTTACTGATTGCACCTGTGGACAAATGCACTTAACTTCTACTTTAGCTGTAACTCCGTATCTGCCCCTCAGGCTTCTTGTTGAAATGCTTCCTGGAAAACTAATTGCCCTAGAACTACTATTAAAGATTCAGCAGAAGAACAAGGACTGAAGAACTAAGTGTTTTTTCTCCTTAAGATGAGGCGCGCATTGAGACACATTGTCAGCAAAGTGTAAGGAAGCACATATGGGCACTCCTTCTTTAACATTCTATGCTTGAAACAGTAATTTCATTTTTAGGATTGTTAAGTCTGGTACTATTCATTATCAAGAAATATTTTCTTTAAAACCTCATTAAAAAACCAAACCACCCCACAAACTTGAAAGTAATTAAGTTTTAAAGCAACTGAACTGCTAGCCCAGCTTAGCAGAGTGCAAACTTTTGTCTGATTCTCCCTGAAGAGAAAAAAACTGTACGAAATTCCTATTTTAAAGTAAAGCCTGAGAAACTTTAATCTAAACTGCAAGACTGAAATTCAGCACATCTGTCCATTTGCCTTTATTTTACAACTGCTTCCTTCTGAATTTGAATTGAGAGAAGGGCAAGAATTCTCCCAACAGCTCTTAATAGTTGCAAAAGTCAGTGAAACAACATCTCCTCTTTGCAGAGCTGTTACGAAAATAGTAGATTTAAAATTTTGCAGTACCCTAACATTATTGCATTATTTCCTTACAAAATGACATCATTATAGAAATCCATGGGAAATAGAAGGGAACTTTCTGGGACATGCACTATGAGCTATACTTGATACATCACTCGGTGTAAATTTTCTGTGGTAATTACTTACTCAATCCACATGCAACCACATGCCAAATGTTGCTGACAAATAGAGCGAGACCTACATCAATATCTTCTAAGCACAGCACTGGCACTGTGGTTTGTTCCTTTTTCAAATGCAAACCATGAAGTGGGAAAGAATTCAACTATTTTCTAACGCATTTTAAGCAGCAGGCTAAAGGCAAACATTTAAATCTTCCAAGCCTTGCACCAGAAGATAATTTTAAAATTCATATTAACCATCTCATGAGAAAAAAGTTTGTATGTCAATTAAAGACAAAAGTTCTATCTTGACTGAACGAAGGTAATGCACAGTATTGCATTTGGCCCTTTTTGAGGTATATCTAGGTATTTGTGATTTATTTTTATTATTAAAAGATTATTGAGGATGCTGAACCCAAGTTCCCACAAAATCTGATTAATTGCAGAAGAAATATTTAATATAAACCACAGCTTATCAAAAAAGTAAATTCTTATCTCATTGGGAAAATGATACACCAAATTAGTTTTCAGTCTAAATGAGAACAGAAAAAGATATTTCAAATAAGCATAAAAGATATTTAAATCTTTGAAAAACAACATTATAAACAGGTTTAAAATTATTAAAAGACATTTTATTACTGGCCTAAAGAACTTTTTTAAAATGGCTTCAATTATTTCCAGTGGGAGACATAATTTTCAAATGGTGCTTTGCAACAAAATGAAGCATATGTTAAAACTACAAAGGTTGGAAAATTAAACTTTTCAGAACAATCCTGTGTCATCATTCTTCAGTACATGAGGAGTGCAGCTGGGTGAATAGATCTTCCCAGTCACATTTCAGGTCTCAGTGATAACTGTTATCCCTGGATAACAGTTGGATGGATCTGGATCACTGTGATACAATATGAAGGTACTCAGTCCTTACATTTCACACAGACCAGCCAAAGAAAGACTACAACTTATTCACTGCTTGATGTAACCCTGAATGTCTGATTTGGGAAACCTGTCTGCTTCCATCAAGACACTTATCCACAGTTCTTGTTCATTTCATTCTGAATTTGATCTTAATGCACTACCGTAACTTCAAGAAAAGACTTAGATGTCAAGATAAAAAAAATCAGTATAAAAAAAAATTCAGATGCAAAGTAATCCTTACTAATTTTTCCACTTAGATGTTCTTGAAGGAGAACGGTGCCAAGGAGAGCTATCAACCACTGCTGTTTGAAGTTGACACAGCCAAGAGTAAGTTTTCACAGTCACTGCTGATGTCTGAAGGAAGCATTACTTAATGTGTGTTTAACATGGCACAGTAGCTCTTAACACAAGAACAAGAACAACAACGCAGTAATGACAAGCTATGATCAGAGCCCTGATCTGTGTAAAGGATATAACAGCAGAGATGGAAAGTGAAAAGTTGTGTTGCAGTACATGCAAAGCCAGTCTGAAATTAGGCTTGCACAGAAACTGTAGCTATTCTGCAAAGTACAGCCCTCTGATACTAAACTCTTAACCCTGCCTGCCCACACACACAACCAGCTAACTAAAATAAAGCACCACCCACTAGGTTAGAAGAGAAATTTTCTCCCTGGCCCCTACTCCTCATTCAGTGACTTTGAACTGAAAAGATTCAGCTCAAACCTTTCTGGCTGCTGACATACTTTCTTTCTGTAAACCCCAGTGATGCTCCCTGCTCCACAAGGCAGTGTCAGGGTCTCTCCATATGCTGTGACTGTCTCAGTTGCCTTCCCAGCCTTTTCCTGCCACACCCTCCAAACTTTGCTGCTCTGAATGCTCACTAGCTCCCTAAGGAGAGAGGCAGTTTTCCCTCCTCTGCCATTAGGTCAACTCTCTCAATCTTCTTAAAGAGATGCATGTGTTTACATGACTGGAATCAAAGTACAGCAAAAACTGAATGTCCACCATACTGCTGCACAGGTATCTGGTGTCACGTGGTACAAAGCCCTTCTGCTGCAGCATCTCTTCTCCAGAAGCTGTCAACCCTTAAAACAACCAGACAGCAGGAAATTCTGCTTGTCTACTTCTCCAGGTATTTGATAAACATGTTGAATAGCACCAGCATGGATTCCTGCTAAGTAGCCTTCCCATTTGTTTCACGTCTTATCTAAATATATATGGCAAAGGACCTTCACAAAAGCATTTTGGAAACCCAAACAGGACTATAAGAACTTACCTATGTACTTGTAAATGCCCTTGAAGAACCTAAATATGTTCATAAACAAGACCTCCCTTTAAAAAAACAGCCATGCTGACTAAGCAAGCACATCATACCTATTCATATGATCCCTGATGCTTCTATGGTTTTAATTAATGTCTTGTCTTCTTTCATACTATTTAGTGAAAGTCCTTGAACTAAATTTCTACTACAGCAATCTCTCTACTAACCAATATAAAAGACTAAAACCCTGATCAGGAAACAAAACAAGACCATACCAGTACACTGAGAATGGATGAGTTACCCAATCTGTGTAACCAGTCTTTATCACAGCAGAATTTAGTAGCTTTGTCATACCTTACTTCACGGAACCCTGGGTAGTTCCACATGACCATCAACTGGTGTCTTTGCACGTCAGTCTCCGGATTCCCAGGGATTCGTTTGTTCATATGAAATACCAAAACAGGTAAATGCAGGACTGCTGACCTAATATTGCCCTGAAAAGCTACTGAGCAAGGCAGTGAGCAGCCCAGCACTCTACAGCATCTTACCTTGGGTTAGTAAGATTGTAGCAGGATTTCCAAATCTGGAGCATGTGCTTACAAGTAAGGAGTGCTTCATCTGGGCCTCTGCACAGAGACTCCAACTTGACTTTTGTAAACAGTAATCTAGTGAAAAGGAAAAGAAAATTAAAATAGATTACAATTCAAGAAAAACATTTTTAAAGACAGTCAGCATCACACCAAACTGGAGAAAACATAACTTCAAATACAGTAATAATTTAAGTAATAGTTTAATGAAGTAATTACAATAAATATCTAATGCCATCAGAGTAACAGTGCTTTACAAGATGCCTTTTCAACTGGACAGAAACAATAGTTGACAAGATTTTTTTAATTAAGAAAAAAGTTACAAGACAATGTAGCTTATTGAAATTAGCAGTACCACAGGATTCTACAGGATGGATCAAGTTGTAGCTTTTCCACAAAGATTAACCTAGACACCTTCCTAGTTATTTAAAGAATATAAATACAATGTGACAATAAAGGAGCTAGTCCATTGGTAGGCACATTTATAGGAGTCACAGCAGCTAGGAACAGATAATACACTAGAAAAATACTAATTTAAAAGCAATTTTTAGTGAAATCTCAGATTAAAGAGCACAAAGCAGGAGGAGAGCATGCATATAAAACTCTCAGCCTACTTTCTGTTTTAAAACCCAGGTGTACTTTGGCATTTTATTCCACTGCAACCTTAATCATCCTAAGTGAAAAATTTATATGATTGCTCATATGGTTTGCGTGGGAAGACTGAGAAGGGTGCAGCGGGTGGGTATGTGTGAAAGCTCAGAAGTTTCTTATCCCAAATACAAACTTGGAGGCTACTAATAGTAACCGAAAAGTGCAGAGAGTTTTCTGAAGAATAAGAAATTACATCAAGTTACAGTAGTTAAATCTTCAGCATTGCACCGAACATCCTTGGCAGGAACTACCCAGCATGGAAATCTAAAAATGAATCACACAGCCTTAAGCGTGCAACGTGTGTGTTGTGGGACTGAGGAAGAAACAAAAGGCAGGTTGCTGCGTTAGTTTAAGAAAATGAGCACCTGCCAGGTACATAAGGTCATATGGAGCCTCACTTGATATCTTGTAAGAATGAAGAGTAATCAGTTACACTAGTTTAGCTTTCTTCCTATCAGTAAACTGGATTTGAGTATACAGGGAACTACATGGATAATTTAAAGTTGTATTTCATTTGGCAGAGATGTTGTCTCTAGATGTTCATTTACAGTGACTGTATCACTGAAAGAAAAACATGTCCAGGTCTGTCCATCATTTTACTGCAGAGAGAAGGAAAAAGGACAAATAACATCCTCCTTCCTTCACACTCCCCTCATCTATTCTACCCTTAACACATGCACACACACACACCTCACCCAATCAGCAAGACCTAGGCATCAACACCTGAAACCAAAATCACAGGAATCTATCTCACACAATCCCTTTCCTGCTTCTCCGTATGTAAGGTAGTACATTTGACAGTTTGAAGAGCTTATAGGTGTTCAACTTCTTAACATTTGTGATCATATAGCATTTTACAGAAGTTATGGAACATAATCAATTCAGAAGCACTGAATTTGCAAGACATTCTAGAGTCAATAATCATAATACATACCTTATTGTATACAGTTTACAGATAGACTGAATTTCCATTAACAGTATTCAAGCATTTAAGAGTTTCAGGAATATTGTAGCAGAGGGAAGGCACAGGGTCAGTAAAATGCTAAGATTCAGTGAGCAAGATTTAAAAGGAAAAATGGAGCAGGGGATAAAAAGGGAAGGGATTTGGTTATTAAGAAATTACTTAAAAACTCATGTACAAAATAACAGGAGTCTGTATAACAAAGATGTTGGAACCTGGACTACTAGTGTAGGATTCAATGTCAAGACAGCGGATGACAAATATCGTTGTAAGTATGGAAGCAACACATCAGTTTGTTGCTTTTGGATGTACTTAGTACACGTTGCAACATCATTCCTGTTTCTTGTGCATTGTGGCAGTCAGCAGGACTGGATGTTCGCGCATTTTCCAAAATACAAACACCAAACAAAGTACGATGGAAAAATATTCACAATTCTAATAAAGAAAGGCTAGGAAATTGCATCTAATAAATAAAGTACACTAGTGTGGGATTATCCACACTAAAGCAAAATAATCTTTTGAGTAGAAAAGGTTGCATTTATAAAGCCACATAAGCAACTTCCCTGGATCCAAGAAATATTTGGACTATAAATCTTAAAAGAACTAAGACACCTCAGAAAACTGAAATGGGATGTTAATAATAAAATGAAAACCCGCCAGCTACACATACTTGACAAATGGGGGAAGGAATGGAAGAGGGAGGCAACAGAAAGGAGGAACATCATGTGACAAACAGGTCTCTCAAATTAACTTAATTTTTTCAAGTTCCCTTGAAACATGGCTGGAGGTATGAGCAGCTCAGGGACAAGTAAGGTTTTAGAAACCATGAGGTAGGTTATCTGAAAAAAGATTTTCTGAAAGGTCAGCTTCAAGCATCTGTGAAAACAGCTCTTCTGGAATACTGCCTGCATTATAGACACAGAGAATTTTAAACCTTACAAGAAGTTTTGATACACTACTAAAATGATGAAGAATAGATAAAAACTACCAAGCGATAGGATGATGAAAACTAAGCTGTACATTTTATGAACATCATTAATTATGTTTGTGTCCGTTTGAAAGTCAGAAGTTTAAATTACTGGCACATGGTGCCAGAGTAACCCTGACATGGTGGAACAACACTCTACTAAGAACACAAGTACTGAGGAAAAGACAATATTCAAAAAAGAAATGAAGAATAGGACAACGTGTGTCAGAGATGTGGAATAAATAACAGATAAGAACAGAAATCTGTTTGGGTCAAATCCTTTGGGGAGGGTAAGTACGTAAAACAGGTTCTTTCAAAGACAGACGAATAGGGCATTTGTTCCAGCATCAGTGTTTTCTATGGATGCAGATCTTTAACATTGCTACAAATAAAGTGAATTGTATCATTTCAGGAGACTAATTACCCAGACACAAAATGGAGAACAAATCAAACTCTTAAGTGGAAAGACTTAGTTATTCTTGGAGCTAATAGCTGATAAATTTATGAAATTGCTACTGAAGCAGCAAATGACTCCATTACTTGAAGGCTGTTCTCACTAACTAATGAGGACATTATAAAACAGCTGCTCACAACCTAATCCATATATTACTGGATTTTTATTTAAACAAAGAATGAAAAATTCCAAACAGGTTTATAACTAGGTCTTTGAATTTCAGTGGCAAATAGTTTGATAGCGAAGGTTAGCAAAGACATCCAAGATGCAGCAGAAGCCTGGTGTTTAACACAAAGATGCTCACACATTTAAGGATCTGCATCTCAAGTTGAATGAGTAAAACTCTATCGGTGACAAGCCAATCATTGATAAGACTGTGCAAGCAAGAGATCAGAAATGTGCAGAGATCCTATCAAGAACAGCCGGGGACAGGCAGGGGACAAAAGAGCAACACAAAAAGCTGCATCTTACATGCACTAGTAAAAAGCAAAGCTAAACTACACCTGAACAGATTGTTACACACTAAAATTATAGGTTTTTAAGGCTTTTTTTGCATCAAAGTAGGAAAAAAAAGAAAATGTGTTTACTAAACAGGGATGAAAATTAAGAATATTCAGGGATGAACCCCCAGCCTTCACCATAATCTTTACCTGTGTTGTCTGAGATATGAAAACTATGACAAATGGAGAATAAGAACACTTTAAGAATGACTAAAGTTAATGCAGTAAAAAAAATCCATTTCTCAGAATTATGGAAACAGTGACACATAGGATTGTCCTTTCTAAAGTAAAAACTTTAAAGAAAATATCACTTCTGGAATGACTGGGGAGCAGCATCTATATTGCCAAGGTTTTTGTGAGGAGGGAAGGAGCATTAGATAATACCATTAACAAATAAAAGGGTTATTGTTGAAGTTTAATAAAGAGACTGTACCAAACAACCTGTGTAACCATTATTCCACACCAGAGCTGCCTAATAGCTGGGCTCATCAAGGTAAGACAGCTGTGAAGAGGCCAGATGCAATTCAGGGACTACTCACAGGAATAGAAGGAGAAAGACACGGTGCCATTGTACAATATCCCAGTGAGACCACACCTGGAATGTTATATGTAATTCTCACTGTAACCACTAAAAACCCACACTTGAGGAATTTCCAATTGGAGCAGCTGCAAAGAAAGGCTGTGAGGGTGATCCATTGACTGGAAACTACAGAGTACAAAAATAACTTCATTTAGCCAGTCTAGCAGGAAAAAAAAGCCAAGAAGAGGTATAAATTCTTTCTATAAATACAGATAAGACAAGCAGCAGGAAGGGAAAAGAACAATTTATCTAGAGGAAATTGTTTTCACAAAAACAAGTATATCTAAAGGCCATTCAGAATATTAAAACACTGAGAGTGGGAATTAGGTCTTTGAGTTTATAATTAAGTTGTAGAAAAGACTGCTTCCTCACAGTTTGTTTTGGATAGACCACAGAAGAGGTGGTGCAAATAACCTAACTTCTTAAAATACAACTGATAAGTTCATGAAAAGTATTACAGATAGGACAACTACAATAATGGGGCCTTGTGCCATCCAAGGTTCTTGCTACTGCTTTATTTCCTAATCAGTGCAAACTAATCTAGTAATCCATGATCTGAAGCTTTCTCTACCAGCCAACCAGTGTAACTTGTAGCAAAGAACTTATGAATCTCCAAAACACAAATGTTGTCCTAATTCTCAGCCAGCCCATTTCACTTTTTGAAGATGCTCCAACCACCAATTTTCTTCCATAGCAACTCTGTTATGTCAGGAGATCAAGAGGAGTTAATTTGTCCAATACCGGCTTAAGCTATTGAAAGTATTTCCAATCTGTTGAATGAAGCAAAAATGCAAAGTATGGAAGACTGAGCTCTGCTATGTGACAAGTAACACTACTAATATTGAGAACTCTTAGTTCTTTCAGTGAACAGGTATTGCTCACCTCAAGCATCATTTTAAAACCAGCCATTTTGCTTTTGAGATCAAGTTTCCCAATTCAATTCAATTTCCACAAGTTGCTGTGCACCCTAAGAACACAATGGCTTGGATCAGCCATAGTTGGATATCTGTATTTCATACACTACTGCATGGATGAGACCTGCCTTACATTCTGTGATCCCTTCTTCAAATCTAGCAACATGACACACTATCTAGGATTCTTCCCCCAGACCTGCCTGCTATAGCACTGTCACTCAATGCAGTAGTGATCAGGAATCTCCCTAAAGTCTCTTAGGCTAAGCAACATCCTACAGGAAACTTACAGTTCCACTAGACTTCTTCTGAAGGGTCCATATCCCCATATCCTGATCAAAACTGATCAGACTGCTCTATTTTCAGTTAGTGTTGGAAGAAAACGTCATTATTTTTCTCTTATTATATAAACTATTTACATTGTTCGGGACTTGAAGAACATAAGGAAGAGCTGTACATAAAACTTAAAAGTATGTGCATTGAAAATTATACTGTAAAGTACCAAAAGCTTTGCTGAGAAACCTAAGAAACCCTAGAAAACCTAAGAACCTTTCCACCCAAGGAAAATAAAATTTTAAAGGATGCATCAAATCTGCTTGCTTAGAATGCAGGATTAAAAATGCATCTACAGTGGTTTATGTTTAACCTACTTGGAGTAAACTTACTAAGTTTTAAGAGAACCTTTTTGAATAATTTAAGAGTTTGCTAAGAGTAACTTCAGCTAACAGTATTTTTTACATGACAATCAATTATTAAAAATGTTAGGAAATAATTAATATACTAGGAGTCCCGTAAATATGGGTATAACCAACAAACAAGCCACACAAAGTATCAAACAAACAGCTTGAGCTCCCAGAAAACCACATCAATTTCTACAATAGCTTAACTAAAATAATAAACTTTATATATAATCAATTCTGATATATAGCCTGTTACTTATGAGACCATAAAAGAAAGGTGAAAAATACCAGTTCTGTGTGAAGTTATATAATATTTCATTTTTCACATTTAAGTGCTTATTTGATATATCTCACAACTTTAAACCCTAGGATGCTAGAAGAATTCAAAAGAAGTTGTTCTGGTTTTAAAACCAAGCACTATATTAAAAAAGCAAACAAAACCCCAAACTAAACCAAGCCCCACAAAAACTATAAAAGAAACACCCTCCCCCCCCAAAAAAACCCTCACCAAGTCTAATCATATGACTTGTAAAATCTTAGACTAATTCGTTTGACAATAATTCTGCACTAAAAAAAAAAATCACAAAAAGGATGATGCAGAATGTAATGCTAAAAATACTGAAATCTGAAAATAAACTTTTTTTAAACAGACAATGTAGACTTCTTTTTACATGATCTGAATTTAAAGGAAAAAAAAATATGGTGATGTAGAACTTACATTCACATGCATACTTCATACTGTTTGATCTCATTTCTGTAACAAACTGTTATAGTGTTAACTGCTTGTGCAAATTAAATCAGGTTAACTACGAGACCTCACAGAATAATTCAAGTGGGAAAGCCGTATATAGGATGCACAAAATTAAGGTGGAACAATTATTATTCAAAATTGATTATTTGCAAGAATCTAAATCTATTGACCTTTCCTAGATAAAGCGTTAGCAAGTCACTCCTTGCACTCCACAATTACATACATAGTGAAAACTTCTGATGACTGACAGGAAACATAAGAAATGAGGAAGCAGGAGGGAAGCCAAACCTTGGCACTGTCAATTTTCTCTGTGTCAGTACATGCTGTAAGCAAGTGCCCTTCTAAAAATCTTATAATTACTCAAATAAATGGTTTAGAAGAAAAAGGTTAAAATTAGAAGAAAATCCTGAAGTTCCCAGTGTTTATCTCATTCGCAATCCAGATTTTGACAATAGTTTACTGTCTGCAAGTTGGTAGCTTCTTTTAGAAGGAGAAGGCAGGGCTGACTGCCTTAAAATCCCTCACTTGAGAATTTCAATTGAATCCAACAGGACTCTAATTTACATGTAATATACTCTCCTAATGGAAAGATCCTTATAAAACACAGTAGGAAACTTCCTCAAGAAATTGTTCAGCAGCACGGCTTAACAGCTGTTAGGCCAAATTTCTTTTTAAAAATGAAATATATAGCTATTGGAACAAATACAGCCTTTGCAATCTATATGTGGAAACACATCATAAAAATAACTAACCAAGAAGCAAATAAGAATGCCAGCAAACAGGAAGTTGAATAAAAGTCCCAGTGAAGCAATTATGCTCAAAATAATTAACATAGCCATTTTGAAGGGACATGATGCAGGTGGTTCTTGTATAATGAAGTAATAAATGATATTGAAAGATTCTGTGCAGTTTTCGTTCACATGTGATAAAACTGGCTACAATGCAAGGAATAACTGAAAGGGTGGAGAATATGCCCTTACTGCCAACAGGTAAGGTGACATTCTTATCAGAAAGGACGTTGAGAGGTGGTGTCATTACAGAAACTACCATTAAGAGAATTAAGTCACCAGGATTGCAGAGGGCTTAGCAAATTATGATATAAAAACCAATGGCTAGAAAGAAACCAATAAGGGATCAATTCAAATTAAAACCAAAAATGCAGTCTTAATGAAGAGTGCAACTCCAACATTGAAATGAGCTACCACATGCTGCAATGGTTTCTCCAGCTTTAGATGTGTTTTTATCAAGATTGGAAGTCCTCTGGAAGGTATGCTTTAGCTAAACCTATTTTAATACAAAAAGTAAAGTAAATTTAGGAACTTCTAATATATAGACAGTCAGAGGAGTTTAAGAATTGATCCTCCTGCCTGCAAATTATAAATTCAAGCATCCAGTTTTGACAGCTGTCCCTTTAATACATGCTGTAGAAAGCTTACAGCTTCACATTATTCAACTCCCAAATACTTGCCTCGTTACCAAAACACAAAACGACACGATTTAACAATTTAACCTACAGGGATAATGACAACATGAAACTAGACAGATTACGAAAGACATATAGTTTCATAAAGGATGTATTTATACATTTAGTGATCTTAGATGCAACCATGACAATCAAAGTACAGAAAGAAACTTCTAGAGGTGTCTGCTGCAATTGCACAGTGAACCACTGCACAGTCAGTCTACGCCATTTTCAGTATTCAAGGAGAGTTCTATTATCAGGAAAGACATAAATACAAAGAGTTAATTATAGAACATGAAAAATCATGATTGGTAAGTACCTTGAAATCACTAAATGTCCAACACTGGCAACAGGAGGTCAAACAAACAAATCTAGTTATTGTAAAAACTCCAGGAAAGCATTTAACTTACTAAAAAATTAGTGTCCTAAACTGTTTCTCAATCAATCACCAAACCTTCTCCAACTCCAGCCACACAGATCCCAAGTACTGGGAAGCCCATATACACACAGAAACATGGATGAGGTAAAAATAGGCTGTTCAGATTACTATTTGAAGCACGACTCTCAAAAAATCAAAAGAAGCAACAAAACCAGCCCTCAAGCCCCAAAACAACACAATTTTGTGAAAATCATGAATAGCTATGCTTGGTGTCCATTAGATGGCCTTCCTTGCACCCTATTGTTCCCCATATATTTGTTCCCAAAACAGTCAGGCCTGTGATTTTTGGTGCAGTTTATGTATACTGTATTCCATATTATGAACTCAATGTCCTTAAGAAAATGTAAATCTCTATAATGAAGATAGTTTCTGACCAAAGCCAGAACAAATTAGTTATACTTGAAAACTTTTTGTTTGCCTGCCTTGAATTCCCTGCAGCAGCCAGGTCATGACCCAAACTGGGACTCTTTCAATCAAGTTTCAAAGAATCTACAGCCTAGCAAGCATAATTCAGGGATAAGACCCTGAGGCCAATGACCAATTTGTTATATAAAGTAATATCTACCTATCAACAATGTCTTTTTTAATGGACCATTCAGTAAAAGCATGTAACAATAACCAAAGGGGAAGGGGGATGGGGGAGTGAGGTAGAAGAGCACAGAATAAAAAGAAGAAACACAAGCAAATGATACTGTCTTTCACGATTTACAGAAAAATCATTCCTGAGAACTAATTCGTTTAACTCCCAATATAAACAGGATCAAAATGGAATGGATTTGAAAATGCATGTTGTCAAATGTTGACAAGAATGCATACAACAAACCTGAAAGACATAATTTTGGCAAGCATAGCACATCACTACTTCTTGTCCAATCTTATATTACCATCCTTTCCTCAAATAATTTCCACTGCTCTATTTATCAAGCAAAAAACCCCACAAAAGCTCAAGTTTTACCAGCACCACATAATGCAGTGCAACTACAACTGACCTTGGGAAAGCAGAACAGGGTAGTCTGTTTCCTTTAGTTGATAAATATCTTCCTGTCCCACAAAACACCATTGTATATGTATCATCCTACACTGCCTGTACCAACCAGTTCTTTTTTTATGTCCACCTGGACATCTCCAAGAAGGAAACAAGTTTGTTACTCACTGAACTGAGAGGGCTGTTAAAAGGCTCTGTGATTCTGGGAAATCTAATGTAGCTCAAAAGAGCCCTTGAGGGTCAGGAAGGAAAAGATTTAATAGTTTTCAGAGGAATGACATATTGGCCTGATGCTTCTGTGAAATATTCTTGGAAGAAAAAAAAAATTTCCATCACACTTCAAGAAATGTAAATGTTTAAACTGTGAACTAAGTCTTCAGTTGTCTTCAAACCTGTTACCATATGTCTTTCCTTTTTGAGTGTACTTAACATTAAAATAACATGCTTGCACTCCTCAAATAACCCATCTGCTGTTCCCTACTTCTGCTACTTTAAAAGTTTGTCAGCTGCTATCCATTGCAGTTCCAGTTTTCAGCATAAAATTAGCAATTTACTATTTATTTTGCCTAATTACACTAATTGTAGGCATTATATTTGTCTTTAAGTGTCTCAGCATTTGAAATAATAAGGGAAACCCAAACAGTTAAGATTAAGAAAACAATATCCCAAGTACTTCGCTAAGAAACCTGACTGTGTCTCCCTTGACTGAGAATCTACTTTTGACTAATCATGAATTAAAAATAGACAGAAGTGTTGTTTCAAGATTTCACATCATTCAAAATACCACTAAGATATAAATTCCTTGTAACAAGCAGATGAAGAACCAGGGTATATTGTAAATAAGGCTCCTCAGGTACTTGCACACGTTCTATATATATTGTACAAGATATACAAGCCCAATATGAACCGATGCAACACAATCACCGTTATCTTGCATCACCTTGAACATACCCTCAGACTGAAATGCACACCTCTGGGACTGCTTACACATTCAGAGTAGGAAATCACTGCATTAATAGAAATAAAACTCAAGGAAAACCCAAGCAACTGAGACCTGAAGCCCCCCTCACAGATAAGTACTTCAGCAAGAACAGCACTCAGTGCAGCAATGCAATTACAGCATAGAGAGGCATGCAGATAGGAATAATGCACAAGAAATAAAAGAAATAAGGAATAATATAAATCACAAGCGCTATGCTTTAATATTTCCAAGTATAAAGATTTATTATGCTGCAAAGCCATCAAAGTATCAATTTGCATGAAGCTGGGGTAAAGGATTCTGATAGAAATACAGAGAATACCAAGAGAACTCTTGCAGTATTTAGTTTACTGGATTGCAGACATAACTGAAAGATAAAGCATAAAGATATGTGAAGTGTTTACAAAACCCAATAAAGCACCACAGGCGAATAATCAAATGTTTCAGTGTATCTAAAAATTAGCAAGCTGTAGAGTAAGACAAGAGGATCTCTTTCGAGTCTACTAGGAAATACCATGAGATTATATTGTTTACAGAAGTTGCAAAATAAGAAAACAGACTCAGCAATACACTAAGCAGTTGTGTTTTACATATATGCACGTACACACTGTCAACCATTTCAAGAGCACCACATATAGTTTTCAAAAGCTGATAAATCCTTGCAAAAATAAACCAGTTACATGATGGAATCAATCCAAATTTGTATTATTGACCAGATGTGCCTGTCTGGCTGTCAGTATCAATTGCAGAGAGCAAACAAGAAACCTCAATCATATTTTCTACTTCTCTGGGAACTTGACAGCACTAAAAACGAGACTCTAAAAGACTTCCTAGAGATACATATAACTATTTCACCTTGGATTCTTCAGCATTTGTTGCCACATCTGATGGCGATTCCTACTGCCAAGATATTCCTCTCAAATTCCCTGACCTGTACCAGTACATTGTAATGCAGTACACTGTATCACCACAGAGTCTGTATTATACGACAGGACCAACAATTTAGAACCACTGTTATGACCCATATGATGAAAATATATACACATACATTAATACAAAGATCAGTACTGTAATGAACAACTCAGACAACATGTTTAACCAGAGCTGCAGTATAAACTACTCTGGAAAAGCCATGAACCACATTTGAAAAACCCATAAGTACCTTTTGAATGCTCACAAGAGTAATTTTTAACATTTTACTGAATGAACCTTTGTTCTCTCATTACAACAGAGACTAATATAATAGGGAGTTCTCTTAGAACAATAGGGAGTTCTGAAACTATAATTTCAGAAATACTTCTGGACTATTACTACTCTCAGATACACAGCAGTTGCAGCTACGTTATTTACATTGCCACTAAGTGGCAGAAGATGAAACAAGAATAGACAGAAGATGACAGTCATAGTGCTTTGAATATATTTGTCTTTAACAATAACAGGGTATAAAATTAGGAAGCTGATACTTCAATTGCCTCTCAAACCTTGACTTACTGACAAGTCCCTCAGTCTTGAGGAAAGCATGAACAGATTTGAAAGAGAAACTGCTACATAGTTCTGAAATTGTGAAACATGTATAGAAGGGCCCTGATAAGAACGGAGACAAGTCATAGGTGTGCAGATAAACTATGAAGTAAGATACGGCAAAAGGCAACAAAAGCCAACAAAAGCCGTTGCACAGAACTGGCTGCAAGCCATGGAAGTTCTGACAAGAGGTGATATCAACAGAGGTCCTGGTCAGATTTGTGAGGAAAAAGACAACAGTACCTTAAAGAGACAGTCAAAAGGAGATATGAAATGTCAAACAACAGGAAGGAATACCACTATGGTTTCTATTTTCAAACTAATAATACTTAAAGAAATCATATTTTTCTGGTAGGCTGATATAATAACAATTTAGGATATAGGCCAGCCATTTAGAAGTTAAGAATGAGATATTTCAAAAAATTGTCCAAATAAGCATGTAGGATATGTGTAGTATTATGGATTACAACCTTAGTGACAGCTGGTAAATCATCAAAGCGGAAGACTGGAAGTTAATGGAAGCTGAGATATTTTCCTATAAAGAATTTAATTAAATTTTCATAAGAAAATAAATTTTAAAAAAACTAAAAACAAAACAAAAAACCCCAAACAAACAAAAAAACCCACCAAAACAAAACACCAAACCAAAACAAACCCCAACCTTACAAAAGTACAAAATCCAAATGTATGTTAAGACATACTTAACATGAAAAATAAACAGAAAGAATGATTTCTTTCTTAAACAAGAGAACATTTAGCAAACATACTTCTTCCCTGTTCACTTATTTAGTTGTCCATCAGCCAACTTCAGATGACTGGTTATTATCTAAGCAAATGAGGAGATTCTCTGTTTATGGTGTATTTTACAAAATACGTTACATATCCATAGAGTTATCTGTAGGATGGGATAAATCTATCCTAGCTAATAGTAAAGTCCTGTTTATCCTTCTTGGAATATTGCATAAAAATAGAAGCCACAAACATACTATAATGCATGCAACAGGGAGAAATTATCTACACAGAACGTGTAGAAAAAAACAAACAAAGATCACCTATCCAGCTCTAACCTCCCTTCCAAACCAAATCCTTTATCACTGTTTAACAAGCCTTTAATAAACAGACTTTCGTTAAATGGGCAGGAAGGAAGACTGCTGGAAAAAGAAAATAGACCAATCTTCAAATCAATCCCCTCTTGAAATGAATGAGATGAGAATCCAGGAAAAATAAATACAAGAGAAAGTGTAGAAAGGAAACATGACATTCACTCACATAAAATTTTCTGGATATTCACTCAAGGCCATATCAATGATATTCAAAGCATCATGATAGTGTTTCTGGGCTGATAGCAAGAGTGCAAGGAGATGAAGAGAGTTGGCATCATCTCCTTGTAGTTGCAGAGCCTGACGAACATAACACAAAGCTTCTGGTATCTGATTTTAAAAAAAAAAAAAAAAAAAGGGCAGAAAAAGAAAGCACCACTATTACAAGTATTGCCTTTTACTTGATTGACATCCATAAAATTCTCAAAATGTTCACCCAAATAACATGTAGAATTCTATACACTCCTGTAAGACACTGCTCAGAAGTTTAAAATGGACCTGATGCTCTGCAGTGAACACTGAAAATTAAATAATATATTAACCCTGGAAAGTAAGATACATGTTTTTATAAAACAGTTCCCTTCCACCCCTTAAAATATTCTCTTTCAAGTCCTGGCTGTATTTCTATGTGATTTTGAAAGTATTTTAATTGCAATGCTTAACTGAAATGTAGAGTTAGACAGCAACAGTAACTTTTCTTTATATAAAATTTCATTATCTCCTCAGCTGCCTGTGTTTTTGTTCAAAGTAAGTACAGTAAGTGTTATAACCAGGAAATTTAATTAAGCAACACAAGAATTTTGGAATTCAGAAGCACAGAGTCATAGCCTACTACTCAAAAAAATTTTGTGCTAGTAAAGCGACAATCCATTCCACTCTAAAGGGACATAGTCCAAGGTCTGTGCTACTCATTACCAATGAATAGTAGTCACCTAGAGAATGTAAACAACTGTACTCAGGGCTACTTTGTGAAATAAACATTTCACAGGAAGAGGCTTACCATGATATATAGAAAGCAGTCCCACATTATCCAAATTCATGTGATGTATGGTAGAATGCCTTAAATATACCAGCTGTACAAGCTGGACTAAGCTCTGATCTCTTTTAAAGCGTCAAAATATTTTCTAGTTTTCTTAAACACTTCTTTGCAATTTTGTTCACAATAACCAAGCCTCATACAAGAGGAAGGGAAGGGGACGGACATTAGGCAGTACTGAAGATTTAAGCACTGTCAAGATCATTAAAGACTACATACAAGAGCTCCACTCTCCAGGATCTGAGCAGAGATTACACGTAATAGGTAAAAACACTGTAAAAACTGACTTTTTTCTCTCTCCCTAGCAACATAAATGCTGAAGTGGAATTAATTTTGTCTTATTTCTGATCCTGGAGCTGGAAATATTGGCAGAACTCTGGAGAACTGCATAAGACTGAAGGTGTTTGGAGAGAGTATTTCAGTATTTTTTTTCAGTATTGCAGTATTTTTCCCTGTATATGAATATGTGCACAAGGAAAACCAGGTTTTTATTGAAGAAATATTCATCTGTATTCATCAACAGATACAAATTCTAATTTTCATAGGACAGCATGATGCTGCACTTTTAAAACATAACTAACCTGTCTGGATATGGCAAGCTGCAGTGCCAAGTAAAATGCTGCCAAATGATCCATTGGAGACAAACTGTGAGCCCTTAAAAACAAAGAAACAAAACAGAAAGTGAATTTTCCCCCTGTTCAGACAGGTAAGACATACCCATAAATGCATATATATTCATTTATTCATATTCAGATCTCTTCACTACATGTATACTCATATTTTGGTTTAAGTGGTGTTCATTTCAGCAACTTTTCTTATACTTCTTAATCATTCTTGATTTAAAGGAAGCATCTTGGGACATGAAAAATAATTTTTAATACAAAATAATTATGTCATTTCAGTTTAGATCTTAAAAAATAAATCTTTAATACAAAATGATTCTTCAAATAAATTATAGTCCTAAACAAACTCTAGATGCCATTACTTAGAATATTTATAATAAAAATTCATTAAAAGAAGTTTTCTTACAGAAAAAAAGGGGAAGAAAATCCAAACATGAATTCCCCAGAACACCATGCCTTTAAAGAGATTAATTATATCAACTTTTTTCCACCTTTTTAAAAAAATTGTGTTTGTTCTCTTCTTTTTACAATTTCGGTCAAATGCACACTCTTGAGTCCGAGTCATTTTACTATCCTACGGAAATTGTTCTTGTAATACACTCTACCATTTTCCCCTGCAGTACAATCTTTCTGCTGCAAGATAAGAGCTTTTTAGCAGGGGGATGCTTGAGCATAAAGCCACAAAAAAAAATTATGGCTGTACCCCAAAATGATGTGTAGTAACTACTGGGCAGGAAGCCTGAACTATTTCTTTATTTACATTTGTTGCATTCTTTTAATGGAGGCTCATTTAGAACGACGATGTGCAATAATCATCTTTGGAACATCTAGTGAGTCGCTTCCACTGGGAGGAAGGATCAAAATTGGAGACTGGATGCACAGGTAAAGCCTAACAGTGTCCAGGACCAGTCCTTTTTTAAATTCAAATTGACAAATTAAGCAATACTAAACAAGAACAAGAGATTTTAACTTAGAGAGTGCTTCTTCAGTCACCCAAGCTTCAGACTGTGAAAGAATGAAGCTTTTAATGTCTATCTACCATTTAGTGAGGTCTGTGAAACTTCAGTTCACACCAACCACAGGTAAAGCACTGAAAGTATTCCAAAATAAAAAAAATTTTAAAAAATTTTTTAAAAAAAGAAAAGAAGTTAGTGAAACAAACACCCCCTTAGTACTGTGTGAAGAGAGCAACAAGCACCTTCTTGAAGGGCCACCATCACAAATTAGTAAGCCTTGAAATCTGGCTCAGGCAATGGTCCAAAAAGTAAATGTATTTCTTCAGGACCTCTATTTCTTCAGGAACTGGCCCTCTAGGTAGGTGATTTTAAAAATCCAGAAAAAAAATATTTTTAAAAAAGGCAAATCAAAATACACAGCCCAGTACAGGTTGCTTACTTTATAAACTGGTAGGAGATGGAGAATTCAACTTCCTTCTCCTGGAAAACATTTATTTTTCAGATGTGGTAAGAGAAAGTGGGCATGACTGATATGCTGGGTGAAAGACAACATAACACACAACCAAGCAACAATATTTGAACAGAGATTGAGAAAGAGTAATTTCAAAGTGATAAGAAGCTGAATATTTACATGACCTGGCAATGTGCTTTTACAGGTTAGAAAGCCAACCATGTGTTAGGCTGCATCAAAATAATGTGACCACAGGGCAAGGAAGGTGGTTCTCCCTTTCTATTCCACTCTCACGACACCCCACCTGGAGTGCTGTGTCCAGGTCTGGGGTCCCCAACATAGGGAGGATATGGACCTGTTGGATTAAGTCCAGAGGAGGGCCACAAAAATGACCAGAGGGTTGAAGCACCTCTCCTTTAGAGACAAGCTGAGAGAGTTGGGATTGTTCAGCCTGGAGAACACAAGGCACAGGAAGATGTGACAGCATCTTCCAGTACCTAAAGGGGTCCCCCACAGGAGAGCTGGAGAGGAGGTTTCTACAAGGGCTTGTATGGATAGGAAAAGGGGTGGTGTCTTCAAACTGAAAAAGGGTAGGTTTACATTAGATATTAGGAAGAAATTCTTTGCTATGAGGGTGGTGAGGCACTGGAACATGTCCAGAGAAGTTGTGGATGCTCCATCCCTGGCAATGTTCAAGGCCAGGCTGGATGGGGCTTTGAGCCATCCAAGAAGCTGACTCTCAGAATTTTGGGAATCACTATACTGAACTGGAGAATAGGGTCAGCAGACGCTGAACTGGAATGGGTTAGTTTCAGACTATGGTCCATTTCATCCCTTGCTGCTTCAAGAATCCTCAGAAGAAAGCAATTCACTATCAAGAGTCTCAAAAGTAGTGAATGAGCAGAACTGGTGAAAAATGGTTAGCACAGTATTTTTGAAACAGTGATGATTAAATCAGTAGTGGTAAGAGGGATGGCTGAGGAACAGAGGTATAAATCAGGAGGCAGAAAGTTCAGTTTCAACATGGAGAAAATGCTGAAGTAGTAAAAAACTAATTAAAACCACTAAGGAACAAGAAGAGCAATGTTAAAACATTTACATACAAAGGAATTGCTAAGACAACACAGAACAAAGAAGGACCAACACATACTGGCCTCACTCTAAAGTTACCTGTAAAACACTTTTTCAATCCTATCACCTCAGATACAAAATCACCACGAAAAAGCCAGGACTTTTTTTTCACATTAATGCACAAATCTGTTTCCCTACATTTAGGCTTATCTCACCAAAGAAGGGTTTTCAAGGGTATATAAACATAAAAGACATATTAAATGCTGCAGCCCTTTTGCCAGCTTTGTCATCAAGATTTGTTTCTTCTATAATTAGGGTAGAAATGTTCTCATTCATATGTCTATTGTAATTTCTTTTGCAGAGTCCATGAGAATGAACTACTGCTATCCTCAATGGCACTGCTTCCAGGTAATGCACTTGGAAGATGACATTTGCATCATCATTGCCTGCACTGTTACATCTCCAGATAGAACTTTCATTTTCCCCTAGCTTACTACCTCTCCACCTGCGCTTCACCCCTCAGCCCCAGCAGCATGGCCTCAATTATTGCTCTGCTTCTACAGAGATAATTGCAAAAGCCTCCTATACAATCTGATCAGTGGACAGCTCTTAGAAACACTATCTCATTGAACCATGACTTGAAACCTTACATTGTGTGTTTTTTCCTTCTAGATCAGAATATTTGAACAAATATTTTATACTAGAGAGCAACACAAATGTCTTTAAAAAAAGGAAAATCCTTAGAAATCAATTTAGGTAATGCTGGCAGAAAACGATGGAAATAAATGCTAAAGAAATACATTCTGTTCTCAAGACGGGAGACTCCCAGAGGTGAAGCTGTCATTACACAATCTTTACAAGTCTCTCTTTTTAGCACATAATAAAAGCTTTGCACTACATATAGCAGAACAAAATGGAAAGATCAACACCCACTCACCTCTGAAATGCAAGAAGAGCCTTTCTCTGCAAGACCTCTTGCATCCCTCGCAAAGATGCTAAAAAGGATATATTTAATCAGTGATATGAACGATGATGAGATTTCATTCCACACACTACTTGAAGAAGCTTTGACTGAAAAAATGGTTGCACACAGAAGCTTTAATTATATGTCTACCATTCTGCCAGGTATCCTTTTTTAGGCAGCATGGGAATTTCCAAATGTGAATGTTTATTCCTATCTTACCATCAGTAGCCTGCAGACTGTAAGTCAATCCCAGTGCCAAGTAGCCTTTTGCTTTGAACTCTGATGTTTTGTCCCCAAGATCAACAACTGCTTTGGCAAATCTTTCAGCTTCTTCCAACTGAAAATATTATAAAACATCCATGTAAGTCTAAAACTAGCTAAATCTTACATTATAATGATAAGAATGCTCAGAATGCTCACAATGTGTATTATGCACACTGAACCTGTTAACATCTCAGCCATGATTGCTTTGAAAGACTATTTCATTAGACTTCGTTTTCTTGCTAAATACTGAGTAAAAACCACAGATTTTAAGCTGAAACACCTATTCCTATGGTTGAAAGAAATCTGGCACAAAACACACTTACTGTGCTTTCGCCTTTTTTCTTTTTCAATAAAAATGGTATTTCTGGTCCATATATGCCCTCTACCATTTTTGCACTTTATAGAGTTCTTGACCCATGAACCATTTATTTAGGAAAATCCATCACAAGAACTATGGCTCCAACGCTGTAAAAACCAGTATATCCATGCAGAACTCTACTTCGAATACTGCATTACTGAATGGATGCAAACCCATAAACAGAGAAACATGTAAAAAAATCAAAGTTTAACTGCACACCCATGCTAGCACACTATTTAATAATCTAGGAAGAAAGAAAAGCCCCTTTAAATCCATTCCAGTAATTCTAAATGCTAACTACAGTAAGCTACTCCATATGGACTCAATCCATAGGGAACAATTTACAGAACTAGGATATACCTTAATTAAGGCTGTATTTTTGTCAGTCTCAACAAGCCATGTTTGTGCTACTACACCACTTTCTCAATTTCTGTATGCGACCTTTCCCTTCTCATTTCCTTCTTTTTAAAATATACTCATTCTTCTAAAAATTACACAAGTATCTTGAAAACAACATGATGATCTTTGATCACTTTAATGTTTTTTGTACAGATAGACCAATTTCAAGTTTATCTAAAATACAACTCAACTGTCCCTACTACAAATTCATAAACCACAGCTACCTGGTATCACCAGAAGAGTCTCTTGATTATGAAAGATTTGTATCATTATCTTCCAAAAAGTTAGTTTCCTCTTGCAGAAAATAACAGAAGTCTAAGTTGCATTTATAATCTGTCTTCCAACGTTTCAATTTCCATACATTTTAAGCTATGTCTTAGACCAGTATCAAAATATGCTACCTTGATAAACATAACCACTGTCAAGTATTTTAAATTAGCCATTCAAACAGTGAGGTACATGTGCCTATATATATCTGTGCTGTGTTTTTAGATTGCCCACCATGCAAAAGCATTTGCTATATCTCTAAATCGAGATTTTAGTACAGCTCTTGCTGAGAAGACAGAAGGCAAAGCTTACCCAGTGCAGAGATCCCATACAGAGCTTTGCAGCAAGGAGTGGAATAGTTGCATCATCTGGTTTCAAACGTATACATTCCTTCAAGACTTTAACAGCTCGAGCAGACTGTTTAAAACATTTTCCATTGAAATTACTAAAAGCATAAATATGTTTCACAGATAGAAGATTCATATTTCCACCATTTACTTTATTTTTCCTTTGTGAAGGAGACATTACTACAGATTTTGGTGACAATTTGCCACAACTCCTCAAGGCAGTGAAAGACAAGACTTTAGGCACTGCTGTTGTTATTTAACTCCTACGAACTATCATTAAGCATCCCCAGAGAAACATTTGCTAGGAATGTAACTCCAATGGTACACAATTCAGAAAAGTTTTGAGACGCATTTAAAACTTTGCTAGGCCTGTACACTCACAGCATTTGAGCCAGGCAAATGAAAGAGAAGGAATGGGACAGAGTTTTCTAAACAAGCAGTGTTTTGGTGTTCTTTGGGAGTTAAAACAGCACACAGGAATAGGTCTGATAAAAGATAGAATGGCACCACTCCTCTTTTTTTTAACTTATTTGCCTCCAACCAATCACAGTTTGGAAGATAACCCAAAGTAAACAGAGTTGGGAGAAGAATCAAGTCTCTTCTGAACCAATGTGCTGCTAAAATATTTTCTAAGGAAAATACATTCCTTTCCCCCATACTGAAAATAAGCAAAATATCCCCAGTGAGAATGCTATTTTAGAAAAGTAGTTGTTTACATTACATAATGAATGTCATTTATTTTCTGTAACATGACAGGGAAAAGCAAAAAGAACTGGAAACAGAGAATTGCATCTAAAAACTTAAGTTCCTAGTTTATATTAAATTTTTTAAAAATCCATTAGTTGCACAGAATACACAGTCTCAAAGCCAGCAATATTGAAGAAGATAAAGTCAGACATTTCCAAAGGAAAAAAAAAGCAAGAGCATCACGAATCAGCATTAATTTGTACCTAAGTATAAAACAAATTAAGTCATCAAAAGCACACTTTCACAAGTTTTACAGGATAATAGGATCTGGTATAATTCGCTACTTGTATTCAATCAGCTTATTTTAAGATTATTGGCAAGATAGTTGTTATCATCACCCAAGTTAGAAACTGTTCAAATAACAACACTGTTTGTACAGCACTGGGAATAAATTCGGGAGTACGGCATACTTAGTTGATTTAAGGATTAGAATTATTTTAAAAAACACTACAGATGAAAGCTATGGAAGAGCTAAATATGTTATCAAATGCCATCAATATAAGAATTATATGAAAAAATTTAGACTTACTTTTCCTGCTGCCATCAAGGACAATGCAAACTGGTACCAGAGATGAAACTCTTCAAATGCAAACTTCATGGCTCTTTCTAAACACTAAATATGGGGGGGAATTGTTATTTAAGGTCATGTTCTTCAATTATTGAGAAGATATTTTAATATCTAATATCTAGTAGTATTATCTAGTAGTACTAAGATTTTCTTATAGACTATTCTCTAACATATATAAATAAAAAATACATAATAAAAACATATATAATAAATATATAAATAAAATTAATAAACATATATATAGATATATAATACAAATTAGATAATAAAACATATATATAATAAAAAATTTAAATTATTCAGATACATAAAAACAGCTGTCAGATTCTATATGGAAAAGAATTTGACAGAAAACTGATTTCCCCTTTACTATNATTTCCCCTTTACTATATTTGTTTAAATACTCCTGCTGGTACTGTATTATGTAGTCTGAAAGAAGGAGTGATGAATATTAGTTTACTGAAGATACCATCTGTAAAAAGTAGGAGATAAGTCTTAAGTGAAAAGGAAAATTGTACACATTCTCTTCCTAAGCCGTGAATACTTAATAAGCAATGGTATCACAAGCACGTACAAGCACCATTTAAAAGGAGGGGTATATAAAGATTCACCTTGAAGTATTATTTCTATTTGTAAAAATTTTAACTTCACACTCCATATTCTGCTGAGATTTTAAACAAACTAACTGAATGCCAAAAGGAAAATCATTATTAATACACTGAGATTAAATATATGAAATTAGCATTATACACTAATTTTGAATGTTTCATATCTGTTGTTGTCAATAAGAATTATTTCATTTTGCTATGTTAAAATTGACTAATTAGGCCATTTCTAAATAGTAGAAAGGTGAAACACTTTTCTGGAATAAACTGATTTAGGAATTAATTTTCTAGTCTGCAGAGTCAAATTACATGCAGCAGCTTTTCTGCTCTGACAGCTACAGTGTATATGTTATATCATAAAAACATGAATTATTTCCCTCATACAAACTCAGCCTTAACATTACAGAAAGCACAACCAGGTGTGCAGTGTGTTCCCACACTAGACCAGAATCTGAAGCAAAGAACAGCACTGAAAAGGACACAAAACAGAAGTGCATTATTTGCTACATGTAACTAATGCATGCTAGAATTTATCTTACTACAAAATGTCCAGTATCAAGACTATTACTTAATAGAATTTTTGTTATATTATTGTCAAGGAAGGAAGTGTCTAAAACCAAATACTTTCTAATATTGCTGTTAAAGGTTCATCATCAGATTGCATGTGTAGCAAGTTAATTAAATGTCTATTATGAAAAACAGGACAGGATTTATTTTCCCATTGGACTTTTCATCCGTGGAAACAAAAAGACCACAGAAAGAAACAAGTAAGTTATGTGTGATTTCTTCTATTATTTTAGATACTTCACAGAAATGCATATGTAAGGCTCACTGTACTGTAAAAACAGTAAAATTTCTTTTCTAGGCCTTCCTCAATTAAAAATTAATTACCAGTTCTAACTGCAGAAAATGAGGTTTAAGAAATTGATACTTTAGGGTTTTATAATTTTGCAACTATAAGGGCACAGGACACAACTGTAGGTTATCCTAAAAGGCTGGAGTTTCAACATACTAATGATATATCTACCATTCCTTTTGCTTGACTTCAAGTTCTATTTACTTGGCCCTGCTCAGTAAGAAAAGTAACAAGTTACATGATTTTTCTTTTCCTTGTAAGATGACAAAGCTGGCCGTTACCATATGTGGGGGTAAGGGACGAATGGATGGATGCATTTGTGACCTACACAACAACATAAAAATCTCTTAAACTGGGTTCTTCTGAAAAAAGTAACAACAAGGAATTTCAAAGACCTACAGGCTCTAATAAGAAATACATAACAAGCAATAGTCACCAGGCAGACTGCAAGTTAAGATAATGTTGAGGATAATGGCAATTGACTTAACTACTTGAAAACACATTCTGCACAATCCCTCTCCTACAGAAAATGCAACTGTTGATATTGCCTTGCAAATAATCACAAATCACTATATGAATAGGCTATGTTGACCACATTACTGAATTTGGTTGTTTAGCACTATGGTCTCCTGAAAAGTATATGGTTGAAGTTATAGAACTGAAAGATGAAATGATGAAAATGTAGGAAAAATTTCTGGTCTGGAAAACATCTCTTCTAGTAGGACACTTATAAGCTCAATACTCGGCATCCTACAAAGCTTAAAAACTAACTTGATTACAACCAGAGTACTTTTGTTTAGGAAAGAACTGACAGTATAAAGTTCCTTCATCTAGTTGAAGCTACCCTAAGAAATTGAAAGCACATTATATACAAACTCGATAAAAACATGAGCCCTTTTCAGTTAAGAACGTGAATTGGCATTAGAACAGTTGAACATGGATGAGACAGATTTTTGATCACTTAATGTTCTTATATAACAACCAACTACTTCTATACATAATCAGGTATAGCTAAACCAGAAGGCAGCAATAAGATATTGGAACTGGGGGGTGCATACCATTTCCACAGTTAGAATAATTTCCCAATTTTTGATTTAATCTACAACAGCTCCACTACAGCAATCAAAATCAGCTCAAAGAGAATGAAACCCTAAAAAATTAAATGCCTATTATATAACTGAATGGAATGTTTTAACATTTCTGAATTTGTGTTTATTATAATACTTTGAATTATAAAAGTTACAGACTATGGGTAGCAGGATTTGAAGGCAGATATCTTCTACTCACTAAACTGTAAGAGCTTCTTAAAGTCTATGTTTTCCACTGTGCTTTGAGAATTACAAGGATAGGAGGAAATGAGTTATTCTAAACATTTCCTGATAAGATCCTGCTGCAGCTGTATATCTACAATATCTGTATGCTAAAATAAGTATTGCTTATTATACCAGGTCTTCATAAGATCATTTTTTTAATATTCAGGAAAGATAGTTAATGTACGTGTAACAAATACATTTTAATCATTCTGTACTGAAAGTATTTTTCAAATATAGTGGAATTATTTTCTTATTTTCAAAAAGAACATTTCAAAAGAATATACACACAATTTTGTTGAAATATTACTACAAAGATGCTGGACTAAAAGATGCTAGGACAAAACAAAACAAAACAAGAAGAAAAGACATTAAAACAAGCTCTAGGTAGACTTCAGCTTTCAAAGCCTATGGCCATGACTAAAAACCCCCAACTAACTAGCTCGTGCAACATGGAGTCTCTCCTACTTTCCAGATGTTTATGGCCCTGCTTTTGTTTGCAATGAAGATCACCACCAGTACAAGAAGCTCCAAAAAGGCACTGAAATCAAAGATCTGAGTCAAGTTAAAACATCTTCCACTATTTAGAACATTCAATTTGCTCAAAGCACAGAAGGAACAAGCAGTACCATCTGTCAGCTACAGGAGCACTCACACAAGCAGTGAGGGAAACAAGTGCTTGCTATGCTTTTCTCTATGTAAGGGGACTGTAAGTCTTTCTTTCTTTCTACTCCTCAGGGTAATGTCCAATGCTTCAAGACACTTGGCTAAGAACATGGCTAAGAGATACTTCTAGCTTTCCTGATGAAGCCAAAACCCTCCCCTGTTAATAAATGTAAGACGAACTAGAAGCAAGAAGCTGTATCTATTGTGACATAAATGCTACCCAAAGTGTCCCAAAGGAAACAGCAGAGAATCCCAGGAACCTGTGATGTTCCTATAAATATAATAGTTGTTCAACATTTTAAAAAAGACAAAAAATCCACAACAAAAAAAAAAAAAAAAACACAACAAAACCATCATGACACCACACAAAACATAAGAATCTGATTTGGAACCCAGGGCTGCTCTATCCTTGCCCAGTTGCTAGGCTACTATATAAAATGGAAAGGTTGCCAGTCACTTAAAGAAAAAAGAAATCAAAGTTTTCAAGGTTTTTTGGTCTCTTGGTTTTTTTTATAATACTTGTTAATGTCTCTTGTTTCAGAAGTTCTAGACTGAAATATACGGATGGGCCACCTCTTGCACCTTTGGTGCACCCGCCTAAAACCATGTGAAGGTGATAGTGTCTGTGGTGGCAAGTAAGTGGAAATATTCCTGATTAGATTATGTTGTAGGGCTGGTCCTACGTGAGCTTCGTACTCCTTTGTTCTGCGAAATGCCTTCCATTGTACTGATTTAAACTGACTTGTATCCCAACTGGCAGCTATGAAATACTTTCAAGAAAAAGAATACCCAAACTGAGGGTTTAACATCATGTGAGATGCAGATTAATGAGAGACTATCAACATATACCAGAGAAGAACTAGAGTGCTTTTTTTAGTCTTTTTCTTAATAGAAGTCCTCTATTATGGTAGAGAGAAACCGTTTTTCAACAAGTCAATTTCTGGGTATGCCTTCCTAGCACATATGCTGAAGTATTCTTTCTGGATATCAATAATTAATTGTGGTTGGCAACAGCACCCTGCTGCTGGGTGGGCACTGTTTGAACAGCAGAAAGATCTGCTCTGCCCAAAGAGCTGTAGCTGTTTCTCAGGTATAAAAGTGTTAACAATACTTGGCGGTTTCCTGAAGAAGTTGCCACAATCTAACAAAACACAAGCATGCTACATAATGAAACATAAGACATTGAGGTAAGTAACACATTTCCCAAAGACCTGTAAAATTTTTTATTAACTTCATTTCCTTTTTATTAACTTCAAAACGATTACAAACTGTAAGGACTATGGATCACCTCAAATATTAAGAAGTGTAAAATAAAGTTTTCTTCTAAAATCCTTTTCCATTCATTACAAATATTTTTCCTAGGAAATGATATCTATCATTTTTATATCCAGAACAGCTTTAATTTTTCGCCATTCCTTCTTGCTGCGTTCATTTAATGTGTACCCTTTTAAGCAGATCCATACATACCCACCTAGAAATCATGTGAATTTCTGTGGCATTAAACATTTACCACACCTTCCACACAACTTCTGTTTGGCCACCTCAAGTCACTTGTATAAATTTAGACAGTAAACATTTTGGGGTGGAAACTACCTCCTGTATTTATAAAGCAGTATAGAATAACAGTGTCCTAAATTCTTTTTAGCCCTTTATTACTACCACAATTAACATGATTAACAGAAAACAGCAACAGTGACACAGAGGAATATTCAGCACTCTCAACAAACCTCTGAAAGCATTTCATATTGGCCTCTTCTTCCCAAGGCTATTGTAAGTAAATCGTAGACTACAGATGCACTTTGCAAACTGATGATACGATCATTCTTATGTTCTGGTATTCTGCTCAGCACAGCATCACGGTTAGCCTGAAACACACGGCAAAGAAAGAAACCAAGTCAGCCATTGTAATTCAAGCTATATTTTCACTCAAGTAACTACCATTCTGTTCAACCTCACAGACAGCAGTTGCTATAAGGGATACAGAGAGACAGTATCTGATACTAATTTACAGATGGAAAGACTCACCCATTTTATATTTAAGTGGCAAGACTGATGTTTCTACATGGACCTATTTTTAATTACTTCATTCTAATTCCATAAACTAAGTTATGTATTTGAAATTACTGAAGAGTTCTCAGAGACAAAAGAATGTATATTTTCAAGGTAATGGATATTCATCTTCTAAATTTTTTTACTTTTTGTGTGCTAGTAAAACATATTAAAAGGATCTTCAAATCCTCTATTCCAGCTTTTGTAAAATAAAGCTATCAACTTCTTTTCTCTTCACAACATTATGACACCATCATCTAACTTGTAAATGGTAACATTCCCAGGATAACCCACAATCACCTTCAGGAGTTCCTAGTGAGAAGTGAAAACTGATCTTGGTTCTGGGCATAGCTTTGGAATCAGGCCGTGTTTGCAGTAAGGGTTTGTACGTTAAAACCCATTTTGTGAAAGGCACATTGCAAACCTAATTCCTTAAGTAAAGTGTTCCTTTCAGGAAGGAAGAAAGCTGAGCTAGAAATGGATTAAATTAATTGACCATGTTCACAGAGAAATCATGTTCAAGAGTAAAGAACAAAATTTGGGCCTCAGAGTAGCTAGTACCTCACTGAACAACCCAGTGCTTCTCCCACTTTTCCATGAAGCCTCTGAAAACACATTATCTTGTTATCCTATCTATTTCTAGTTTTCTGGGTATTTAATATGCCCGCCCATTGGTACAAATGCTAGTATATCCGGTAGTCTGAAATCAGAAGTCAAAGATACTTCTCTCTCTGCATACCCCTCTTTATTTTTAATTTCACAGGGCATGGCCCCCTTAGTACATCTACTTAAATACACTAAATTTTAATAGGCAGCTTATTTCCCCCTCTTTCAGATGCAAAAAATTACACACAATAAGAGATAATAAATTTTTTCTCCACTTTAACAGGGTAATCTCAGAAATTATCAACTGAATAATCCACACCTTGGTTTGAAACAACCTCACACACATACCCACACACACATACCCACACACTCACCCCCAAACAGACATTTTGCTTTATTTTGATCAAGAAGTCTTAGGCTTTTCCTTTTTACACTGCATAAATATTTAGTCAACTTCAAGAACTTCTTTTGAACTCCATCTGTAATCCCTATTTGACTCAGCTCCTTGCAAGTTTCGAAAGCTGTTAACCAGCACTTCTTGTGAAACAATGGTTGACAATGCCAAAGCACAAGGATGTCTCATAATTATTACAGATATCTTGTGTATTTGAACAACTGTTTTCTTGATAATTACAAAACAGAATGTACGTAGGAACTTACGTGCTCAGTATTTCAAAACTGCCACAGTCTCAGACACTTTAAGGTGACAATTAAACTGCAATGTGTCATCTGGCCACACTTACACACTTTAAGCCTGTAACACACTTGAGCAGTATAACTCAGTGCAGCCTCAGTGGAAGGAAGGATATGCTCAGCCATTTTTCCACTGGTTAAGAATCACACCTAAAGCTGAGCCCAGGAGGTGGTGATCAGTGACACAAAGTCCAGCTGGAGGTCAGTAACTAGTGGTGTATCCCAGAGACTGATACTGGGCCTGATCCTGTTCATGACCCCAAGCATCAGTTTGCTGAACTGATATGTCAAAGGGCTGTGCTGTCATCCAGAGGGACCTCAACAGGCTGGAGGAATGAGCTGACAGGAACCTCATCAAAGCCTTCAGAAAAGACTTGGAAGTGCAAAGTCCTGCACCTGGGAGGGAACAAATCCAGGCACCATACATGCTGGAGGCCCCCCAGCTCAAAGGCAACTTGACAGGAATGCGACCGGGGGTCCTGGTGGACACCCAAGGTGAGCAGGAGCCAGCAAGACGCCCCAGCTGGAAAAAAGGCTATTGATAGCCCAGGCTGCATTAGCATCACTGTTGCCAGCAGGTTGAGGGCAGTGATCCTTCTCCTCTGTTCAGCACTGGTGAGGCCACACCTGCAGTATGCGTCCAGTTCTGGACTCCCCAGTACAAGGGACATGGAGCTACTGGAGAGAGTCCAGCAAATGCCCACTAGGATGTATTACACACCAAAGTATCTATTCTATGAGGAAAGGCTGAGAGAGCTGTGACGACTCAGCCTGGAAAAGACAATGCTCAGGAGGGGAGCCTTAACAATGTTAGAAATATCTGAAGGGATCTACAAGGAAGAGGGAGCCAGGCTCTTTCCAGTGGTGTCCAGTGACAGGACTAGAGGCAACAGGCACAAACTCAAACACTGAAGGTCCCCTCTGAAGATCAGAAAACATTTTTCTTTTGCTGTGAGGGTTAATGAGCACTGGCACAGGCTGTCCAGGGACGCTGTGGAGTCTCTCTCCTTGGAGATACTCAAAATATGTCTGCTCCAGATGGCCCTGCATGAGCAAAACAAAATGACCTCCAGAAGTCCCTTCCAATCATAATTATTCCGTGATTCTGTTATCACAACTCAGCTAACATGCAGCAACCCATACATGCACTGTATCAAGAGGATGTCAGATCATAGAACCACAGGATGGGTTTAGGCTAGAAGGGAGCTTTTAAAGATCATCCTGCCATGGGCTGGGAGACTTTCCACCAGACCAAATTGCTCAGAGCCATCCAACCTGGCCTTGAATAGGGCTTTTTCTTACTAATTCACAGACAATGAAAGTAAGGTATCATACTACTTTAATAAGACAATAGCATATCAAAACACCGATTACTCAGTCTTCTCTAAGTGTTATTTCTTCCCCAAATACTGGTTTCAGAATCATAAATCACATACTACTTCACAACTACTACAGCTAGAAAGTTAGCATGCACTGAAGCTGGAATAACAGGTCTCAACTCTCAGAAAGGTAAGTTTGTAATGATGAATATTGTTATGCTCAATCTTCCCCTTTCCCCCCTCCAAAACTAATTTGAACAAATGACTTAGCCAAAGTAAGTCAATCATGTGAAAGATTTTATACTCCTCTGAAAGAAACTCTTTTGCCTGAAATAATCTGCAATAATTACTGTAAAAAAAAAAATTGAAAGCTTGCTAAAGGTATATGCTCTACAGTGACAGCATTTGATCTGTCATTTGATTTAGGCAGATCTAATTCACAAAGAAAAAGCTGTAAGTAACCTGAAATGACACTTAACAAGGCAGTACTTTTAATTTGATTTTTAGCTTCTTAATGATGATACGCAAGGAACTACACATGCAAACACAGCAATCAGTAGTCAGATCTTGCAGAACTGGGACTGCTTTCACTTCACACCAAGACCACAGTTCCCATCAGAATTCTGTACATCTTCACTGCTGCTCAGGCACATTACAGAGGCACAGGCAGCACCTCTCAGTGGTAAAGTATATACTGGAGCAAAACCAACATACGATATGTGAAAATGCTTGCTCAGTTGATTTTTCTGTATTCTGAGAATCAGCATCTAGACAGAATTTCTAGATCCTGTCATGAATATGGCAAGGCGGATCACTAGGAATGAGGAAAGCAACTAGCACTACAATGTAAATATCTGCCACTTTAAAACAGTTAAACTAGGACAATGTTCACTAAAATGTTCTGATCCTATTTAACTGTAGCAAAACAGAAATTATGCCAAAACATGTAAGCATTTAAATCACTTACAGAACTTAAAAGACTGCATCTCATTGATGTGCAGTGAGACAGACTGCATGATGCCTGAGACTGTAGAAGTTTCACCCTTCCAGTTAAAAAAACCAGCAAAAGCTCCAGCATTTCATTTTATGTGAGAACATAAAACTGACATGGTATGAGAATGTCAGTATGTGGCAGTTGATTGATGACTAGCAGAAAATATAGAAGGTTGATAAAGGGCACAAGTAGACCATTGAAAGGAATCATTTATTGAGGAAATGAGGACATTTTAAAAAATTAACCCAGTAGCAAAGACTATTCAGTATCATCAAAAATCATTTACAAATTTGAGTGACTAAAGTTTAATGCACAATGGAAGGTACTTTTTGGCGATGTTTATTATGCTCTTCTAGTAGTTTTTGATTTGCTTTTTACAACAAAAATAACTTAGATTTTGTGTCTGTCTGAATAGCAACCAACTAGTGTAACAGTGGTTCATACTGGTAAGTGATGGCAAATGGAAGACCTGGCTTGTTCACCTGCCTATGGCTGGAAGGAGGTGAGGTACAGCCAGTCCAAAGGAGAAAAACACCATAAAACTTCAGACCTCATCTTGCTGGCTCAGAGGAACAAAAACTTGAGTTTCAGCAATAACTGCCTGCTTTCCTAACAGAAAATGAAAGACAAGGCAAAGTAAGGCATGGGGGGGGAAAAAAAAAGTCCTATTTTAATTTAAAAAAAAAAACCAAAACAAGGAAAACACACACATACAGCACATGCCCATTCACTCTATTTTACCTACCATAGATTCACTAATAAGCAGCAACAGTAAGGCTTCTTCTGTATTTTCTTGAGGACAGAAGATGCTGTTCAAAACGAGAATTTAATTATTTAAGCAGAACACTTTACTTTTATGAGCAGCACACACACATATATTAAAAGCACTGTAAAAACTGAAAAATTTTCAGAAAAGAAAACAGAAAGTAACATGCATAGAAAAATCAACTGGTTAAAATGCATTTCTTTGCAATGCTCTAAATTTGCATTTCAGAAAAGTTGGCTGAACACAATAAAAGAACAAAACTACCACAGCTGTCAGAGTTGAACTCATTCAAATATCCCAAAACTGAACATAATTTGACAACTGTAAACACTAAAGCCATCGTTTAACTAGCCTCTTACACCTAATCTGTCTGAGCTGAATCTACATTACTGATTCAAAGGTTGGGAAGAGGAAACTCTCACACAAGAACAGGAGAACTTTGTATTTTAGGCAATATGTGAAAAAATACTTCTATCAGTCTTTCATGAGATATGCTTGAGAATTTTTTCCTGATGCATTCAACAGCTATATGTTTAACTAGAGCCATGACAATCTCAACCCACTTGCCATAATCACTCTTACTTCCAAGCAATAGAATTATTTGTTTGTAATGAAGCACACTTCCTTCTAACTTAATGCTGAAGGTCTGCATAGGACTAGCTTCCAGACTTTACTGCTTTCTCTGAATACTGGACACTTTCTGAAAACTCTTCTATGCTACTGGACAGGCAACAGTAATCTGCGCTGGGTACATGACTGGCAGGAATTCATTCATCCATTCTCATACACACAGAAAAATCCCCCAAATCAGTGACTATGTTTCATCTCTTCGGATTTCTTCCTCTAAACTATTTCTGAATTAGCACAAATACTATTGCCTGTTAATTAAGACCATTAGTTCCACAACTAAGTATTTAAATGTAGAAAATAATTTGTGGTTGTTAGTAATCAATTCCTATGGTCCTAAGGGTGTTCAAACTACAATACATTATAGACAAGAAACAAAACTTGTCTAACATTAAAACATCTTTTGGGGTTTTTTTAAAGCACTAGAAATATAAGCAGTAATTAAATGCCTGAAAGAAAATGGAAACTAAAAGACATCTGAACTCCAGGCAGTTTGAAAGCAACATTGTGAACATATTGTGGTAATATACAACAGCTAAGACCCCAGGGCAGCTGTTCTGTTGTTGAATTTTTATTTTTTAATCAATGCAACTGCTCACCAGATTTTTAAGAGTATTCTAAATCTTCGAATACATTTTTATTATTACATAACAAAGAAATTTCAAAACACAGTTAGTCATGAATAAGAACCACCCACGATAAGGAATGAGGAATGATGAGGTAGCATCAGAGTGCTCCTTAGTTAACAATCCACTCTTCTATGCAGAATTTAACAACCTGGAAGAAGATTTAACCTGACTGACTGACAATGGCACCCAGAAAGCAGAATAATGATTGGAAAGAGCTGCTGGAGAAATTACTTTCTCAGAGAAAGAAGGGATGTTGCCCCAAAGAGAACTACTAAAAAGTCACTTAGCAAAACAAAAGTAAACATTATTTTCTCTTGCAATTTCAAACATATTTTCATGTTGATGTTTGTCTCAAATAGTGAAGATCCTCCCTGTGCAGAAATTAGTGAGAAACTTCTTTGACCTGTCTAAGCACAAAGCTCAGTTAAGTTGGCTGAACTCAGACACTTTCTGTGTCTTCTGATAGATGCAGGTACGTGAGTAATTTCAATGTCATAGGGCAGAGCAAAAGAGGCAACTGAAAGCATGAAATGGCCGTCAACCAAAGGAAAACCATGAAAGTTATGCTCAGTTGAAGAACTGGTTAAAGAAAACTGAAGAGGCAATTATACAGAGATCTACAAAATCATAAATGCTATTAGCCAAATCACACCCATAATCCTCAAAAGAACACAATGCAGTTATCTAATGTCAGGCAACATAGGAAAAAACGAGTGCATTGCAGAGTCAGAGTTGGTGGTCAGAAGAATACTTAGGAAGACATTTCCTACACATCTGTCTTGCTATTCATTGTCTTTGATACTTGCTTTCAATGACTACTGGAGATGAGATACTTGCCTGGACATATTTTATGTGGTATGGTATTAAGCAGTCTGACGGGATGAAAGGACCTAATTACACGCTCTGTTGAAATTGTGGAACTCCTCACCTGCACGTCCCAAGAACGAGAGAACAAAACTGAACAAAGCCCCACTTTTGCAGGAAGCATGTTGCCATGAAGGATGAGTTGAGAATAGAGAACATAAGTTTGAAAGACTGAGCCCGAGAAACCTGCTGTAACTATTCTGGATAGAGGAAGAAGAATTGCTAGAAATCTTTGAAGATAAAGGCCAATCTACTTAAAAATAGTAATAATAGGCACCATAATTATGTGGGCTTGCTGCCATGTAAAATATTCCTTAATGGAAATCTGCAATAAATACAGCTAAACAACTCAAAATGGTGTCATATTGCAGGCATTTATGTTACAATATAAAGATACTGTGAACACTAAAACAAAACATCCCTCCATTATGTAAGCAGGGCTACTTCTATAATCAATCTGCCACAGAAGCAGACTCTTTGGCACATAACAAGGTCACTTTATGGAAAAAATCTTTCATGCTAACTAATAATGGAAAAAAGCTTTCATGCTAACTAATAAGGCATATATAGTGTAAGAGAGGAACAGACTGTTCTTTAGGATTTGCTCTGCAATACCAAGTGGTTTGAGTAAGAAAATATTTAAGGCTGCATAAAAGATTTCCTCATGCCTGGGCAATAAATGCACTTCTAAGAGCAGTGATCAAGGTGTATTCACAAAAAAAGGTATTTCTTTTTCACAAAAAAGGCTGCCTGCATGTACAGTTTATTAATTATGTACTTGCAGGGAAACACAATAGTTGTTTAGGCAAATTGATTGTTCAACTCCATGCCTGCATCTTTTCCTAAAGCTCAATAGACTGCTTTTAATCACTTCACATCCCAGAGGTAGTCAGACAAGACAGAAATTACAATCCCACAATGCCTGACTTTTTATCCAGCTGGACAACAATATAAACAAAAAACAATAATAATAATAAATTCTTTGAAGAAAGAGGGTCAAAAATTTCCTATGGAACAGACAATGTGTCCTCAAAAGATATTCCCAGATCGTACTGATTTCACAAAATCACAGCATAGTTGAGGTTGGAAGGGGTGTTTGGGGGTCAGAGCTATTAACCTTTAAGAAAAATTTCAAAATCAAGGAAATGGCTATCTATATTTAATACTAACCATAATGGTGATTGGTTTGGAGACAAAAGTTACATTTTCAAGAAGGAAGAAACACACCATAGCTACTTTAGAATTCACTATGAGATATACCACACAAAAATGATCCAAAAAGTATCACTTACCTGATTCAATGGAAGATTAAAACTGAACAAAAAGGTGGCATCATAAAGAAGTGCCAAAACTAATCTAAGATTATTAGCTAAAAGGTAGCTGTCTTGGGAAATAAATTAGCTTTGAAACTGCTAGATAAATGTCTAGGTAAGTTCTGTTTTTTCATAATGCTTCCTGGACCAAACTTGACCATATTGTTGAATCTTTCCTTTCTGTGATAAAGCAGAATAGATGCCTAGAAGCAGCACACAACTTTTAAAATGTGCAATATCTGATTTGCCATCCAGTTCATGTTTTCTTTTGTACTCCATATATAATAAGAGATATTGAGTGTATCATATACACCAAGATAGGAAAAAAAGAAAAAATTTCTACAATTAAGAACAAAAAAACCTAATGTATACAGTGCAAACTTCCACTTGGAGAAGCATGTTTCTTCCCTAGGTCTCTTCAGGGAATCTATCTATCTCTCTACACAGCCAGGAAAACATTCCCATTCACACTGCCAAATTCCTTCTACATTTTCAAAAATATTAACTAAATTACCCAGTGCACTGGGTAGCAACTACAATTATAGAAACAAAGAGGTATAAACTTAGCCATACTTTTCTCCAGTGTATACCCGTGGTCTTCTACTGAGCGCATAATTCTTAGTATTTGAACCTTTTCGAAGCGGATCATCGAGGGGTGATTGGTGAGGAGGATCTTCCAGCGGATTCCAGTAACTCTGTTCACACATACCTCGTAACAAAATTTCTGCAAGTTGTCTTGCTATTGTCTGTAAAAGCAAAAGACAAATATTTTCCCCAGAAATGCTGAATACAAACTCTCAAAAAATGCTCAGATTTTTTCTAATGAAGACTACTTATATAGAATATATTTTTTTATTCTACAAAATCCAAAAAACCAGGCATGATGCTGTTTAAAAGGTAAAAGTACCCAGTTCAATTCTCTAAACACAAAGAAAAATAACGGCAATAACAAACAATTTTTCAGTTTTGTTAGTTAAATTCAGATACTTCTGAAGTACAAACAACCCAACTGCTGCTCCTAAGATAATCAATAACCTAAGATGCTCAATAACCTCTACTGCCTCTCCAGACCTGGAGCAGTTGTTTGCAGGACAGAGACGACAGTGGAGCAGTTGTTCACACTGCAGCCCGCTAAGAGAACCATGGTGAAACGGAGCGATCCTCCCTGAAGGAACTGCAGCCCAATGGAGGGACCCCATGCTGGAGCAGGGGAAAAGTGTGAGTAAGGAGCAGCAGAGAGGAACTCACCACAACCCTCCACCCCTCATGCACCACTCAGGGAATGGGAGGGTAAGGAGAGAAGGTAGACGAGTTAGAAGTCAAAGACTGAAGTTGAACCTGAGAAAATTGGAGGGGGGGGGGGGGGG